>CM040434.1:69241360-69328368 GCA_022702705.1 Papilionanthe hookeriana x Papilionanthe teres | reverse complement strand
CTTAACCCAATGACCAACGCATTGACCTAGTAGGTCAACTTTTGAACAAAAAGTTAATTTTAGTCAAAATAGTTTATTTTTGACCTAATGACTAATTATTGACCCAAAAAGTCTATCTCTGACCAAAATGTCAACTTTGGTCAAAATGCTCAACCTCGACCTAATGATAAACCCATTTCCAACAGTCAATTTTCGACCAAAAAGTCAACTTCGGTTCCTGGACCATAATAGATCGACTTTCAACTAAAAGTCAATTTCTGATCAAAATAAGAAATTTTTTACTTAATGACAATTATCGATCTAACAGATCAACTTCGACTAAAAAGACAATTTTGGTCAAAGTAGTCAATTTTCGACCAAACGACCACCCATCGACACAAGAGTCAACTTCACCAAAAAGTCAACTTCGGTCAAAATGGTCAATGTTTTACATAATGACCAACTCATTGACCCAATAGATCAACTTTTGACCAAAAAATCAACTTTGGTCAAAATGGTTAATTTCTAGCCCAAAGACCATCTCGTTGACCTAATGGGTCAACTTTTGACCAAAAAATTAATTTTGGTCAAAATAATCAATTTTTGACCTGATGGCCGATTATTGACCCAATAAGTCAATCACTGATTAAAAAGTTAACTTTGGTCAAAATGGTCAATCGCTGACCCCACGACCAACCCATTGACCCAATAGGTCAACATTTGATCAAAAAGTCAACTTTGGTCAAAATGTTCAACCTTGACCAAATGACTAACCCATTGACCCAATAGGTTATCTTTTGACCAAAAAGACAATTTTGGTCAAAATAGTCAATTTTTGACCTAATGACCAATTATTGATCAAGTAAGCCAATCTCTGACCAAAAAGACAACTTTAGTCAAAATGGTTAATCTTTGACTCAATGACCAACCCATTAACCCAATAGGTCAACTTTTGACCAAAAAGTTAACTTTGCTTAAAATGTTCAATTTCTGACTCAATGACCAACCCATTTACCCAATAGGTGAACTTTTGACTAAAAATTCAACTTTGGTCAAAATGGTCAAACCTTGATCCAATGACCAACCCATTAACCCAATAGGTCAATTTTTTTCCAAAAAGCTAATTTTGATCAAAATGGTCAATTCTTGACCCAATGAACAACGCATTGATCCAGTAAGTCAACTTTTGAACAATAAGTCAATGTTGGTGAACATAGTCAATTTTTTCCCTAATGACCAATTATTGACCTAATAAGTCAATCTCTGACCAAAATGTCAACTTTAGTAAAAATGGTCAATTCTTGACCCAATGACATACCCATTGACCCAATAGGTTAACTTTTGACCAAATAAACAATTTTGGTCAAAATAGTCAATTTTTGACTGAATGACAACCCATTGACCTAATAGGTCAACTTTTGACCAAAAAGTTAACATTGGTCAAAATGGTCAAATTTTGACCCAATGGCCAACCCATTGACCCAATAGATCAACTTTTGACCAAAAAGTCATCTTTGGTTAAAATGGTCAATTCTTGACCCAATTACCAACTCATTGACCAAATAGGTCAACTTTTCACCAAAAAGTTAACTTTGGTCAAAATGGTCTATTTTTAACCTAATGACCAACCCATTGACCCAACAGGTCAACTTTTGACCAAAAAGTCATCCTTTGTCCAAATGGTCAATTCTTAACCCAATTACCAACTCGTTGACCAAATAGGTCAACTTTTGACCTAAAAGTCAACTTTAGTCAAAATGGTCAACTTCTGACCCAATAACCAACCCGTTGAATAGGTTAACTTTTGACTAAAAATTCAATTTTGATCAAAATAGGTCAACTTTTGACCAAAAAGTCATCCTTGGTCAAAATGATCAATTTCTGACCCATTGACCACCCCGTTAACCTAATAGGTTAACTTTTGACCAAAAATTCAATTTTAGTCAAAATAGTAAATTTTTTACCAAATTACCAATTATTGACCGAATAAGTCAACTTCTGGCCAAAAAGTCAACTTTGGTTAAAATGGTCAATCCTTGACCAAATGACAAACCCATTGACCCAATAGGTGAACTTTTGACCAAAAAGTCAATTTTGGTCAAAATAGACAATTTTTTACTTAATGACCACCATTGACCCAATAGGTCAACTTTTGACAAAAAAGTCAATTTTGGTCAAAATTACAAATTTTTGACCTAATGATAAATTATTGACCCAATAGGTCAACTTTTGAACAAAAAGTGAACTTTTGTCAAAATGATCAATCCTTGACCCAATGACCAACCAATTAGCATAATAAGTTAACTTTTGCCCAAAAAGTTTATTTTGGTCAAAATAATCAATTTTTTAATTAATGACCAATTATAGACCCAATAAGTCAATCTTTGACAACACAGTCAACTTGGTCAAAATGGTCAATCCTAGACCTAATGACAAACCCATCAATCTAATAGTCAACTTTTCGACCAAATAGTCAATTTTTATCTAAATAATTAATTTTCGATTTAATGACCACACATCGACCTAATAGATCGACTTGATCAAAAAGTCAACTTTGGTCAAAATGGTCAATTATCGATCTAACGACTCAACCCATCGATCTAATAGGTCAAATTTTGACCAAAAAGTCACCTTCGGTCAAAATGGTCAATTCTTGACCCAATTACCAACTCATTGACCAAATATGTCAATTTTTGAATAAAAAGTCAACTTTGGTCAAAATTGTCAATTTCTGACCCAATGACCACACCGTTGACCCAATGGGTTAACTTTTGACCAAAAAGTCAATTTTGGTCAAAATAGTCAATTTTTTACTAAATGGCAATTATTTACCCAATAAGTTAATCTCTGATCAAAAAGTCAACTTAAGTCAAAATTGGTCAATCCTTGACCCAATGACAGACCCATTGACCCAATAGGTAATTTTTGACCAAAAAGTCAATTTTGGTCAAAATAGTCAACTTTTGACCTACTGACCACCCATTGACCCAAGAGGACAACTTGGACCAAAAAGTCAATTTTGGTTAAAATAGTCAATTTTTGATCTAATGACCAATCATTGCCTCATTAAGCCAATCTCCGATCAAAAAGTCAACTTTGGTTAAAATGATAAATCCTTGACCCAATGACCAACCCATTGATCCAATAGTCACCGACCAAAAGGTTACTTCCGTGAAAACGATCAATCCTCGACCTAATGACCAACCAATCGCCTAATAGTCAAATTCTCGAGCAAAAGTCAATTTTCGATCAAGATACATAATTTTGAATTAATGACCATTATCGACCCAATAAGTCAATCTCCAACCAAAAAGTAAACATTGGTCAAAATGGTCAATCTTTAACCCAATGACAAACCCATTGACCCAATAGGTCAACTCTGAACCAAACAGTCAATTTTGGTCTAAATATTCAATTTTTGACCAAATGACCACCCATTGACCCAATAGGTCAAATTTTGACCAAAATGTCAACTTTTGTCAAAATCATCATTCCTTGACCCAATAACCAACCCTTTGAACCAATAGATTAACTTTTAACCAAAAAGTTAAACTTGGTAAAAATGATCAATCCTTGACCCAATGACTAGCCTAATGACCAAACAGTCAACTTTTCGCCAAAAAGTCACGCTAGGTCAACATTATCAATTTTTTAATTAATGACCAATTATCGATCTAATAAGTCAATATCCGACCAAAAAGTCAACTTTCGTCAAAATGGTCAATCCTCGAATCTAACGAACCCAATAGGTCAACTTTTAACCAAAAAGTCAATTTTGGTTAAAATAGTCAATTTTTGACCTAATGACCACCCATTGAACTAATATGTCAACTTTTGACCAAAAATTTAATTTTATTCAAAATAGTTAATTTTTGATTGAATTGCCAATTATGGCCCCAGTAAGTCAGTCTATGACCAAAATGTCAACTTTGGTCAAAACGGTCAATCTTCAATCTAATGTCCAACCTATCGATCTAATAGATCAACTTCGACTAAAAAGTTAACTTTGGTCAAAATGATATATTATTCAGCCAATGACCAATTCATTGGACCAATATGTCACCTTTGACCAAAAATTCAATTTTGGTTAAAATTGTCAATTTTTGAATTAATGAACAATTATTTACCCAAAAAGTCAATATCTAACCAAAAAGTCAACTTTTGTCAAAATGGTCAATCCTTGACCCAATGACCAACCCATAGACCCATTAGGTCAACTTTTGACCAAAAAGTCAATTTTCGTCAAACTAGTCAATTTTTGACCTAATGAACAATTGTTGCCCAAGTAAGCCAATCTCTTACCAAAAAGTCAACTTTGGTCAAAATGGTCAATCCTTAACCCAATGACCAACCCTTTAACACAATATGTCTACCTTTAACAAAAAAGTTAACTTTGGTCAAAATGATTAATCCTTCGCCCAATGACCAACCTATTGGCCTAATAGGTCAACTTTTGACCAAAAAGTTAATTTTGGTCAAAAGAGTCAACTTTTTGAATTAATAATCAATTAATGACCCAACAAGTCAACTTTGGTTAAAATAGACAATTTTTTACCCAAAGACCAACCCATAGACTCAATAGGTCAACTTTTGACTAAAAAGTCATTTTTGGGCAAATGGTCAATTCTTGACCCAATTACCAACTCATTGACCAGATATGTCAACTTTTCACCAAAAGTCAACTTCGTCAAAATGGTCAATTTCCGAACCAATGGGTAAAATTTTGACCAAAAATTTAATTTTGGTCAAAATAGTTAATTTTTGACCTAATGACTAATTATTGACCAAATAAGTCAATCTCTGACCAAAAAGTCAACATCAGTAAAAATGGTCACTCCGACCTAATGACAAACCCATCGACCTAATAAGTCAACTTTCGACCAAAATTTCAATTCTCGTCAAAATTGCCAATTTTGATCTAATGACCACCCATCGACCCAATGTGTTAACTTTTGACCAAAAAGTCAACTTTCGTCAAAATGGTCAATTTTTTACTCTATGACCATCCCATTGACCCACAAGATCAACTTTTGACCGAAAAGTCAACTTCGGTCCAAATGGTCAATTCTTGACCTAATTACCAACTCATTGACCAAATAGGTCAACTTTTGACCCAAAAGTAAACTTTGGTCAAAATGGTCAATTTCTCACCCATTGACCACCCCGTTGACACAATGAGTTAACTTTTCACAAAAAATTTAATTTTGGTCAAAATAATCAATTTTTTACCTAATGACCAATTATTAACTCAACAAGTCAATCTCTGACCAAAAAGTTAACTTTGGTCAAAATGGTCAATCCTTGAGCCAATGACAAACCCTTTGACCTAATAAGTCAGTTTTTGACCAAAAGTCAATTTTAGTCAAAAGAGTCAAATTCTGACCTAATGGCCACCCAATGACACAATAGGTCAACTTTTTACCAAAAACTCAGCTTTGGTCAAAATGGTTAATTTTTTACCCAATAACCAACTCATCGACTCACAGATCAACATTTAACCAAGAAGTCATCTTCACTAAAATGGACAATTCAACTCTAATTACTAACTCATTGACCAAATAGGTCAAATTTTAACAAAAAGGTCAACTTTGGTCAAAATGGTCAATTTCTGACCCAATGACCACCCCATTGACCCCATGAGTCAACTTTTGACCAAAAATTTAATTTTAGAAAAAATATTTAATTTTTAACTTAATGACCAAAATAGACAATTTTTGAATTAATGACCAATGATAAACACACTGACCCAATAGTCTATTTTTGACCTAATGATCAATTATTGACCCAATAAGTCAATCTCAGACCAAAATGTCAACTTTGGTCATAATGGTCAATCCCTGACCCAACGATAAACCCACTGACCCAATAAGTCAACTTTTGACCAAAAAGTCAACTTCGGTTAAAATGGTAAATCCTTGACCCAATGACAAACTCACTGACCCAATATATCGACTTTTGACCAAAAAGTCAATTTCGGTCAAAATAGTAAATTTTGACTTAATGGCCAATTATTGACCCAATAGGTTAACTTTTGACCAAAAAGTCAACTTTGGTCAAAATGGTCAATCCTTGACACATTGACTAACCCATTGACCAAATAAGTCAACTTTTGACCAAAAAGTCAAGTTTGGTCAAAATGGTCATTCCTTGACCAAATGACCAACTCATTGACCCAAAAGGACAACTTTTGACCAAAAAGTCAATTTTGGTCAAAATTGTCAATTTTTTACCAATGACCACCTCATTGACCAAAAAGGTCAACTTTTTACCAAAAAGTCAAATTTGGTCAAAATGGTCAATTTTTGACACAGTGACCTAAATGTCTGCTTTGGTGAAAAGGTTAATCCTTGATCTAATAGCAACCCATTGACACACTCACTAACTTTCGACCAAAACTTCAACTTTGCCCAAAATGGTTAATCCTGACACAAATGATCAAACCTATCGACAAAATAAGTCAACTTTTCACCAAAAAGTTAATTTTGGTGAAAATTGTCTATTTTTGACCTAATAACCGCCTCATTGACCTTAATAGGCAAACTTTTGACCAAAAAGACAACTTTGGTCAAAATGGTCAATCTTTGACCCAATGACCAACCAACCTAAAGTCAACTTTCAACCGTAAATTTATTTTTCATTAAAATAGCTACTTCGACCTAACGACCAATTATCGATCCAAGAAGCCAATCTCCGACCAAAAAGTTAACATTTGTCAAAATGGCCAATCCCTGACCCAATGACTAACCCATCGACTCTAATAGGTCCACTTAACTAAAAAGTCAACTTCGTCAAATTAGGCAATCCTTTACCCAATAACCAACCGATTAACCCAATAAGTCTACTTTTGACCAAAAAATTAATTTTAGTCAAAATAAAAATTTTTGACCTAATGACCTGTTATTGACCCAACAAGTCAATATCTGACCAAAAAGTCAAGTTTGGTCAAAATGGTCTTCCTTGACCAATGACCAACCTCATCGATCTAATAAGATAACTTTGACCAAAAAGTCAACTTCTGGTCAAAATGATCAACTTCGACCCAATGACTAACCCTTGGCCTAATAGATCAACATTTGACCAAAAAGTCAATTTTTGTTAAAATAGTTAATTTTTGAATTAATGACCAATTATTGACCCAATAAGTCAATCTCTGACCACAAAATCTACTTTAGCCAGAATTGTCAATCCTTAACCCATTGAAAAACACATTGACCCAATAGGTTAACTTTTGACCGAAAAGTCAATTTTGGCCAAAATAGTCAATTTTTGACCCAATGACCAATTATTGACACAATAAGCCAAACTCTGACCAAAAAGTCAACTTTGGTCAAAATGGTCAATCCTTGACCGAATGACCAACCCAATGACCTAATATGTTAACTTTTAACCAAAAAGTCAACTTTGGTCAAAATGATCATTCTTTGACCCATTGACCAACCCATTAGCCTAATTGGTCGACTTTTGACCAAAAAGTCAATTTTGGTCAAAATAGTCAATTTTTGAATTGATGACTAATTATTGACCCAATAAGTTAATCTATGACCACACAGTCAACTTTGGTCAAAATGGTCAATCCTAGCACCTAATGACGTACCCATCAATCTAATAGGGCAACTTCGATTGTAAATAGCTATTTTGCCTAAATAACCAATTTTCGATCTAATGTGTCTACTTTCGATCAAAAAGTCAACTTTGGTCAAAATAGTCAATATTTTACCCAATGACCAACCCATTGACCCAATAGGTCAACCTCTGACCAAAAAGTCATCTTCGGTAAAAATGGTCAATTCTTAACCAAAATACCAACTTATTTTACCAAATAGGTCAACTTTTGACCAAGAAGTCAACTTTGGTGAAAATGGTCAATTTTTGACCTAATGACCACCCTGTTGACCCAATGAGTTGACTTTTGATCTTAAACTCAATTTTGATTGTCAAATTTTGACCTAATGACCTTATTGACCCAATTAGTTAATCTCCGACCAAAAATCAACTTTGGTCAAAATGGTCAATCCTTGACCTAATGACAAACCCATCAATCTAAAAGGCCAACTTTTGACCAAAAAGTCTATTTTGGTCAAAATAGTCAATTTTTTACCTAATCACCACCCATTGACCCAATAAGTCCACTTTTGACCAAAAAGTCAACTTTGGTCAAAATGATTAATTTTTGACCCAATGACCAATTCATTAACCTAATATGTTAAATAGTGACCAAAAAGTCATCTTCGGTCAAAATGGTCAATTCTTGACCCAATTACCAACTCATTGACCAAATATGTCAACTTTTAACCGAAAAGTCAACTTTGTTGAGAATGGTCAATTTCTTACCTAATGACCACCCCTTTGACCCAATGGGTTAACTTTTGACCAAAAAGTCAATTTTGGTCAAATAAGTCAATTTTTGACCTAATGACCAATAATGACCAAATGACCAACCTTTTGACCCAATAAGTCAACTTTTGACCAAAAAGTAACTTTATCAATTCTTGACCCAATGACCTACCCATTGGGCTTATAGGTCAAGTTTTGATAAAAAATCAATTTTTGAATTAATGACCAATTATTGACCGAATAAGTTAATCTCTGACCAAAAAGTCAACTTTGTCAAATGGCCAATCTTCGATCTAATGACAAACCCATTGACCCAATAGGTCAACTCTTGACAGAAAAGTGAATTTTGTTCAAAATAGTCAATTTTTGACCTAATGACCACCCATTGACCCAATTGGTTAACTTTGACCAAAAAGTCAACTTTGGTTAAATTTGTCAGTTTTTGACCCAATAGGTCAACTTTTGACTAAAAAGTCATCTTCAGATAAAATAGTCAATTCGTGACCCAATTTCCAACTTATTGACCAAATATATAAACTTTTGACCAAAAAGTCAACTTTGTTCAAAATGGTCAATTTCTGATCAAATGACCACCCTGTTGAGCAAATGGGTAACTTTTAACCAAAAATTCAAATTTGGTCAAAATAGTCAATTTTTGACCTAATGACCAATTGTTGGTCTAATAAGTCAATCTCTGACCAAAAAGTCATCTTTGGTCAAAATGGTCAATCCTAGACCCAATGACTAACCCATTGATCCAATAGGTCAACTTTTGATCAAAAAGTCAATTATGGTCAAAATAGTCAATTTTTGACCTAATGACCACCCATTGACCCAATAGGTCAACTTTTGACCAAAAAGTCAACTTTAGTCAAAATGGTCAATTTTTGACTCATTGACCAAACCATTGACCCAATAGATCAATTTTTGAACAAAAAGTCATCTTCGGTAAAAATGGTCAATTCTTGACCCAATATCCAACTCTTTGACCAAAAAGTCAACTTTAGTCAAAATGATCAATTTCTGACCCAATGACCCCCATTGACAAAAAATTTTTGTTTAAAGTAATCAGTTTTTGACTTAATGACCAATTTTTGACCTAATAAGTCAATCTCTAACCAAAAAGTCTATTTTGGTCAAAATGGTCAATCCTTGAACTGATGACTAACCAATTGACCCAATAGGTCAACTTTTAACCAAAAAGTCAACTTTGGTCAAAATGGTCAATCCTTGACCCAGCCACCAACCCATTTACTCAATAGGTCAACTTTTGACCAAAAAGACAATTTTGGTCAAAATAGTCAATTTTCGACCTAATGACCAATTATTGAATTAATGACTAATTATTGACCCAATAAGCCAATCTCTAACCAAAAAGTCAACTTTGGTCAAAATGGTCAACCCTTAATCCAATGTCAAACCCATTGCCCAATAGGTCAAATTTTGACCAAAAGATAATTTTGGTCAAAATTGTCAATTTTTGACCAAAAGATAATTTTGGTCAAAATTGTCAATTTTTGACCAAATGACCACCCATTGACACAATAGGTCAACTTTTGACCAAAAAGTCAACTTCAGTCAAAATGGTCAAATTTTTACCCAATGACCAACTCAATGACCCAATAGATCAACTTTTGACCAAAAAGTCAACTTTGGTCAAAATGGTTAATTTCTGACCCAATGACCATTTCTTTGACCTAAGGGGTCAACTTTTGACCAAAAAATTAATTTTGGTCAAAATAATCAATTTTTAACCTAATGACCAATTATTGACCCAATAAGTAAATCACTAATTACAAAGTTAACTTTGGTCAAAATGGTCAATCTCTGACCCCATGGTCAACCCACTGACCCAATAGGTCAACTTTTGATCAAAAAGTCAACTTTGGTCAAAATGTTCAACCTTGACCCAGGCCAACCCATTAACCCAATAGGTTATCTTTTGACCAAAAAAGGTAATTTTGGTCAAAATAGTCAATTTTTGACCTATTGACCAATTATTGATCCAGTAAGCCAATCTCTGACCAAAAAGTTAACTTTAGTCAAAATGGTTAATCTTTGAGTCAATGACAAACCCATTAATCCAATAGGTCAACTTTTGACCAAAAAGTCAACTTTAGTAAAATGGTCAATTTCTGACTCAATGACTAACCCATTTACCCAATAGGTGAAATTTTGACTAAAAATTCAACTTTGTCAAAAATAACTAAACTCGATCTAATGACCAACCCATTAACCCAACAGGTCAAATTTTGTCCAAAAAGTTAATTTTGGTCAAAATAGTCAAATTTTGACCTAACGACCGCCCATTGACCAAATATGTTAACTTTTGACCAAAAAGTCAACTTTGGTCAAAATACTCAATTTTTGACCCAATAACTAACCCTTTGATCCAATTGGTCAACTTTTGACCAAAAAGTAAACTTTGGTCACAATGGTCAATTCTTGACCAAATGAACAACGCATTGATCCAGTAAGTCATCTTATGGATAAAAAGTCAATTTTCGTGAACATAGTGAATTTTTTTTGACCTAATGACCAATTATTGACCTATAAGTCAATCTCTGACAAAAATGTCAACTTTGGTCATAATGGTCAATCCTTTACCCAATGACAAACATATTGACCCAATAAATCAACTTTTGACCAAAAAGTTAACTTTGGTAAAAATGGTAAATCCTTGACCCAACGACCAACATCGCCGACCTACTAGTATCGACTTTCGACTCTAAAAGTCAATTTTGGTCACAATAGTAAATTTTCGACTTAATGACCAATTATTGACTCCAACAGTCAACTTCTGATTAAAAGTTATCTTTGGTCAAAATGGTCAATCCTTGACCCATTGACCAACCCATTAACCAAATAGGTCAACTTTTGACCAAAAAGTTAACTTTGGTCAAAATGGTCAACCATTGACCCAATGGCCAACTCATTGACCCAAAAGGACAACTTTTTACCAAAAAGTCAATCTTTGTCAAAATTGTTAATTTTTTACCTAATGACCACCTCATTGACCCAAAAAATCAACTTTTTACCAAAAAATCAATTTTGGTCAAAATGGTCAATTTCTGACACAATGACCTAAATGTCAACTTTGGTGAAAAAGGTTAATCCTTAATCTAATGAGCAACCCATTGACCCAACAGGTCAACTTTTGACCAAAACGTTAATTTTGCTTAAAATTGTCAATTTTTGACCTAATGACCGCCTCATTGACTTATATAGGTCAACTTTTGACCAAAAAGACAACTTTGGTCAAAATGGTCAATCCTCGACCCAATGACCAACTCATTGACCCAATAGGTCAACTTTTGACCAAAAAATCAATTTTGCTCAAAATAGTCAATTTTTAATGTATTGACCAATTATTGACCCAGTAAGCCAATCTCTGACCAAAAAGTCATCTTTGGTCAAAATGGTCAATCCTTGACCCAATGACCAACCTATTGACCCAAAAGGTCAACTTTTGACCAAAAAGTCAACTTTGGTCAAAATGATCAATCCTTGACACAATGAACAACCTATTGGCCTAATAGGTCAACTTTTAACCAAAAAGTCAATTTTGGTCAAAATAGTCAATGTTTAAATTATTGACCCAATAAGACAAACTCTGAGCAAAAAGTAAACTTTGGTCAAAATGGTCAATCCTTGACCCAATGACAAACCATTGACCCAATAGGTCAACTTTTGACTAAAAAGTCAATTCTGGTTAAAATCGTTAATTTTTGACATAATGACAACCCATTGACCCAACAGGAAAACTTTTGGCCAAAAAGTCAACTTTGGTCAAAATGGTCAATTTTTGACCCAATGACCAATCCATTTACCGAATAGGTAAACTTTTGACTAAAAAGTCATCTTGGGTCAGAATGGTCAACTCTTGACCCAATTAACTCATTGACCAAATATGTCAACTTTTGACCAAAAAGCTTTTGTCAAAATGGTCAATTTAGGACCCAATGACCTCCCCGTTGACCATATTGGTTAACTTTTGACCAAAAATTCAATTTTGGTCAAAATAGTCATTTTTTAACCTAATGACCAATTATTGACCCAGAGCAATCACTTGACCGAAAAGTCAACTTTGATCAATATGGTCAATCCTTGACCCAATGACAAACCCATTGACCCAATAGGTCAACATTTGACCAAAAAGTCAATTTTGGTCAAAATAGTCAATTTTTGACCTAATGACCACCCATTAACCCAATTGGTCAACTTTTGATCAAAAAGTTAAATTTGATCATAATGGTCAATTTTTGACCCAATGACCAACCCATTGACCCAATAGATCAACTTTTAACCAAAAAGTCATCTTCAGTCAAAATGGTCAACTCTGAATCAAATTACCAACTCATTGACCAAATAGGTCAACTTTTAACCAAAAATTCAACTTTGGTCAAAATGGTCAATTTTCAATCTAATGACTACTGCCGTTAACTCCACACGTCAACCTTAAAAAAATTTAATTTTTGTTAATATAATCAATTTTTGACCTAATGACCAATTATTGACCCAATAAGTCAATCTCTGATCAAAAAGTCAACTTTGGTCAAAATGGTCAATCCTTGACCCACTGACCAACCCATTAACCCAATAGGTCAAATTTTAACCAGAAAGTCAACCTTGGTCAAAACGGTCAAACCTTGACCCAATGACCAACCCATTGACCCAATAGGTCAACTTTGGACTAAAAAATCAATTTTGGTCAAAATAACAATTTTCGACTTAATGACTAATTATTGACTTAGTAAGCCAATCTTTGACTAAATTGTTATTTTGGCTAAAATGGTCTATCCTTGACCCAATGACCAATCCATTGACCCAATAGGTCAACTTTTGACGAAAAGGTCAACTTTGGTCAAAATGATCAATCATTGACCCAATAACCAACCCATTGGCCTAATAGTTTAACTTTTGACCAAGAAGTCAATTTTGGTCAAAATAGTCAAATTTTGAATTAGTGACCAATTATTGACCCAATAAGTAAATCTCCGACCAAAAGGTCAATTTTGGTCAAAATTGTCAATTTTTGACCTAATGACCACCCGCTAACCCAATAAGTCAACTTTTGACCAAAAAGTCAATTTTGGTCAAAATGGTCAGTTTTAGACCCAATCACCAAACGATTGATCCAATATGTCAAATTTTAACTAAAAAGTAATCTTTGGTCAAAATGGTCAATTCTTAACCCAATTACCAACTCATTGATCAAATATGTCAATTTTTGACCAAAAAGTCAACTTTAGTCAAAATGGTCAATTTCTGACCTAATGACCACCCAGTTAAGCCAACGGTATAACTTTTGACCAAAAATTTAATTGTGGTCAAAATAGTCAATTTTAAACCTAATGACCAATTATTGACCCAATAAGTCAATCTCTGACCAAAAAGTCAACTTTGGTCAAAATGGTCAATCCTTGACCCAATGACAAACCCAATGACCCAACAGGTCAACTTTTGACCAAAAAGTCAATTTTGGTCAAAATAACCAATTTTTGACCTAATGACCACCCATTGACCCAATAGGTTAACTTTTGACCAAAATGTCAACTTTAGTCAAAAAGGTCAATTTTTGACCGAATGACAAATTATTGACCTAGTAAGCCAATCTCTGACAAAGAAGTCATCTTAGGTCTAAATGGTCTATTCATGACCCACTGACCAACCCATTGACCCAATAGGCCAACTTTTAACAAAAAGGTCAACTTTGGTCAAAATGATCAATCATTGACCCAATTCGAACTCATTAGCCTAATAGTTCAACTTCTGACAAAAAAAATCAATGCTGGTCAAAATAGTCAATTTTTGAATTAATGACCAATTATTGACCCAATTAGACAATCTCTGACCACAAAGTCAACTTTGGTCAAAATGGTTAATCCTAAACTCAATGACAAACCCATTGACCCAATAGGACAAATTTTGACCAAATAGACAATTTTTGTCAATATAGTCAATTTTTTACTTAATGCCACCCAAAGACCCAATAGGTCAACTTTTGACCAAAAAGTCGACTTTGGTTAATATGGTCTATTTTTGACCCAATGACCAGCCCACTGACCCAATAAGTCAACTTTTGACCAAAAAGTCAATTTTGGTCAAAATGGTCAATTATTGACCAAATCACCAACTCATTGGCAAAATATATCAACATTTGACCAAAAAGCCAACTTTGGTCAAAATGGTCAAATTATGACCCAATGACCGCCTCGTTGACCCAATGGGTTAACTTTTGACCAAAAATTCAATTTTGGTCAAAATAGTTAATTTTTGAATTAATGACCAATTATTGACCTAATAAGTCATTCTCTGACCAAAAAGTCAACTTTGGTCATAATGGTCAATCCTTAACCTAATGACAAACCCATCGACCCCACGAGTCAACTTTCGATCAAAAAGTTAATTTTGTTCAAAATAGTCAATTTTTGACCTAATGACCACCCATTGACCCAATAGGTCAACTTTTGACCAAAAAGTCAACTTTGCTCAAAATGGTCAATTTTTAACCCAATGACCAACCCATTGACCTAATATATCAACTTTTGACCAAAAAGTCTTCTCTGGTCAAAATGGACAATTCTTGACTTAATTTCCAACTCATTGACCAAATAAGTTAATCCACCAAAAGTCACTTTGTTAAACTGATCAATTTCTCGACATAACGACTAACTCCATCGATCCAATCAAGTCAACTTTTAAGAAAAAAATTAATTTTGGTTCAAATAATCAATTTTTGATCTAATGACAAATTATTTACACTAATTAGTCAACTCTCGACCAAAAGTCAACATTGGTCAAAATGGTCAATCCTTGACCCAATGACCAACCCATTGACCCAATAGGTCAGCCTTTGACCAAAAAGTCAACTTCAGTCAAAATGGGCAATCATCCTTGACCCAATGACCAACCCAATAACCCAATATGTCAACTTTTGACCTAATGACCAATTATTGACCCAGTAAGCCAATCTCTGGCCAAAATGTCAACTTTGGTCAAAATGGTCTATCCTTGACCCAATGACCAGCCCATTGACCCAATAGGTCAACTTTTGACCAAAAAGTCAACTTTGGTCAAAATGATCTATCCTTGACCCAATGACCAACCCATTGGCCTAAGAGGTCAACTTTTGACCAAATAGTCAATTTTGGTCAAAGTAGCGATTTTTGAGTTAATGACCACCGAGTGGCCCAATTGGTCAACTTTTAACCAAAAAGTTAACTTTGGTCAAAATGTTCAATTTCTGACCCAATGGGTTAATTTTTGATAAAAAATTCAATTTTTGTCAAATAGTCTATTTTTGACCTAATGACCAATTATTGACCCAACAAGTTAATCACTCACCAAAAAATCAACTGTGGTAAAAATGGTCAATCCTTGACCAAATGACCAACCCATTAACCCATTAGGTCAACTTTTGACCAAAAAGTAACATTGGTCAAAGTGGTCAAACCTTGACCCAATGACCAACCCATTGACCCAGTAGGTCAACTTTTGACGAAAAGGTCAACTTTGGTCAAAATGATCAATCATTGACCCAATAATCAACCCATTGGCCTAATAGTTTAACTTTTGACCAAGAAGTCAATTTTGGTCAAAATAGTCAAATTTTGAATTAATGACCAATTATTGACCCAATAAGTAAATCTCTGACCAAAAGGTCAATTTTGGTCAAAATTGTCAATTTTTGACCTAATGACCACCCGCTAACCCAATAAGTCAACTTTTGACCAAAAAGTCAATTTTGGTCAAAATGGTCAATTTTAGACCCAATCACTAACCGATTGACCCAATATGTCAAATTTCGACTAAAAAGTAATCTTTAGTCAAAATGGTCAATTCTTATCCCAATTACCAACTCATCGATCAAATATGTCAACTTTTGACCAAAAAGTCAACTTTAGTCAAAATGGTCAATTTCTGACCTAATGACCACCCCGTTAAGCCAACGGTATAACTTTTGACCAAAAATTTAATTGTGGTCAAAATAGTCAATTTTTAACCTAATGACCAATTATTGACCCAATAAGTAAATCTCTGACCAAAAAGTCAACTTTGGTCAAAATGGACAATCCTTGACCCAATGACAAACCCATTGACCTAACAGTCAATCTCGACCAAAAGTCATCTTTGGTCAAAATAGCCAATTTCGACTCCAATGACCACCCATTGACCTAATAGGTTAACTTTTGACCAAAATGTCAACTTTGGTCAAAAAGGTCAATTTTTGACCGAATGACAAATTATTGACCTAGTAAGCCAATCTCTGACAAAGAAGTCATCTTAGGTCGAAATGGTCTATTCATGACCCACTGACCAACCCATCAACCTAATAAAGTCAACTTTTAACAAAAAGGTCAACTTTGGTCAAAATGATCAATCATTGACCCAATGTCGAACTCATTAGCCTAATAGGTCAACTTCTGAAGAAAAATTCAATGTTGGTCAAAATAGTCAATTTTTGAATTAATGACCAATTATTGACCCAATTAGTCAATCTCTGACCACAAAGTCAACTTTGGTCAAAATGGTTAATCCTAAACTCAATGACAAACCCATCGATCTAATAGACAAATTTCAATCAAAGTACAATTTTTGTCAATATAGTCAATTTTTTACTTAATGACCACCCAAAGACCCAATAGGTCAACTTTTGACCAAAAAGTCGACTTTGGTTAATATGGTCAATTTTTGACCCAATGACCAGCCCACTGACCCAATAGGTCAACTTTTGACCAAAAAGTCAACTTTGGTCAAAATGGTCAATTATTAACCAAATCACCAACTCATTGGCCAAATATATCAACATTTGACCAAAAAGCCAACTTTGGTCAAAATGGTCAAATTATGACCCAATGACCGCTTCGTTGACCCATTGGGTTAAGTTTTGACCAAAAATTCAATTTTGGTCAAAATAGTTAATTTTTGAATTAATGACCAATTATTGACCTAATAAGTCATTCTCTGACCAAAAAGTCAACTTTGGTCATAATGGTCAATCCTTAACCTAATGACAAACCCATTGACCCCATAGGTTAACTTTTGATCAAAAAGTTAATTTTATTCTAAATAGTCAATTTTTTACCTAATGGCCACCCATTGACCCAATAGGTCAACTTTTGACCAAAATGTCAACTTTGCTCAAAATGGTCAATTTTTAACCCAATGACCAACCCATTGACCCAATATATCAACTTTTGACCAAAAAGACTTCTCTGGTCAAAATGGACAATTCTTGACTTAATTTCCAACTCATTGACCAAATAAGTTTACTTTTGACCAAAAAGTCAGCTCTTGTCAAAATGATCAATTTCTGACCCAATGACCACCCCATTAATCCAATGGGTCAACTTTTAAGAAAAAAATTAATTTTGGTTGAAATAATCAATTTTTGATCTAATGACAAATTATTTACCCAATTAGTCAATCTCAGACCAAAAAGTCAACATTGGTCAAAATGGTCAATCCTTGACCCAATGACCAACCCATTGACCCAATAGGTCAACCTTTGACCAAAAAGTCAACTTCAGTCAAAATGGGCAATCATCCTTGACCCAATGACCAACCCATTAACCCAATATGTCAACTTTTGACCTAATGACCAATTATTGACCTAGTAAGCAAATCTCTGACCAAAATGTCAACTTTGGTCAAAATGGTCTATCCTCGACTCTAATGACTAGCCCATCGACCTAATAAGTCAACTTTCGACCAAAAAGTCAACTTCGGTCAAAATGATCTATCCTCGACCCAATGACCAACCCATCGTGCCTAAGAGGTCAACTTTGAACAAATAGATAATTTTGCGTCAAAATAACAATTTCGAGTTAATGACCACCGAGTGACCCAATCGGTCAACTTTTGACCAAAAAGTTAACTTTGGTCAAAATGTTCATTTTCTGACCCAATGACCACCCCGTTGACCCAATGGGTTAATTTTTGACAAAAAATTCAATTTTTGTCAAATAGTCTATTTTTGACCTAATGACCAATTATTGACCCAACAAGTTCATCGCTCACCAAAAAGTCAACTGTTGTCAAAATGGTCAATCCTTGACCAAATGACCAACCCATTAACCCAATAGGTCAACTTTTGACCAAAAAGTAACATTGGTCAAAGTGGTCAAACCTTGACCCAATGACCAACCCATTGACCCAGTAAGTCAACTTTTGACGAAAAGGTCAACTTTGGTCAAAATGATCAATCATTGACCCAATAACTAACCCATTGGCCTAATAGTTTAAATTTTGACCAAGAAGTCAATTTTGGTCAAAATAGTCAAATTTTGAATTAATGACCAATTATTGACCCAATAAGTAAATCTCTGACCAAAAGGTCAATTTTGGTCAAAATTGTCAATTTTTGACCTAATGACTAACCGCTAACCCAATAAGTCAACTTTTGACCAAAAAGTCAATTTTGGTCAAAATGGTCCGTTTTAGACCCAATCTCCAAACGATTGATCCAATATGTCAAATTTTGACTAAAAAGTAATCTTTGGTCAAAATGGTCAATTCTTAACCCAATTACCAACTCATTGATCAAATATGTCAACTTTTGACCAAAAAGTCAACTTTAGTCAAAATGGTCAATTTCTGACCTAATGACCACCCCGTTAAGCCAACGGTATAACTTTTGACCAAAAATTTAATTGAGGTCAAAACAGTCAATTTTTAACCTAATGACCAATTATTGACCCAATAAGTCAATCTCTGACCAAAAAGTCAACTTTGGTCAAAATGGACAATCCTTGACCGATTGACAAACCCAATGACCCAATAAATCAACTTTTGACCAAAAAGTCAATTTTGGTCAAAATAGCCAAATTTTAACCTAATGACCACCCATTGACCGAATAGGTTAACTTTTGACCAAAATGTCAACTTTGGTCAAAAAGGTCAATTTTTGACCGAAAGACAAATTATTGACCTAGTAAGCCAATCTCTGACAAAGAAGTCATCTTAGGTCGAAATGGTCTATTCATGACCCACTGACCAACCCACTAACCCAATAGGCCAACTTTTAACAAAAAGGTCAACTTTGGTCAAAATGATCAATCATTGACCCAATGTCGAACTCATTAGCCTAATAGTTCAACTTCTGACAAAAAAATCAATGTTGGTCAAAATAGTCAATTTTTGAATTAATGACCAATTATTGACCTACTGGGACAATCTTCGACCACAAAGTCACCTTTCGTCAAATGGTTAATCCTAAACTCAATGACAAACCCATCGACCTAATAGACAAATTTTGACCAAATAGACAATTTTTGTCAATATAGTCAATTTTTTACTTAATGACCACCCAAAGACCCAATAGGTCAATTTTTGACCAAAAAGTCGACTTTGGTTAATATGGTCAATTCTTGACCCAATGACCAGCCCCCTGACCCAATAGGTCAACTTTTGACCAAAAAGTCAACTTTGGTCAAAATGGTCAATTATTGACCAAATCACCAACTCATTGGCCAAATATATCAACATTTGACCAAAAAGCCAACTTTTGTCAAAATGGTCAAATTATGACCCAATGACCGCCTCGTTGACCCAATGGGTTAACTTTTGACCAAAAATTCAATTTTGGTCAAAATAGTTAATTTTTGAATTAATGACCAATTATTGACCTAATAAGTCATTCTCTGACCAAAAAGTCAACTTTGGTCATAATGGTCAATCCTTAACCTAATGACAAACCCATTGACCCCATAGGTCAACTTCTGATCAAAAAGTTAATTTTATTCTAAATAGTCAATTTTTGACCTAATGGCCACCCATTGACCCAATAGGTCAACTTTTGACCAAAAAGTCAACTTTGCTCAAAATGGTCAATTTTTAACCCAATGACCAACCCATTGACCCAATATATCAACTTTTGGCCCAAAAGACTTCTCTTGTCAAAATGGACAATTCTTGACTTAATTTCCAACTCATTGACCAAATAGGTTAACTTTTGACCAAAAAGTCAGCTCTTGTCAAAATGATCAATTTCTGACCCAATGACCACCCCATTGATCCAATGGGTCAACTTTTAAGAAAAAATTTAATTTTGGTTGAAATAATCAATTTTTGATCTAATGACAAATTATTTACCCAATTAGTCAATCTCTGACCAAAAAGTCAACATTGGTCAAAATGGTCAATCCTTGACCCAATGACCAACCCATTGACCCAATAGGTCAACCTTTTACCAAAAAGTGAACTTCAGTCAAAATGGGCAATCATCCTTGACCCAATGACCAACCCAATAACCCAATATGTCAACTTTTGACCTAATGACCAATTATTGACCATGTAAGCCAATCTCTGGCCAAAATGTCAACTTTGGTCAAAATGGTCTATCCTGATCCAATGACTGCACCTATCGACTCCAATAAGTCAACTTTCGACCAAAAAGTCAACTTTGGTCAAAATGATCTATCTTCGACCCAATGACCAACCCATTGGCCTAAGAGGTCAACTTTTGACCAAATAGTCAATTTTGGTCAAAATAGCAATTTTTGAGTTAATGACCACCGAGTGACCCAATCGGTCAACTTTTGACCAAAAAGTTAACTTTGGTCAAAATGTTTAATTTCTGACCCAATGACTAACCTCATCAATCCAATGGGTTAATTTTTGACCAAAAATTCAATTTTGGTCAAATAGTTTATTTTTGACCTAATGACCAATTATTGACCTTACAAGTTAATCGCTCACCAAAAAGTCAATTGTGGTCAAAATGGTCAATCCTTGACCAAATGACCAACCCATTAACCCAACAGGTCAACTTTTGACCAAAAAGCAACATTGGTCAAAGTGGTCAAACCTTGACCCAATGACCAACCCATTGACCCAGTTGGTCAACTTTTGATAAAAAATCAATTTTGATCAAAATAGTCAATTTTTGACTTAGTAAGCTAATCTTTGAACAAAATGTTACTTTAGTTAAAATGGTCTATCCTTGACCTCATGTCCAATCCACTGACCCAATAGGTCAACTTTTGACAAAAACGTTAACTTTGTTCAAAATAATCAATCATTGACCGAATAACCAACCCATTGGCCTAATAGGTTAACTTTTGACCTAGAAGTCAATTTTGGTCAAAATAGTCAAATTTTGAATTAATGACCAATCATTGACCCAATAAGTAAATCTCTAACCAAAAAGTCAATTTTGGTCAAAATTGTCAATTTTTGACCTAATGACCACCCACTGACCCAATAGGTTAACTTTTGACCGAAAAGTCAATTTTAGTCAAAATGGTCAATTTTAGACCAAATCACCAACCCATTGACCCAATATGTCAACTTTTGACTAAAAAGTCATCTTTGGTTAAAATGGTCAATTCTTAACCCAATTGCCAACTCATTGATTACATAGGTCAACTTTTGTCAAAATGGTCAATTTCTAACCCAATGATTACCCCGTTGACCCAACGAGTTAACTTTTGACCAAGAATCAATTATGCTCAAATTAGTCAATTTTTGACCTAATGACCAATTATTGACCCAATAAGTCAATCTCTGACAAAAAAGTCAACTTTGGTAAAAATGACCAATCCTTGACACAATGACAAACCCATTGAACCCAATAGGTTAACTTTTGACCAAAAAGTCAATTTTGGTCAAAATAGCCAATTTTTGACCTAATGACCACCCATTGACCCAATAGGTCAACTTTTGACCAAAATGTCAACTTTGGTCAAAATGGTCAAATTTTGACCTAATGACCAATTATCGACCCAAAGAAGCCAATCTCTCGACAAAAAGTCAACTTTGGTCGAAATTATCTATTTATGACTCCAATCGACCAACCCATGACCCATCGTCCAACCCATGACCCATCAGCTAACTTTCGACCAAAAGGTCAACTTCGTCAAAATGATCACTCATCGACCCAATGACCAAACCATTAAATTTAATAGTCAACTTTCGACCAAAAAGTCAATTTTGGTCAAAATAATAGCTAATTAATGATCAATTATTGACCCAATTAGTCAGTCTCTGACCACAAAGTTAACTTTGGTCAAAATGGTCAATCATAAACCCAATGACAAACCCATCGACCCAATAGGTCAACTTTTGACCAAATAGACAATGTTGGTCAAATAGTTAATTTTTGATTTAATGACCACCCATTGACCCAATAGGTCAACTTTTAACCAAAAAGCCAACTTTGGTTAAAATGGTCAATTTTTGACCAAATTACCAACCGAGCGACCCAATACGTCAACTTTTGACCAAAAGGTCAACTTTATCAAAATGGTCAATTTCGACCATGTTACTAACTCATCGACCAAATATATCAACATTTGACCTAAAAGCCAACTTTGGTCAAAATGGTCAAATTCTGACCTAATGACCACCTCGTTGACCCAATGGGTTAACTTTTGACCAAAAATTCAATTTTGGTCAAAATAGTCAATTTTTTAATTAATGACCAATTATTGACCTAATAAGTCAATCTCTGACCAAAAAGTCAACTTTGGTCAAAATGGTCAATCCTTATCCTAATGACAAACCCATTGACCCCATAGGTCAACTTTTGATCAAAAAGTCAATTTTGTTCAAAATAGTCAATTTTTGACCTAAAGACCACCCATTGATCCAATAGGTCAGCTTTTGACTAAAAAGTTAACTTTGCTCAAAATGACCAATTTTTAACCCAATGACCAACCCATTGACCCAATTATCAACATTTGACCAAAAAGTCTTCTCCGATCAAAATGGATAATTCTTGACTTAATTTCCAACTCATTGACCAAATAGGTCAACTTTTGACCAAAAAGTCAGCTCTGGTTAAAATGGTCAATTTCTGACCCAATGACCACCCCGTTGACCCAATAGGTCAACTTTTAACAAAAATTTAATGTTTGTTGAAATAATCAATTTTTGACCTAATGATAAATTGTTAACCCAATTAGTTAATCTCTGACCAAAAAGTCAACATTGGTGAAAATGGTCAATCCTTGACCCAATGACCAACCCATTGACTTGATAGGTCAACCTTTAAACAAAAAGCCAACTTCAGTCAATTTTGGTTAAAATAGCAATTTTTGACTTAATGACCACCCTTTGACCCAATCGGTCAACTTTTGACCAAAAATTCAACTTTGGTCAAAATGATCAATTTCTGACCCAATGACCACCTCGTTGACCCAATGGGTTAAATTTTGACAAAAAATTCAATTTTGGTCAAAATAGTCTATTTTTGACCTAAAGACCAATTATTGACCCAATAAGTCAATCGCTCACCAAAAAGTCATCTGTGGTCAAAATTGTCAATCCTTGACCCAATGACAAACCCATTGGCCCAATAGGTCAACTTTTGACCAAATAGTAAATTTTGGTTAAAATAAATAATTTTTAACTAAATGACCACCCATTGATCCAATAGGTCAACTTTTGATCAAAAAGTCAACTTTGGTCAAAATGATCAATTTTTAACCCAATGACCAACCCATTGACCCAATAGAGCTACTTTTGACCAAAATGTAATCATTGGTCAAAATAGTCAATTCTTGACCCAATTACAAACTCAATGACCAAATAGGTCAACTTTTGACCTAAAAGTCAACTTCGGTCAAAATGGTCAATTTCTGACTTAATGACCACCCCATTGACCCAATGGGTCCAATTTTGATAAAAAAATTAATTTTGGTCA
This sequence comes from Papilionanthe hookeriana x Papilionanthe teres, assembly GCA_022702705.1. Classification (NCBI taxonomy): domain Eukaryota; kingdom Viridiplantae; phylum Streptophyta; class Magnoliopsida; order Asparagales; family Orchidaceae; genus Papilionanthe; species Papilionanthe hookeriana x Papilionanthe teres. The sequence continues at coordinate 69,304,406 of CM040434.1, read as the reverse complement.
AAATAATTAATTTTTGACCAAATGGCCAAAATAGACAATTTTTAAATTAGTGACCAATTATTGACCCAATAAGTCAATCTCTAACCAAAAAGTCAACTTTGGTCAAAATGGTCAATCCTTGACCCAATGACAAACTCAGTGCCCAAGAAGTCAACTTTTGACCAAAAAGACAATTTTGTTCAAAATAGTAAATTTCTGACCGAATGATCACCTATTGACACAATAGGTCAACTTTTGACTAAAAAGAGAACTTTGGTCAAAATGGACAATTTTTTACCCAACGACCAACCCATTGACCCAATAGATCAACTTTTGACCAAAAAGTCATCTTTAGTCAAAATGGTCAATTCTTAACCCAATTACCTACTCATTGACCCAATAGGTCAACTTTTGACCAAAAAGATAACTTTGGTCAAAATGATCAATTTCTGACCAAATGACCACCCCGTTGACCCAATGGGTCAACTTTTGACCAAAAATCTAATTTTGGTCAAAATAATCAAATTTTAACCTAATGACCAATTAATTATTGACCCAGTAAGTCAATCACTGACCAAAAAGTCAACTTTGGACAAAATGGTCAATCCTTGACCCCATGACCAACCCATTGACCCAATAACTCAACTTTTGACCAAAAAGTCTACTTTGGTCAAAATGGTCAATCCTTGACCCAATGACCAACCCATTGACCCAATAGGTCATCTTTTGACCAAAAAGCTAATTTTAGCCAAAATAGTCAATTTTGACCTAATGACAAATTATTGATCCAGTAAGCCAATCTCTGACCAAAAGTCAACTTGGTCAAAATGGTTGATCTTTGACTCAATGCCAAACCCATTGAACCAATAGGTCAACTTTTGACCAAAAAGTCAACTTTGGTCAAAATGGTCAATTTCTGACCCGATGACCACCCCGTTGACCCAATAGGTCAACTTTTGACAAAAAATTTAATTTTTGTTAATATAATCAATTTTTGACCTAATGACCAATTATTGACCCAATAAGTCAATCTCTGACCAAAAAGTCAACTTTGGTCAAAATGGTCAATCCTTGACCCACTGACCAACCCATTAATCCAATATGTCAAATTTTGAACAAAAAGTCAACCTTGATCAAAATGGTCAAACCTTGACCCAATGAGCAATCCATTGACCCAATAGGTTAACTTTTGACTAAAAAATTAATTTTGGTCAAAAAAGTCAATTTTTGACTTAATGACTAATTATTGACTTAGTAAGCCAATCTTTGACCAAATTGTTATTTTGGTTAAAATGGTCTATCCTTGACCCAATGACCAATCCATTGACCCAATAGGTCAACTTTTGACAAAAAGGTCAACTTTGGTCAAAATGATCAATCATTGAGCCAATAACCAACTCATTGGCCTAATAGTTTAACTTTTGTCCAAGAAGTCAATTTTGGTCAAAATAAAATTTTGAATTAATGACCAATTATTAACACAATAAGTAAATCTCTGACCAAAAGGTCAATTTTGGTCAAAATTGTCAATTTTGACCTAATGATCACCCGCTAACCCAATAAGTTAACTTTTGACCAAAATGGTCAATTTTAGACCCAATTACCAACCGATTGACCCAATACGTCAAATTTTGACTAAAAAGTAATCTTTGGTCAAAATGGTCAAATATGTCAACTTTTGACTAAAAAGTCAACTTTAGTCAAAATGGCCAATTTTTGACCCAATGACCACCCCGTTAACCCAACGGTTTAACTTTTGACCAAAAATTAAATTGTGGTCAAAATAGTCAATTTTTAACCTAATGACCAATTATCGATCCAATAAGTCAACTTCGACCAAAAAGTCAACTTTCGTCAAAATGGACAATCCTCGATCTAATGACAAATCCATCGACCCAACAGTCAACTTTCGACCAAAAGTCAATTTTGGTCAAAATAGCTAATTTTTCGACCTAATGACCACCCATCGATCTAATAGTTAACTTTTGACCAAAATGTCAACTTTGGTCAAAAAGGTCAATTTTGACCGAATGACAAATTATCGACCTAAGAAGCCAATCTCTCGACAAAAGTCATCTTAGTCGAAATGGTCTATTCAAAGACCCATCGACCAACCCATCGAATCTAATAAAGCCAACTTTTAACAAAAAGGTCAACTTCGTCAAAATGATCAATCATCGAATCCAATGTCGAACTCATTAAATTAATAGTCAACTTTTGACGAATAATTCAATGTTGGTCAAAATACTAATTTCGAATTAATGACCAATTATCGACCTAATTAGTCAATCTCTCGACTACAAAGTCAACTTTGGTCAAAATGGTTAATCCTAAACTCAATGACAAACCCATTGACCCAGTAGGTCAACTTTTGACCAAATAGGCAATTTTGGTCAAAATAGTCAATTTTTTATTTAATGGCCACCCAATGAACCAATAGGTCAACTTTTGACCAAAAAGTCAACTTTGGTTAATATTGTCAATTTTTAACCCAATGACCAACCCACTGACCCAATAGGTCAACTTTTGACCAAAAAGTCAACTTTGGTAAAAATGGTCAATTCTTGACCAAATCACCAACTCATTGACCAAATATATCAACATTTGACCAAAAAGCCAACTTTGGTCAAAATGGTCAAATTCTGACCCAATGACCTCCTCGTTGACACAATGGGTTAACTTTTGACCAAAAATTCAATTTTGGTCAAAATAGTCAATTTTTGAATTAATGACCAATTATTGACCTAATAAGTCATTCTCTGACCAAAAAGTCAACTTTGTTCATAATGGTAAATCCTTAACCTAATGACAAACCCATTGACCCCAAAGGTCAACTTTTGATCAAAAAGTTAATTTTGTTCAAAATAGTCATTTTTTGACCTAATGACCACCATTGATCCAATAGGTCAACTTTTGACCAAAAAGTCAACTTTACTCAAAATGGTCAATTTTTAACCCAATGACCAACCCATTGACCCAATATATCAAGTTTTCACCAAAACGTCTTCTACGGTCAAAATGGACAATTTTTGACTTAATTTCCAACTCATTGATTATTTACCCAATTAGTCAATCTCTGACCAAAAAGTCAACATTGGTCAAAATGGTCAATCCTTGACCTAATGACCAACCCATTGACCCAATAGGTCAACCTTTGACCAGTCAACTAATTTCAACTAAAATGAGAATCATCATCGACCTAATGACTAACCCATTAACCCAATATGTCAACTTTTGACCTAATGACCAATTATTGACCTAGTAAGCCAATCTCTGACAAAAATGTCAACTTTGGTCAAAATGGTCTATCCTTGACCCAATGACCAGCCCATTGACCCAATAGGTCAACTTTTGACCAAAAAGTCAACTTTTGTCAAAATGATCTATCCTTGACCCAATGACCAACCCATTGGCTTAAGAGGTCAATTTTTGACCAAATAGCCAATTTTGGTCAAAATAGCAATTTTTGAGTTAATGACCACCCAGTGACCCAATCGATCAACTTTTGACCAAAAAGTTAACTTTGGTCAAAATGTTCAATTTCTGACCCAATGACCACCCCGTTGACCCAATGAGTTATTTTTTGACCAAAAATTCAATTTTACTCAAATAGTCTATTTTTGACATAATGACCAATTTTTGACCCAACAAGTTAATCGCTCACCAAAAAGTCAACTATGGTCAAAATGGTCAATCCTTGACCAAATGACCAACCCATTATCCCAATAGGTCAACTTTTGACCAAAAAGCAACCTTGGTCAAAGTGGTCAAACCTTGACCCAATGACCAACCCATTGACTCAGTAGGTCAACTTTTGACAAAAAATCAATTTTGGTCAAAATAGTCAATTTTTGACTTAGTAAGCTAATCTTTGAACAAAATGTCACTTTGGTTAAAATGGTCTATCCTTGACCCAATGACCAATCCACTGACCCAATAGGTCAACTTTTGACAAAAACGTTAACTTTGTTCAAAATGATCAATCATTGACCCAATAACCAACCCATTGGCCTAATAGGTTAACTTTTGACCAAGAAATCAATTTTGGTCAAAATAGTCAAATTTTGAATTAATGACCAATTATTGACCCAATAAGTAAATCTCTAACCAAAAAGTCAATTTTGGTCAAAATGGTCAATTTTTAACCTAATGACCACCCTCTGACCCAATAGGTTAACTTTTGACCGAAAAGTCAATTTTAGTCAAAATGGTCAATTTTAGACCAAATCACTAACCCATTGACCCAATATGTCAACTTTTGACTAAAAAGTCATCTTTGGTCAAATTGGTCAATTCTTAACCCAATTACCAACTCATTGATCAAATAGGTCAACTTTAGTCAAAATGGTCAATTTCTGACCCAATGATTACCCCGTTGACCCAACGGGTTAACTTTTGAGCAAGAATTCAATTATGGTCAAATTTGTCAAATTTTGACCTGATGACCAATTATTAACCCAATAAGTCAATCTCTGACCAAAAAGTCAACTTTGGTAAAAATGACCAATCCTTGACACAATGACAAACCCATTGAACCCAATAGGTTAACTTTTGAAAAAAAGTCAATTTTGGTCAAAATAGCCAATTTTTGACCTAATGACCACCCATTGACCCAATATGTCAACTTTTAACCAAAATGTCAACTTTGGTCAAAATGGTCAAATTTTGACCTAATGACCAATTATTGACCCAGTAAGCCAATCTCTGACAAAAAAGTCAACTTGGGTCGAAATGGTCTATTTATGACCCACTGACCAACCCATGACCCAATAGGCCAACTTTTGACCAAAAGGTCAACTTTGGTCAAAATGATCAATCATTGACCTAATGACCAAACCATTAGCCTAATAGGTCAACTTTTGACCAAAAAGTCAATTTTTGTCAAAATAGTCAATTTTTGAATTAATGACCAATTATTGACCCAATTAGTCAATCTCTGACCACAAAGTTAACTTTGGTCAAAATAGTCAATCATAAACCCAATGACAAACCCATCGACCCAATAAGTCAACTTTTGACCAAATACACAATGTTGGTCAAAATAGTCAATTTTTGACTTAATGACCACCCATTGACCCAATAGGTCAACTTTTGACCAAAAAGTCAACTTTGGTTAAAATGGTCAATTTTTGACCCAATGACCAACCCACTGACCCAATACGTCAACTTTTGACCAAAAGGTCAACTTTGGTCAAAATGGTCAATTCTTGACCAAATTACCAACTCATTGACCAAATATATCAACATTTGACCAAAAAGCCAACTTTGGTCAAAATGGTCAAATTCTGACCTAATGACCACCTCGTTGACCCAATGGGTTAACTTTTGACCAAAAATTCAATTTTGGTCAAAATAGTCAATTTTTTAATTAATGATAATTTATTGATCTAATAAGTCAATATCTGACCAAAAAGTCAACTTTGGTCAAAATGGTCAATCCTTATCCTAATGACAAACCCATTGACCCGATAGGTCAACTTTTGATCAAAAAGTCAATTTTGTTCAAAATAGTCAATTTTTGACCTAATGACCACCTATTGACCCAATAGGTCAGCTTTTGACCAAAAAGTCAACTTTGCTCAAAATGGTCAATTTTTAACCCAATGACCAACCCATTGACCCAATATATCAACATTTGACCAAAAAGTCTTCTCCGGTCAAAATGGACAATTCTTGACTTAATTTCCAACTCATTGACCAAATATGTCAACTTTTGACCTAAAAGTCAGCTCTGGTCAAAATGGTCAATTTCTGACCCAATGACCACCACGTTGACCCAATAGGTCAACTTTTAACAAAAAATTTAATTTTGGTTGAAATAATCAATTTTTGACCTAATGACAAATTGTTAACCCAATTAGTCAATCTCTGACCAAAAAGTCAACATTGGTCAAAATGGTCAATCCTTGACCCAATGACCAACCCATTGACCCAATAGGTCAACCTTTGACCAAAAACACAACTTCAGTTAAAGTGGGCAATCCTTGACCCAATGACCAACCCATTACCCCAAGAGGTCAACTTTTGACCTAATGACCAATTATTGAACCAGTAAGCCAATCTCTGACCAAAAAGCCAACTTTGGTTAAATTGGTCTATCCTTGACCCGATGACCAACCAATTGACCTAATAAGCCAACTTTTGACCAAAAAGTCAACTTTGGTCAAAATGATCAATCCTTAACCCAATGACCAACCCATTGGCATAATAGGTCAACTCTTGACCAAATAGTCAATTTTGGATAAAATAACAATTTTTGACTTAATGACCACCCATTGACCCAATCGGTCAACTTTTGACCAAAAATTCAACTTTGGTCAAAATGATGAATTTCTGACCCAATGACCACCCCATTCACCCAATGGGTTAAATTTTGACAAAAAATTCAATTATAGTTAAAATAGTCTATTTTGACCTAATGACCAATTATTGACCTAATAAGTCAATCGCTCACCAAAAAGTCATCTTTGGTCAAAATGGTCAATCCTTGACCCAATGAAAAACCCATCGACTAACAGTAACCACCAAATAAGAAATTTGGTTAAAATAAATAATTTTTAACTAAATGACCACCCATTGATCCAATAGGTCAACTTTTGATCAAAAATTCAACTTTGGCCAAAATGATCAATTTTTAACCCAATGACCGACCCATTGACCCAATAGAGCTACTTTTGACAAAAATATAATCATTGGTCAAAATAGTCAATTCTTGACCCAATTATAAACTCAATGACCAAATAGGTCAACTTTTGACCTAAAGTCAACTTTGGTCAAAATGGTCAATTTCTGACTCAATGACCACCCCGTTGACCCAATGGTCAAATTTTGATAAAAAAATTAATTTTGGTCAAAATAATTAATTTTTTACCAAATGGCAAAGTAGTCAATTTTTAAATTAATGACCAATTATTGACCAAATAAGTCAATCTCTGATCAAAAAGTCAACTTTGATCAAAATGGTCAATCCTTGAGCCAATGACAAACCCGTTGCCCGAGAAGTCAACTTTTGACCAAAAAAACAATTTTGGTCAAAATAGTAAATTTCTGACCGAATGATCACCTATTGACACAATAGGTCAACTTTTAACTAAAAAGAGAACTTTGGTCAAAATGATCAATTTTTTACCCAACGACCAACTCATTAACCCAATAGATCAACTTTTGACCAAAAAGTCATCTTTGGTCAAAATGGTCAATTCTTGACCCAATTACCTACTCATCGATCTAATAAAGTCAACTTTTGACCAAAAAGTCAACTTTGGACAAAATGGTTAATCCTTGACCCCAAGGCCAACACATTGACCCAATAACTCAACTTTTGACCAAAAAGTCTACTTTGGTAAAAATGGTCAATTTCTGACCAAATGACCACCCCGTTGACCCAATGGGTCAACTTTTGACCAAAAATCTAATTTTGGTGAGAATAATCAAATGATAACCTAATGACCAATTATTGACCCAATAAGTCAATCATTGACCAAAAAGTCAACTTTGGACAAAATGGTTAATCCTTGACCCCAAGGCCAACACATTGACCCAATAACTCAACTTTTGACCAAAAAGTCTACTTTGGTAAAAATGGTCAATCCTCGACCCAATGACTAACCCATCGACCTAATAGGTCAACTTCGACCAAAAGCTAATTTTAGTCAAAATAGTCAATTTCGACCTAATGACAAATTATCGATCCAAGAGTCAACTTCGACTAAAATCAACTTGGTCAAAATGGTCGATCTCGACCAATGCCAAACCCATCGAACCAATAGTCAACTTTCGACCAAAAAGTCAACTTTGGTCAAAATGGTCAATTTTCTGACCCGATGACCACCCCGTTGACCCAATAGGTCAACTTTTGACCAAAAAGTCAACTTTGGTCAAAATGGTCAAACCTTGACCCAATGATCAACATATTGACCCAATAGGTCAACTTTTGACCAAAAAGTCATTTTTAGCCAAAATAGTCAAATTTTGACTTAATGACCACCAATTGACCAAATAGGTCAAATTTTGACCAAAAAGTCAACTTTGGTCAAAATGGTCAATTTTTGACCCAACGACCAACCCATTGACCCAAAAGGTCAACTTTTGAACAAAAAGTCAACTTTGGTCAGAATGGTCAATTCTTTACCCAATGAACAACGCATTGACCCAATAAGTCAACCTTTGAACAAAAAGTCAATTTAGGTCAAAATAGTCAAATTTTATCCTAAGGACGAATTATTGAGCCAATAAGTCAATCTCTAACCAAAAAGTCACATTTGGTCAATAAGGTCAATCCTTGACCCAATTGGTCAACTTTTAACCAAAAAGTCAACTTTGGTCAAAATAGTCAATCCTTGACCCAATGACAAACCCACTGACCGAATAAATGAACTTTTGACCAAAAAGTCAATTTAGGTTAAAATAGTAAAATTTTGACTTAAGGACCAAATTTTGACCCAATAAGTTAACTTTTGACCAAAAAGTCAACTTTGGTTAAAACGATCAATCCATGACCTAATGACCAACCCATTGACCCAACAGGTCAACTTTTAACCAAAAAGTCAACTTTAGTAAAATTGGTCAATCCTTGACCAAATGACCAACTAATTGACCAAAAAGGACAACATTTGATTAAAAAGTCAATTTTGGTCAAAATTGATAATTGTTGACCTAATGACTACCTCATTTACCCAAAAGGTCAACTATTGACCAAAAAGTCAAATTTGGTCAAAATGGTCAATTTTTGACCTAATGACCTAAATGCCAATTTTGGTTAAAATGGTCAATCCTTGATCCGATGACCAACCCATTGATCCATTTTGTTAACTTTTGATTAAAAAGTCAACTTTGGCCAAAAAAGTTAATCCTTGACCCAATGACGAACAGATTGACCCAATAAGTCAACTTTTGACGAAAAAGTCAATTTTGCTCAAAATTGTCAATTTGTGAGCTAATGACTGCCTCTTTGATTTAATATGGCGAACTTTTGACCAAAAAGACAATTTTGGTCAAAATGGACAATCTTTGACCCAATGACGAACCGATTGATCCAATAGGTCAACTTTTGACCAAAAAGTCAATTTTAGTCAAAATAGTAAATTTTTGACCTAATGTCAATCTTTGACCAAAAAGTCTTCTTTGGTCAAAATGGTTAATCCTTGACCCAATGACCAACCCATTGACCTGATCGATCAACTTTTCACCAAAAAGTCAACATTGGTCAAAATGATCAATCGTTGACCCAATCAATGACCAACCCATTAGCCTAATAGGTCAACTTTTAACCAAAAAATAAATTTTGATCAAAATAGTCATTTTTTGAATTAATGATAAATTATTAACCCAATAAGTCAATCTCTGACCAAAAAGTCAACTTTGGTTAAAATGGTCATTCCTTTGCCTAATGACAAACCCATTGACCCAATGAGTTAACTTTTGACCAAAAACTCAATTTAGGTCAAAAAAGTCAATTTTTGACCTATTGACCAATTATTGACCCAATAAGTCAATCTCTGACCAAAAAGTCAACTTTAGTCAAAATGGTCAATCCTTGACCCAATGACAAACCCATTGACTTAATAGGTAAACTTTTGACCAAAAAGTCAACTTTGGTCAAAATGGTCAATCCTTGACCCAATGACTAACTCACTGACCCAAAAGGACAACTTTTGACCAAAAAGTCAATTTTGGTTAATATTGCCAATTTTTGACCTAATGACCACCTCATTGACCCAAAATGTCAACTTTTGACCAAAATGTCAACTTTTAACCAAAAAGTCAATTTTGGTCAAAATTATCAATTTTTGACCTAATGGCCGCCTCATTGACTTAAATAGGTCAACTTTTGACCAAATTGTCAATTTTGGTCAAAATAACATTTTTTGACTTAATGACCACCCATTGACCCAATCGGTTAACTTTTGACCAAAAAGACAACTTTGGTCAAAATGATCAATTTGTGACCCAATGACCACCCCATTGATCCAATGGGTTAATTTTTGACCAAAAATTCAATATTGGTGAAAATAATCTTTTTTTGACCTAATGACCAATTATTGACCCAATAAGTCAATCGCTCGCCAAAAAGTCAACTATGGTCAAAATGGTTAATCCTTGACCCAATGACAAACCCATTGACCCAATCGGTCAACTTTTTACCAAATAGTCAATTTTGGTCAAAATAAACAATTTTTGACTAAATGACCACCCATTGATTCAATAGGTCAACTTTTGATCAAAAAGTCAACTTTGGTCAAAAGGATCAATTTTTGACCCAATGACCAACCCATTGACCCAATAGATCAACTTTTGACCAAAATGTTATCTTTGGTCAAAATGGTTAATTCTTGACCCAATTATAAACTCATTGACCAAATAGCTCAACTTTTGACCTAAAGTCAACTTTTGTCAAAATGGTCAATTTCTAACCCAATGACCACCCCGTTGACCCAATGGGTCAAATTTTGACAAAAAAATTAATTTTGGTCAAAATAATTAATTTTGGTCAAAATAATTAATTTTTGACCAAATGACCAAAATAGTCAATTTTTAAATTAATGACCAATTATTGACCCAATAAGTCAATCTCTGACCAAAAAGTCAACTTTGGTCAAAATGGTCAATCCTTGACCCAATGACAAACCCATTGCCCAAGAAGTCAACTTTTAACCAAAAAGACAATTTTGGTAAAAATAGTAAATTTCTGACCGAATGATCACCTATTGACACAATACGTCAACTTTTGACTAAAAAGGGAACTTTGGTCAAAATGGTCAATCTTTTACCCAACGACCAACTCATTGACCTAATAGATCAACTTTTGACCAAAAAGTCATCTTGGGTCAAAATGGTTAATTCTTGACCCAATTACCAACTTATTGACCCAATAGGTCAACTTTTGACCAAAAAGTCAACTCTGGTCAAAATGGACAATTTCTGACCAAATGACCACCCCGTCAACCCATTGGGTCAACTTTTGACCAAAAATCTAATTTTGGTCAAAATAATCAAATTTTGACCTAATGACCAATTATTGACCCAATAAGTCAATCACTGACCAAAAAGTCAACTTTGGACAAAATGATCAATCCTTGATCCAATGACTAACCCATTGACCCAATAACTCAGCTTTTGACCAAAAAGTCTACTTTGGTCAAAATGGTCAATCCTTGACCCAATGACCAACCCATTGACCCAATAGGTCATCTTTTGACCAAGAAGCTAATTTTCGTCAAAATAATCAATTTTGACCTAATGACCAATTAATGATCCAGTAAGCCAATCTCTGACCAAAAGTCAACTTTAGTCAAAATGGTTGATCTTTGACTCAATGATAAACCCATTGAACTAATAGGTCAACTTTTGACCAAAAAGTCAACTTTGGTCAAAATGGTTAATTTCTGACCCGATGACCACCCCGTTGACCAATAGGTCAACTTTTGACCAAAAAGTCAAGTTTTGTCAAAATGGTCAAACCTTGACCCAATGACCAACCCATTGACCCAATAGTTCAACTTTTGACCAAAAAGTCATTTTTAGTCAAAATAGTCAATTTTTGACCTAATGACAACCAATTGACCAAATAGGCCAAATTTCGACCAAAAACTCAACTTTGGTCAAAATGGTCAATTATTGACCTAATGACCAACCCATTAACCCAATAGGTCAACTTTTGACCACAAAGTCAACTTTGGTCAGAATGGTCAATTCTTGACCCAATGACCAATACATTGACCCAATAAGTTAACTTTTGAACAAAAAGTCAATTTGGGTCAAAATAGTGAAATTTTGACCTAAGGACCAATTATTGACCCAATAAGTCAATCTCTGACCAAAAAGTCACCTTTGGTCATAAAGGTCAATCCTTGACCCAATGACAAACACATTGACCCAATTGGTCAACTTTTGACCAAAAAGTCAACTTTGGTCAAAATTATCAATCCTTGACCCAATGACCAACCCATTGACCCAGTAGGTCAACTTTTGACCATAAAGTCAACTTTGGTAAAAATAGTCAATCCTTGACCGAATGACCAACTCATTGACCAAAAAGGACCACTTTTGTCCAAAAAGTCAATTTTGGTCAAAATTGACAATTTTTGACCTAATGACTACCTCATTGACCCAAAAGGTCAACTATTGACCAAAAAGTCAAATTTGGTCAAAATGGTCAATTTTTGACACAATGACCTAAATGTCAATTTTGGTTAAAATGGCCAATCCTTGATCCAATGACCAACCCATTGATCCAATTTGTCAACTTTTGATTAAAAAGTCAACTTTGGCCAAAAAAGTTAATCCTTGACCCAATGATGAACACATTGACCCAATAGGTCAACTTTTGACGAAAAAGTCAATTTTGCTCAAAATTATCAATTTTTGAGCTAATGACTGCCTCATTGACCTAATATGTTCAACTTTTTACCAAAAAGACAACTTTGGTCAAAATTGACAATCTTTGACCCAATGACCAACCGATTGATCCAATAGGTCAAATTTTGACCAAAAAGTCAATTTTAGTCAAAATAGTAAATTCATGACCTTATGTCAATCTTTGACCAAAAAGTCAACTTTGGTCAAAATGATCAATCCTTGACCCAATGACCAACCAATTGACACGATTGGTCAACTTTTGACCAAAAATTCAACTTTGGTCAAAATGATCAATCCTTGACCCAATGACCAACCCATTAGCCTAATAGGTCAACTTTTGACCAAAAAATAAATTTTGGTCAAAATAGTCATTTTTTGAATTAATGATAAATTATTAACCCAATAAGTCAATCTCTGACCAAAAAGTCAACTTTGGTTAAAATGGTCATTCCTTGACCCAATGACAAACCTAATGACCCAATAAGTCAACTTTTGACCAAAAACTCAATTTAGTTCAAAATAGTCAATTTTTGACCTAATGACCATTTATTGACCCAATAAGTCAATCTCTGAACAAAAAGTCAACTTTGGTCAAAATGGTCAATCCTTGAATTAATGACAAACCCATTGACCTAAAAGGTGAACTCTTTACCAAAAAGTCAACTTTGGTCAAAATGATCAATCCTTGACCCAATGACTAACTCACTGACCCAAAAGGACAACTTTTGACCAAAAAGTCAATTTTGGTTAAAATTGCCAAATTTTGACCTAATGACCACCTCATTGACCCAAAATGTTAATTTTTGACCAAAATGTTAATTTTTAACCAAAAAATCAATTTTGGTCAAAATTGTCAATTTTTGACCTAATGACCGCCTCATAGACTTAAATTGGTTAACTTTTAACAAAAAAAGACATCTTTGGTCAAAATGGTCAATCCTTGACCCAATGACAAACCCATTGACCCAATAGGTTAACTTTTGACCAAAAAGTCAATTTTTGTCAAAATAGTAAATTTTTGACCTGATGACCAATTTATAACCAAGTCAATCTATGACCAAAAAGTCAACTATGGTCAAAATGATCAATCCATGACCCAATGACCAACCCATTGACGCAATAGGTCAACTTTTGACCAAAAAGTCAACTTTGGTCAAAATGATCAATCCTTGACCCAATGACCAACCCATTGGCCTAGTAGGTCAACTTTTGACTAAAAAGTTAATTTTACTCAAAATAGTCAATTTTTGAATTAATGACCAATTATTGACCCAATAAGTCATTCTCTGACCAAAAAGTCAACTTTGGTCAAAATGGTCAATCCTTTACCCAATGACAAACCAATTGACCCAATAGGTCAACTTTAGACCAAAAAGTCAATTTTAGTCAAAATAGTCAATTTTTGACCTAATGACCAATTATTGACCAAATAAGTTAATCTCTGACCAAAAAGTCAACATTGGTCAAAATGGTCAATGACCCAATGACCAAAAAGTCAACTTTGGTCAAAATGGCCAATACATGACCCAATGACCCAATATGTTAACTTTTGACCAAAAAGTAATTTTGGTTAAAATAATCAATTTCTGAACCAATGACCAAAAAGTTAAATATGGTCAAAATGGTTAATTTCAAACCCAATGACCAACCTATTGACCCAATAATTCAACTTTTGACCAAAAAGTCAACTTTTGTCAATATGGTCAATTCTTGACCCAATGACCCACCCATTGACCGAATAGATTAACTTTTGACCAAAAAGTCAATTTTGGTCAAAATAGTCAATTTTTGACCTAATAACCAATTATTGGCCCAATAAGTCAATATCTTACCAAAAAGTCAACTTTGGTCAAAATGGTCAATCCTTGACACAATGACTATAGGTCAACTTTTTACCAAAAAGTGAACTTTAATCAAAATAGTCAATCCTTGACACAATGACCAACTCATTAACACAATAGGTCAAATTTTGACCAAAAAGTCAATTTTGGTCAATATAGTTAATCTTTAACCTAATGAGCACCTCATTAACCCAATAGGTCAACTTTTAACCAAAAAGTCAACTTTAGTCAAAATGGTCAATTCCTGACCCAATGACCACCCCATTGACCTAAAAATTTAATTTTGGTCAAAATAGTTAATTTTTGACCTAAATACCAACTATTGACCCAATAAGTTAATCTCTGACCAAAAAGTCAACTTCGGTCAAAATGGTCAATCCTTGACTTAATGACCAACCCATTGACCCAATAGGTCAACTTTTGACCAAAAAGTCAACTTTGGTGAAAATGGTCAATTTCTGACCCAATGACCATCTCTTTGACCTAATGGGTCAACTTTTGACTAAAAATTTAACTTTGGTTAAAATAGTTAATTTTTAACCTAATGACCAACTATTGACCAAATAAGATAATCTCTGACCGAATGACCAACCCATTAACCTAATAGGTCTACTTTTGACCAAAAAGTAATTTTTTTTAAAAAAGGCCAATTCTTGACCCAATGACCAACCCATTGACCCAATAGGTCAACTTTTCACTAAAAAGTCAATTTTGGTTAAAATAATTAATTTTTGATCTAATGACCAATTATTGACTCAATAGACCAATCTCTTGCCAAAAAGCCAACTTTGGTTAAAATGGTCAATCCTTTACCCAATGACCAAACCCATTGACTCAATTGGTCTACTTTTGACCAAAAAATCAACTTTGGTCGAAATGGTCAGTCCATGATCTAATGACCAAATTTTTGACCCAGTGTGTCAACTTTTGACCAAAAAGTCAATTTGGGTCAAAATAGTCAATTTTTTACGTAATGACCACCCCATTGACCCAATAAGTCAACCTTGACCAAAAAATCAACTTTGGTCAAAATAGTCAACTTCTAACAAAATGACCACCCCGTTAACATAATGGGTCAACTTTTGACAAAAAAAATTCAATTTTGGTCAAAATAGTCAATTTTTGACCTGTTGACCAATTATTGACACATAAGTCAATTTCTGACCAAAAAGTCAACTTTGATCAAAATGGTCAATCCTTGACTCAATGACCAATCCATTGACCCAACAGGTGAACTTTTGACCAAAAAATCAACTTTGGTGAATTTGGTCAACCCTTGACCCAATGACCAACCCATAGACCTAATAAGTCAACTTTCGACCAAAAAGTGAACTTTAGTAAAACTACTCAACCCTTGAGACAATGACCAAACCATTAACACAATAGGTTAACTTTTGATGAAAAAGTCAATTTTGGTCAATGTAGTCAATTTTTGACCTAACGACCACCCCATTGACCCAATAAGTCAACTTTTGACCAAAAAGTCAACTTGGGTCAAAATGGTCAATTTTTTACCTAATGACCACCCTATTGATCTAATGGGTCAACTTTTGACAAAAAATTCAATTTTGGTAACAATAATCAACTTTTGACCTAATGACCGATTATTGACCAAATAAGTCATTCTCTGACCAAAAGTCAACTTTGGTCAAAATGGTCAATCCTTGACCCAATGGCTAACCCATTGACCCAATAGGTCATCTTTTGACCAAAAAGCTGATTTTGGTTAAAATAGTCAATTTTTACCTAATGACCAATTATTGACCCAGTAAGCTAACCTTTGACCAAAAAATTAATTTTGGTCAAAATGGTTAATCATTGACCCAATGACAAACCATTGACCCAATAGGTTAACTTCTGATTAAAAAGTCAACTTTGGTAAAAATGGTCAATTTTTGACCCGATGACCACCCCATTGACCATTTTGGTCAAAATAGTCAATTTTTGACCAAATGACCAATTGTTGACCAAATAAGTCAAACTTTAACCGAAAGTCAACTTTGCTCAAAATTGACAATCCTTGACCGAATGACAAACCTATTGAGCCAATAGGTCAACTTTTGACCAAAAAGTCAATTTTGGTCAAAATAGTCAATTTGTTACATAATGGTCATCGATTGACCTAATAGGTCAACTTTTGATCAAAAAGACAACTTTGGTCAAAATGGTCAATTTTTAACCCCATAAATTAATTTTTGACCCAAAAGTCATCTTCGGTCAAATCTTGACCTAATTACCAACTCATTGACCAAGTACGCCAATTTTTTAGCAAAAAGTCAACTTTGGTCAAAATTGTCAGTCCTTGACCTAATGACCAATCCATTGACCCAATAGGTCAACTTTTAACCAAAAAGTCAATTTTAGTCAAAATAGTCAAATTTTGACCTAATGACAATTATTGACCCAGTAAGCCAATCTCTGACCAACAAGTCAACTTTGGTCAAAATGGTTGATCTTTGACCCAATGATAAACCCATTGAACCAATAGGTTAACTTTTGACCAAAAGTCAACTTAAGTCAAAGTGGTCAATTTCTGACCCAATGACCAACCCATTGACCCAATCGGTCAACTTTTGACCAAAAAGTCAACTTTGGTCAAAATGGTCAAACCTTGACCCAATGACCAGTGTATTTACCCAATACGTCAACTTTTAACAATAAAGTCAATTTTAGTCAAAATAATCAAATTTTGACCTAATGACCACTAATTGAACAAATATCTCAACTTTTGACCAAAAAGTTAACTTTGGTCAAAATGGTCAATCTATGACCTAATGACCAACCCATTGACCCAATACGTCAACTTTTGACCAAAAAGTCAATTTTGGTCAAAATGGTCAGTTCTTGACCGAATGACCAACTTATTAACCCAATTAGTCAACTTTCGAACAAAAAGTCAATTTGGGTCAAAATAGTCAATTTTTAACCTAATGAGCAATTATTGACCCAATATTTTAATCTCTGATCAAAAAGTCAACTTTGGTCATAAAGGTCAATCCTTGGCCCAATGACAAACTCATTGACCCAATATGTCAACTTTGGTCACAATGGCCAATCCTTGACCCAATGAGCAACACATTGACCAAGTATGTTAACTTTTGACCAAAAAGTCAACTTTGTTCAAAATGATCAATTTCTGACCCAATGACCACACCGTTGACCCAATGGGTTAACTTTTAACCACAAATTCAATTCTCGTCAAAATAGTCAATTTTTGACCTAATAATCATTTATTGACGTAATAAGTCAATCTTTGACCAAAAAGTCAACTTTGGTCAAAATGGTCATTCCTTGACCCAATGAAAAAACTATTGATCCAATAGGTCAACTTTTAACCAAAAAGTCGATTTTTGTCAAAATAATTAATTTTGACTCAATGACCAACCATTGACCCAATATGTCAACTTTTGACCAAAAAGTCAACTTTAGTCAAAATGGTCAATTTTTGCTCAATGACCAACCCATTGACCCAATAGATCAACTTCTGAACAAAAGTCATCTTCGGTCAAAATGGTCAATTCTTGACCCAATTACCAACTCATTGACCAAATATGTCAACTTTTGACTATAAAGTAAGCTTTTGTCAAAATTGTCAATGTCTAAGCCAATGACCACCCCATTGACCTAATGAGTCAACTTTTGAGAAAAAATTTAATTTTGTTTTAAAATAATTAATTTTTGACCTAATGATCAATTCTCGACCCAATAAGTCAATCTCTAAAAAAAGTCAACTTTGGTCAAAATGGTCAATCCTTGACCCAATGACCAACCCATTGACCCAATAGGTCAACTTTTGACCAAAAAGTCAACTTTGGTCAAAATTGTCAATCCTTGACCCAATGACCAACCCATTGACCTAATAGGTCAACTTTTGACCAAAAAGTCAATTTTGGTTAAAATAGTTAATTTTTGACCTAATGACAAATTATTGCCCCAGTAAGCAAATCTCTGACCAAAAAGTCACTTTAGTCAAAATGGTCAATCCTTAACCTTATGACCAACCCAATGACCCAATAGGTCAACTTTTGTCCCAAACGTTAACTTCGGTCAAAATGATCATTCCTTGACCCAATGACCAACCCATTGGCTTAATAGGTCAACTTTTGACCAAAAAGTTAATTTTAGTCAAAATAGTCAATTCTTGAATTAATAAACAATTATTGACCCAATAAATTAATCTCTGACCAAAAATTTAACTTTGATCACAATGGTCAATCCTTGACCCAATGACAAACCCATTAAGCAAATGGTCAATTTTCGACCAAAAAGTCAATTTTGGTCAAAATAATCAATTTTTAGACCAATTATTGATCTAGTAAGTCAATCTTTGACCAAAAAGTCAACTTTTGTCAAAATGGTTAATCTTTGACCCAATGACAAACCCATTGACCCATTAGGTCAACTTTTGACCAAAAAGTCAACTTTGGTCAAAATGGTTAATTTCTGACCCAATGACCAACCCATTGACCCAATAGATGAACTTTTGACTAAAAAGTCAACTTTGGTCAAAATGGTCAAACCTTGACCTAATGACAAACCCATTGACCCAATAGATCAATTTTTGACCAAAATGTTAATTATGGTCAAAATAGTCAGATTTTGACATAATGACCACCCATTGACCAAATATGTCAACTTTTAACCAAATGTCAACTTTGGTCAGGATGGTCAATTTTTGACCCAATGACCAACCCATTAGTCAAACAGGTCAACTTTTGACCATAAAGTCAACTTTGGTCAAAATGGTTAATTATTGACACAATGACCAACACATTGATCCAGTAAGTCATCTATTGAACAAAAAGTCAATTTTGGTCAAAATAGTTAATTTTTGACCTAATGACCAATTATTGACCCAATAAGTCAATCTCTGACCAAAATATCAACTTTTTTTACCTAATGACCACCTCATTGACCCACAATGTCAACTTTTACCAAAAAGTCAAGTTTGGTCAAAATGTTCAATTTCCGACACAATGACCTAAATGTCAACTTTGGTAAAAAGAAAGGTCAAACTTTGATCTAATGAACAACCCATTGACCAAATAGGTCAACTTATGGCCTAAAAGTCAATTTTGCTTAAATTTGTCAAATTTTTACCTGATGACCGCCTCATTGACCTAAATAGGTCAACTTTTGACCAAAAAGACAACTTTGGTCAAAATGGTCAATCCTTGACCCAATGACCAACCCATGACCTAATAGGTCAACTTTTGACCAAAAAGTCAATTTTGGGCAAAATAGTCAATTTATGACAAAATGACCAATTATTAACCCAGTAAGCCAATCACTGACCAAAAAGTCAACTTTGGTCAAAATGGTCAATGCTTGACCCAATAAGTCAACTTTTGACAAAAAAAAAATCTACTTTGGTCAAAAAGGTCAATCCTTGACCCAATGATACCTTATTGACACAATAGTTCATCTATTGACTAAAAAGCCAATTTTGGTCAAAATAATCAATTTTTGACTTAATGAACAATTATTGACCCAGTAAGCCAATCTCTGACAAAAAAGTTACCTTTGGTCAAAATGGTTAATCTTTGACCCAATGACAAACCCATTGACCCAATAAGTCAACTTTTGACCAAAAAGTCAACTTTGGTAAAAATGGTCAATTTCTGACCCGATGACCACCCCGTTGACCATTTTGGTCAAAATAGTCAATTTTTGACCTAATGACCAATTATTGACCCAATAAGTTAAACTCTGAGCCAAAATTCAACTTTGGTCAAAATGGTCAATCCTTGACCCGATGACAAACCCATTGACCAAATAGGTCAACTTTTGACCAAAAAGTCAATTTTGGTCAAAATAGTCAATTTTTTACATAATGTCCACCTTTTGCCCCAATAGGTCAACTTTTGACCAAAAAGTCAACTTTGGTCAAAATGATGAATTTTTGAATAGATTAACTTTTGACCCAAAAGTCATCTTCGGTAAAAAAATGGTCAATTCTTGACCCAATGATCAACTCATTAACCAAATATGTCAACTTTTGAGCAAAAAGTCAGCTTTAGTCAAAATGGTCAATCCTTGACCTAATGATTAACCCATTGACCCAATAGGTCAGCTTTTGACAAAAAAGTCAACTTTGATCAAAATATTTAATTTTTGACTTAAAGACCAATTTTTGACCCAGTAAGCCAATCTCTGACCAAAAAGTCAACTTTGGTCAAAATGGTTGATCTTTGACCCAATGACAAAACCATTGAACCAATAGGTAAACTTTTGACCAAAAAGTCAACTTTGGTCAAAATAGTCAATTTCTGACCCAATAGGCCAATTTTTTACCCAAAGGTCAACTTTGGTCAAAATGATCAATCATTGACCCAACGACCAACCCATTGGCCTAATAGGTCAACTTTTGACCAAAAAGTCAATTTTGGTCAAAATAGTCAATTTTTGAATTAATGACCAATTATTGACCCAATTAGTCAATCTCTGACCACAAAGTCAACTTTGGTTAAAATGGTCAATCCTAAACCCAATGACAAACCCATTGACCCAATAGGTTAACTTTTGACCAAATAGACAATTTTGGTCAAAATAGTCAATTTTTAACTTAATGACCACCCATTGACCCAATAGGTCAACTTTTGACCAAAAAGTCAATATATGACCAAAAAGACAAATTTGGTCAAAATGGTCAATTTCTGACACGTGGACCTAATTGTCAACTTTGGTGAAAATTGTCAATCCTTGATCCAATGACTAACCCGTTGACCGAATTTGTCAACTTTTGACTAAAAAGTCATCTTTGGCCAAAATGGTTAATTTATGACCCAATGACCACCTCGTTGACCCAATTGGTTAACTTTTGACCAAAAAGTCACCTTCAGTCAAAATGGATAATTCTTGACCAAATTTCAACTCTTTGACCAAATAAGTCAACTTTCGATCAAAAAGTCAACTTTGGTCAAATTGGTCAATCCTCGGCCCAATGACAAACCCATTGACTCAATTAGTCAACTTTTGACCCAAAAGTCAACTTTGATCAAAATGGTCAATTTTTGACCCAATGACCACCCCGTTGACCCAATGGGTTAACTTTTGACCAAAAGCTCAATTTTCGTCAAAATTGTTAATTTTTGCTCTAATGACCAATTATTGACCCAATAAGTCAATCTCTGACCAAAAAGTCAACTGTGGTCAAAATGGTCAATCCTTGACCTAATGACAAACTCATTTACCCAATAGGTCAACTTTTGACCAAATAGTAAATTTTGATCAAAATAGTCAATTTTTGACTAAATGACCACCCATTGATCCCATAGGTCAGCTTTTGACCAAAAAAGTCAACTTTGAAAAAATGGTCAATTTTTTACACAGTGACTAACCCATTGACCCAATAGATCAACTTTTAACTAAAAAGTCATCTTTGGTCAAAATGGTTAATTCTTGATCCAATTACAAACTCATTGCCAAAATAGGTCAACTTTTGACCAAAAGTCAAATTTGGTTAAAATGCTTAATTTATGAACCAATGACCACCCCGTTGACCTAATGGGTCAAATTTTAACCAAAAATTTAATATTGGTCAAAAAAATTAATTTTTGACCTAAAGACCAAAATAGACAACTTTTGAATTAATGATCAATTATTGACCCAATAAGTCAATTTCTGACCAAAAAGTTAACTTTGGTCAAAATGGTCAATCCTTGACCAATTGACAAACCCATTACCCAAGAAGTCAACTTTTGACCAAAAAGACAATTTTTGTCAAAATAGTAAATTTTTGGCCTAATGACCACCTATTGACCTAATATGTCAACTTTTGACCAAAAAGTGAACTTTGGTCAAAATGGTCAATTTTTTACCCAATGACCAACTCATTGACCAATAGATCAACTTTTGACCAAAAAGTTATCTTTGCTCAAAATGGTCAATTCTTGACCCAATTACAAACTCATTGACCAAAAAGTCAACTTTGGTCAAAATTGTCGATTTCTGACCCAATGACCACCCCGTTGACGAAATGGGTCAACTTTTGACCAAAAATTTAATTTTGATCAAACTAATCACTTTTTGACCTAATGACCAATCCATTGACCCAATAAGTCAACTTTTGACCAAAAAGTCTACTTTTGTCAAAATGGTCAATGCTTGACCAAATTACCAACCCATTGACCCAATAGGCCATCTTTTGATCAAAAAGCCAATTTTGGTCAAAATAGTCAATTTTTGACCTAATGACCAATTATTGACCCAATAAACCATTCTCAAGACCAAAAAGTTAACTTTGGTCAAAATGGTCAATTTTTAAACCAATAGATTAACTTTTGAACCAAAAGTCATCTTCAGTTAAAATGGTCAATTCTTGACCCAATTACCAACTCATTGACAAAATTTGTCAACTTTTGAGCAAAAAGTCAACTTTGGTCAAAATGGTCAATCCTTGACATAATGACAAACTCATTGACCCAATAGGTCAACTTTTGATCAAAAAGTCAACTTTGGTCAAAATAGTCAGATTTTGACCTAATGACCAATTATTGACCCTGTAAGCCAATCTCAGACCAAAAAGTCAACTTTGGTCAAAATGGTTGATCTTTGACCCAATGACAAATCGATTGAACCAGTAGGTTAAATTTTGACCAAAAGGTCAACTTTGGCCAAAATGGTCAATTTCTGTCCCAATGACCAACCCATTGACCCAACAGGTCAACTTTTGACTAAAAAGTCAACTTTGGTCAAAATGGTCAAAATTTGACCCAATGACCAACACATTGACCCAATAGGTCAACTTTTGATCAAAAAAGTCAATTTTAGTCAAAATAGTCTAATTTTGACCTAACTACCACCGATTGACCAAAGAGGTCAACTTCTGACCAAAAAGTCAACTTTGGTTAAAATTATCAATTTTTGACATAATGACCAACACATTGACCCAATAGGTCAACTTTTGACCAAAAAGTTAACTTTGATCAGAATGGTCAATTCTTGACCCAATGACCAACACATTGACCCAATAACTCAACTTTTAAACAAAAAGTCAACTTGGGTCAAAATAGTCAATTTTGACCTAATGACCAATTATTGACCAATAGGTTAATCTCTGACCAAAAAGTCAACTTTGGTCATAAAGGTCAATCCTTGAACCAATGACAAACCCATTGACCCCATAGGTCAACTTTTGACCAAAAAAACAACTTTGGTCAAAATGGTCAATCCTTGACCCAATGACAAACCCATTGACCTAATAGATGAAATTTTGACTAAAAAGTCAATTATGTCAAAAAGTAAAATTTTGACTTAATGACCAATTTTTGACCCAATAGGTTAACTTTTGACCAAAAAGTCAACTTTGGTTTAAATGGTCAATCCTTGAGCCAATGACCAACCCATTGACCCATTAGGTCAACTTTTGACCAAAAAGTTAACTTTAGTCATAATAGTCAATCCTTGGCCAAATGACCAACTCATTGACCAAAAAGGACAACTTTTAACAAAAAAGTCAATTTTGGTCAAAATTGACAATTTTTGACTTTATGATCACCTCATTGAACCAAAAGGTCAACTTTTAACCAAAAAGTCAAATTTGGTCAAAATGGTCAATTTCTGACACCATGGCCTAAATGTCAATTTTGGTTAAAATGGTGAATCTTAATCCAATGACCAACCCATTGAACAAGTTTATCAACTTTTGAATAAAAAAGTCAACCTTGGCCAAAATAGTTATTCGTTAACGCAATGACCAACACATTGACCCAATAAGTCAACTTTTGGCGAAAAAGTCAATTTTGCTCAAAATTGTTAATTTTTGAACTAATGACCACCTCATTGACCAAAATAGGTCAACTTTAGACCAAAAAGACAACTTTGGTCAAAATGTTCAATCCTTGACCCAAGACCAACCCATGGATCCAATAGGTCAACTTCTGACCAAAAAAGCCAATTTTGGTCAAAATAGTAAATTTTTGACCTAATGCCAATCTTTGAGAAAAAAGTCTTCTTTGGTCAAAATGGTCAATCCTTGACCCAATGACCAACTCATTGACCCAATTGGTTAACTTTTGACCAAAAAGTCAACTTTGGTTAAAATGATCTATCCTTGAACCAATGACCAACACATTGGCCTAATAGGTCAACTTTTGACCAAAAAATAAATTTTGTTCAAAATAGTCAACTTTTGAATTACTGATAAATTATTAATCCAATAGGTCAATCTTTGAGCAAAAAGTCAACTTTGGTTAAAATGGTCAATCCTTGACCCAATGACAAACCCATTTACCCAATAAGTCAACTTTTGACCAAAAGTCAATTTTAGTCAAAATAGTCAATTTTTGACATAATGACCAATTATTGACCAAATAAGTCAATCTCTGACCAAAAAGTCAACTTTGGTCAAAATGGTCAATCCTTGACCCAATGACAAACCTATTAACCTAATAGTTCAACATTTGACCAAAAAGTTATTTTTGGTCAAAATAGTTAATTTTTGACTTAATGAACACCCATTAACCTAATAGGTCAGCTTTTGACCAAAAAGTCAATTTTGGTCAAAATAGTCAATTTTTAACCTAATGATCAATTATTGACCTAGTAAGTCAATCTCTGACCAAAAAGACAACTTTAGTTAAAATGGTCAATCCTTGACCCAATGACCATCCCATTCATCCAATAGGTAAACTTTCACCAAAAAGTTAATATTGGTCAAAATGGTCAATCCTTGACCCAATGACTAACTCATTGACCCAAAAGGACCACGTTTGACCAAGAAGTCAATTTTGGTCAAAATTGTCAACCTTTTACCTTATGAACGCCTCATTGACCTAACTAGGTCAACTTTTGACCAAAAAGACAACTTTGGTCAAAATGCTCAATCCTTGACCCAATGACCAACCCAATGACCAACCCATTGACCCAATCTGTCATCTTTTGACCCAAATGTCAATTTTTGTCAAATTAGTCAATTTTGACCTAATGACCAGTTTATGACCAAGCCAATCTCTGACCAAAAACTCAACTTTGGTCGAAATGGTCAATCCTTGACCCAATGACCTACCCATTGACCCAAGAGGTCAACTTTTGACCAAAAAGTCAACTTTGGTCAAAATGATCAATCCTTGACCTAATGACCAACCTATTGGCCTAATAGGTCAATTTTTGACCAAAAAGTCAATTTTGCTCAAAATAGTCAAATTTTGAATTAATGACCAATTATTGACCCAATAAGTCATTCTTTGACCAAAAAGTCAACTTTGGTCAAAATGGTCAATCCTTGACCTAATGACAAACCCATTGACCCAATAGGTCAACTTTTGACCAAAAAGTCTATTTTGGTCAAATTAGTCAATTTTTACCTAATAGCCGCTCATTGACCCAATATGTCAACTTTTGACCAAAAGTCAACATTGGTCAAAATGATTAATTTTTTACCCAATGACCAACCCATTAACCCAATAATTCAACTTTTGACTAAAAAATCATCTTTGGTCAAATGGTCAATTCTTGCCCCAATTACCTACTCATTGACCAAAAAGGACAACTTTTGACTAAAAAGTCAACTTGGGTCAAAATAGTCAATTTCTGACCCAATGACCTCCCCGTTGATCCAATGAGTTAACTTTTGACCAAAAATTCAATCTTTGTTAAAATAGTCAATTTTTGACCTAATGACCAATTATTGACCCAATAAGTCAATCTTTGACAAAAAAGTTGACTTTGGTGAAAATGATCAATCCGTGACCCAATGACAAACTCGTTAACCCAATAGGTCAACTTTTAACCAAAAAGCCAAATTTGGTCAAAATAGTCAATTTTTTGACCTAATGACCACCCACTAACCCAATAGCTCAACTTTTGACCAAAAAGTCAAGTTTGGTCAAAATGGTCAATTTTTAACCCAATGACCAACCTATTGAGCAAAAAGAAAAAGTTTTGACCAAAAAGTCATTTTCAATCAAAATGGTCATTTTATGACCCAATTACCAACTCATAGACCAAATAGTTTAAATTTTGATTAAAATGTCAAATTTGGTTAAAATGGTCGATTTATGGCCCAATGACCACCCCGTTGACCCAATGGGTCGACTTTTGACCAAAAATTTAATTTGGCTCAAAATAATCAATTTTTGACCTAACGACCAATTATTGACCCAATAAGTCAATCTCTGACCAAAAAATCAACTTTGGTTTAAAATCGTCAATCCTTGACCCAATGACCAACCCATTGACCCAATAGGTCAACTTTTGACCGAAAAGTCAACTTTGGTCAAAATGGTCAATTTTTGACCCAACGATTAACCCATCGACCCAATAGATGTAAATTTTGACCAAAAACTCATTTTCGATCAAAATGGTCAATTCTTGAACCAATTACCAACTCATTGACCAAATAGTTTAACTTTTGATCAAAAAGTTAACTTTGATCAAAATGGTCAATATCCGACCCAATGACCACGCCGCTGACCCAATGGGTCAACTTTTTGCCAAAAATTTAATTTTGATCAAAATAATCAATTTTTACCTAATGACCAATTATTGACCAAATAAGTCAATCTCTGACCAAAATGTCAACTTTGGTTGAAATGGTCATT
Source organism: Papilionanthe hookeriana x Papilionanthe teres (assembly GCA_022702705.1). Taxonomy (NCBI): domain Eukaryota; kingdom Viridiplantae; phylum Streptophyta; class Magnoliopsida; order Asparagales; family Orchidaceae; genus Papilionanthe; species Papilionanthe hookeriana x Papilionanthe teres. Next base: position 69,277,687 of record CM040434.1, on the reverse strand, counting down.
CTTTGACCCAATGACCAACCCATTGACACAATAGGTTAACTTTTAACCGAAAAGTTAATTTTGGTTAAAATTGTCTATTTTTGAACTAATGACCAGCCCATTAACCCAATAAGTCAACTTTTGACCAAAATGTCATGTTTTGTTAAAATGGTCAATTTCTGACCCAGTGACCAACCAATTATCCTAATTCAATATTTGACCAAAAAGTCAACTTTGGTCAAAATTGTCAATCCTTGACCCAATGACAAACCTATAGACCCAATAAATCAACATGTGACCAAAATAGTCAATTTTTGACATAATGACCAATTATTGACCCAATAAGTCAATCTTTGACCAAAAAGTCAACATCGGTCAAATGGTCAACCTTGACCCAACGACCAACCCATTGACCCAATAGGTCAATTTTTGACCAAAAAGTAAACTTTAGTCAAAATAGTCAATCCTTGAGACAATAACCAACCCAATGACACAATAGGTCAACTTTTGACCAAAATGTCAATTTTGGTCAATATAGTCATATTTTGACCTAATGACCAACCCCCATTGACCCAATTGGTCAATTTTTGACCAAAAAGTCAACTTTGGTCAAAATGGTCAATTTCTGATCCAATGACCACCCCATTGACCTAATGGGTCAACTTTTGACCAAAAGTTCAATTTTTGTAAAAATAGTCAATTTCTAACCTAATGACCAATTATTGACCAAATAAGTCAATCATTGACCAAAAAGTCAACTTTGATCAAAATGGTCAATCCTTGACCCAATGACCAATCCACTGACCCAATAGCTCAACTTTTGACAAAAAAGTCAACTTTAGTCAAAATGGTCAATCCATGACCCAATGACCCAATATGTCAACTTTTGACCAAAAAGCAATTTTGGTTAAAATAATCAATTTTTTACCTAATGACCACCCATTTGACCTAATATGTCAACTTTTGACCAAAAAGTTAAATTTGGTCAAAATGGTTAATTTCTGACCCAATGACCAACCCATAGACCCAAAAATTCAACTTTTAACTAAAAAGTCAACTTTGGTCAATATGGTCAATTCTTGACCCAATGACCCACCCATTAACCCAAGAGGTCAACTTTTGACCAAAAAGTCAATTTTGGTCAAAATAGTCAATTTTTGACCTAATAACCTATTATTGACCCAATAAAACAATCACTTATCAAATAGTCAACTTTGGTCAAAATTGTCAATCCTTGACCCAATGACCAACCAACCCATTGACCCAATAGGTGAACTTTTGACAAAATAGTGAACTTTAGTCAAAATAGTCGATCCTTGACACAATGATAGACCCATTGACACAATAGGTCAACTTTTGACCAAAAAGTCAATTTTGGTCAATATAGTCAATTTTTGACCTAATGAGCACCTCATTAACTTAATAGATCAACTTTTGACCAAAAAGTTAACTTTAGTCAAATTGGTCAATTCCTGACCCAACGACCACCCCATCGACCTAATGGGTCAAATTTTGACCAAAAATTCAATTTTGGTCAAAATAGTTAATTTTTGACCTAATGACCAATTATTGACCCAATAATTTAATCTCTGACCAAAAAGTCAACTTTGGTCAAAACGGTCAATCTTTGACTTAATGACCAACCCATTGACCCAATATCTCAACTTCTGACCAAAAAATCATCTTTGGTCAAAAGGGTCAATTTATGACCCAATGACCAACCCATTGACCCGATAGGTCTACTTTTGACGAAAAAGTCAACTTTGGTCAAAATGGTCAATTTTTTACCCAATGACCACCCCTTTGACCTAATGGGTCAACTTTTGACCAAAAATTCAACTTTGGTCTAAATAGTCAATTTTTGACCTAATGACCAAATATTGACCAAATAAGTCAATCTCCGAGCAAAAAGTCAACTTTGGTCAAAATGGTCAATCCTTGACCCAATGACCAACCCATTGACCCAATAGGTCAACTTCTAACCAAAAAGTCAACTTTAGTCAAAATGGTCAATTCTTGACCTAATGAGCAACCCATTGACCCGATAGGTCAACTTTTGACTAAAAAGTCAATTTTTGTCAAAACAGTCAATTTTTGACATAATGACCAATTATTGACCAATAAGTCAATCTCTTGCCAAAAAGTCAACTTTGGTTAAATTGGTCAATCCTTGACTCATTAAATAACCCATTGATCCAATTGGTCAACTATTGACCAAAAAGTCAACTTTGGTCAAAATACTCAATTTCTGACCCAATGACCACCCCGTTGACCCAATGGGTTAACTTATGATCAAAAATCAATTTTGGTCAAAATAGTCAATTTTTGAGCTAATGATCAATTGTTGACCCAATAAGTCAATCTCTGACAAAAAGTCAACTGTGGTCAAAATGGCCAATCCTTGACCCAATGAAAAACCCATTCACCCAATAAGAGAACTTTTGCCCAAATAGTCAATTTTGGTCAAAATAGTCATTTTTTGACTGAATGACCACCCATTGATCTAATAGGTCAACTATTGAACAAAAAGTCAACGTTGGTCAAAATGGTTAATTTTTTACCCAATAGATCAACTTTTGACCAAAAAAGTCATCTTTGGTCAAAATGGTTAATTCTTGACCCAATTACAAACTCATTGACCAAATAGGTCAACTTTTGACGTAAAAGTTAAATTTGGTCAAAATGGTCAAATTCCGACCCAATGTCCACCCCGTTGACCGAATGGGTCAACTTTCGACCAAAAAATTAATTTTGGTCAAAATAATTAATTTTTAACCTAATGATAAAAATAGTCAATTTTTGAATTAAAGACCAATTATTGACCTAATAAGTCAATTTCTGACCAAAAAGTCAACTTTGGTCAAAAGGGTCAATCCTTGTCCCAATGATAAACCCATTGCCCAAGAAGTCAACTTTGACCAAAAATATAATTTTGGTCAAAATAGTAAATTTTGGACCTAGTGACCACCTATTGACACAATGGTCCTTTTAACCAAAAAGTGAACTTTGGTCAAAATGGTCAATTTTTTACCCAATGACCAACTCATTGACCTAATAGATCAACTGTTGACCAAAAGTCTTCTTCGGTCAAAATGGTCAATTCTTGACCCAATTACCAACTCATTGACCAAATAGGTCAACTTTTGACCAAAAACTCAACCATGGTCAAATAGACTTTTTGTCAGAAGTCTTTGGAGAAATTGAAGAATGATTAATCGTGATAGAGATTGAGAGAAAAAAAGATCGAATGATAATCTCATAGAATAAATCTTCAGATTATGTGATTACCGAAAAATCACATGAAGATCTTTGGTAACCAGAGAGATCTTATGGGTGAAATACCTATCTTGAGTTCTTCAATCTCCTATAGGAGCAAGCTCCTATAGTTAATTACATCCTGAGTAAATAATATTGCCTAGGAAAACTCCCGATTACGGTTAACATTTATCCTCAAAAAAGTGTAAGTGTTGTCGTGGTAGTACGTTTCTAAAGAATCGATACTAATAGAAACTTTTGTTTATGTTTAATGTTTGTCATTTTGTCATTTTGTATGTCATGTCGGGTTTCATGTCAAGATGTCTTAATATGTGTGTCATATTGTTGTATGTAATGTCATGTGATGTCGCAAAGTCATGTCATTGTGTCATTTTGTCATGTTGTGATTTTGTTTTGTCATATTCCGTTTTGTTATGTCATGATGTCGTGGCATCGTTTTGTCAAGATGTTATATTGTCATGATGATATTGTCTTGGTTTTATGTTGGTTTTCTTTGTTTTAATTTCATCATTGTTTTGTGTTTGTTAAGGTCATTTTATCATCGTTATTTTTTATTGTCATTCCATTTGATTTATCATTATTTTGTTATTGTTATTTTGATATTTTGTTTTTTTTGGAATTGTGATTTTATGTTAGATATCATGTCGATGTCAATGTCAATGATTTTGTCTTGTCATGTCAAGTGTCAGTTTTTTGTTTGTTTTTGTTTAGTATTATGTCATGTCATGTGCTATGTAGGGATGTCATAGTTTGCATGTCGTGTCATATAATAATGTGATGTCGTAATATCGTGTCTTAATGTGATGTCGTAAGATCATAAGATATCGTTAATAATGTCTCAATTTGTCATGAGATATTTTATCTCCTATAAGAAGATGTCGTTAGTATATCACGAGATACCTTCTATGATGTCAAGAAGATATCATTATTTATTTTTTGTTATTTTGTTTATGATTTCCTTTTGTTTTAAATTTTATTTTTGTGGTGTCATGTCATTTTGTCATGTCATCATTTTATTGTGGTATAGAAATTTGTTGTATGTTTTTGTTAATGTTGATGTTATGTCAATGCCAATGTTAATGATTTTATCATTTTATTTCAGATTTCATGGCTAACCTAAAAGTCCAGTTGTCTTTGTTTTCATGTCATTTTTTTTGTCCATAGAAAGTTTAGGTTTTGTGGCTATCCTAAAAGTCCTGGTTTTTTCGTCAATGTTCCGTCGTTGACATCCTGCAAAACAGAGTTAGCACACCCTATAACATGTGAAGAAAATCTAAACGAAACATCATGTCTTCATCCTACAAGGAAAATAAAGTTAGAAACATTGTCATATCAAGATTTTAGCTCACCTGGTCAAAGTGTCCTTTGATCCATAGTTGTCAGATGTCTGAATATGGTTGAGATGTCGTTTTAGATTTTATGTTAATTTGTGTTTAATTTTATATCCAATTTGTGTTGAATGTTGATTTATATTTATGTTTAATTTTTATTTGTCTTAAATGTCGATTTGGGTTGGATTCTGGATTTTATGTCGATTTGGAGTTGATTTTGGTTTTATGTTGATTTGAGTTTTATTTTGAGCTTTTATGTCGATTTTTAATTTTATGTTGAGTTAAGTTCAATGTGGGTAGAACTTTAAGAGTTATGTCATTTTATGTTGAGTTTGGTGCGAAATGTCAATTAATGTCATTTAATGTCGGTGTTTGTTGGTGTTTGTTGAATTTAGTTTGAAATGTCAATTAATGTTGCATTATGTTTGATTATGTTTGGAATGTTGATTAATGTTGAATTAATGTCGATTTTTGTTTTATTTCGTTTAAAATGTCAAATTTGTTGAGTTTCGTTCGGAATGTCAAATTTATGTCGATTTTAGTTTGAAATGTCAGATTTATGTTGATTTTGTCGATTTTTGTTTGAAATGTAGGATTATTGTTGATTTCTTGTTTGAAAAGTCAAATTTATGTTGGTTATATCGATTTATGTTTAAAATGTCAAATTTATGTTGATTATTTTGATTTGAGTTCATTTTTTGTCGATTTAGGTTTAATTTGGGTTGAACCTAAGATTTATGTCGATTTAGATTCAATTTGGGTTGAACCTAAAGTTTATGTCTTAGTTTAGGTTAGATTTAGGTTCATGTCAGGTTGAACCTAAGTATGATTTGACTTAAGTCTAATGTGGGTTAGACTTAGGTTAGGTTTAAGTTAGACTTAGGTTCATGTCAGGTTTAACTTAAGTATGGTTTGACTTAAGTCTAATGTGGGTTAGACTAGACTTAAGTCAGGTTTAGGTTAGACTTAGGTTCATGTCGGGTTGAATCTAAGGTTTGTGTCCAATTTGGTTCAGTTTGAGTTGAACCTAAGGTTTATGTTGATTTAGGTTAAGTTGGAGTTGAACCTATAGTTTATGTTGATTTAGGTTCAATTTAAGTTGAATCTAAAGTTTATGTTAATTTAGGTTCAATTTGGGTTGAAACTAAGGTTTATGTCAATATAAGTTCAATTTTGGTTGAACCTAAGGTTTATGTCGACTTTTGTCTGTTTAAATTTAGTTTCAGGTTTCGATCTTGATTTGAGTTTAGTTTTGAGTTTTATGTCGATTTGAGTTTGGTTAGTGTTGACCTCATTTTTTATGAGGTCTTTTCTCTTCTCTCTCCTTAGTACTTAGGATCTAGCCTTAGCATTTCCCTTTGACTATCTTAGAGGACTAGAAATGGGACCCACCACTTAGAAATTTAAACACCTCTTAAACTCCCTGCAAATCCCATATGTTTGATTGTAAACCCCCAAGTTACTTGGAGGGTTAAGATCAAATGTGGTGGTTTTAAAGATGAGTTCCCTATAGGACTCTTTAGCTTTAGGACTACCCTGGGTGGCCTGGTCTGGTGAGGGTTAACCTGCACACATTACACTTTCACACACATTCCAAATCCTAAAACCATTCATACCTAGCTTAACATCCTGGCTCATGTAGGTAATCCATATGGATGCTCCTCAACCCCTAAGCCCTTGGCTAAGAGGGTTAGGAACAACATAGTGAATGCCTCAAATGAGTCCTCTCATGGCTCTTATGGGCTTGATATGGCTTCATAGCTCAACCAAAGTGATTCCATTCTACTTAAACATGATCAATCTCCATTTTTCCAAAATTTCAATTTTTGACCCCTGGGGCCCTACACCAGCTAAACTTACTAAATGTCCTTGAAACTACCCAAAATTTACAAAATTACCTAAATTACCCAAAATTCCTCAAAACCAATCCTAAACATTTCACTCCATTTAAATTGATTATCCTTAGCCAAATATACCAAAATTTCCAAAAATAACCCCAATACCCTCCAAATACCCAAAATGCCCTTCTTAACCAAAAAAATTCCATAAATTCCAAAAATTCCCAGAAAATTCCAAAAAATCCCAAAAAATCCCAAATATTCCCAATTTCATTTTGTTCAACTACAACATAAGCCAATTTTGTCAATTTAACCCACTTTTACCAAAACCCCCAATTTGACCCATTTTTAACAAAAGTAAGCCCAATGTCAAACCAAATCAACCCAATTGACCTCAATTTTGGTCCAATTCAATTCTAAACTTCAATTCAATATCCCCAATATAAATTTAGACCATATCAAAGCCCAATTTGATTGACATTTGGATCCAATTCCAATTTGAAGCCTAAGGCACAATTTTGGCCCATAACTTAAACTTAGCCCAAACCAACCCAATTCAACTCCAATTAACCCCAAATCTTTTCCTAAACCTTCCTAATATCCCCACAAGCAAAACACTAACAAGATTTGCCCCAAATTTAAACCTAAACTTAACCCAAACTAACCCAAAGTCAAAATCCCCATTTTTGGCCTAAACCCAAACCTAACCCAAATGGGCCCAAATCCCAAAATCAGAGCCCAATCAAAGTTGAAAACTATTTGTAACACCCCCATAAACTTCTATCAACATTAATTTTACATCAAATCCAACACTAGCCTAACCGTAACCCAAGTTAGCCCAACTTGACCCACTTTGGCCCCTTTTCCAAAAAATCCCAAATTAAACCCAATTCAATTTCAAATCATTTCAAACTTATTCTAGATCACTCATGATACATCCCTAAACTAAACCCAAAATTTTTTTGGCCCAATCTTTTATAAAACTTCAATTTACCAATTTGTTTTCAAACCTAAAAGCCCACCTCCTTAAACCTTTCTAAAGGCCCATCCAAATTAAATCCAAAAAGCCCAAAACCTATCCTAAAGCCCACATGAAATTTCCCCTCATCATTCCCTTTGATTTAAATCACTCACTAAGTTTCAAATTCATCATTAAACTTTTCTAAACCAAGCCATGTGCTAAATTACCCCTAAATATCCTAAATCCTTAAATCCCACTTTCATGAAACCAAGCCAAGCCATCCCTAAGCCATATGGAGCCATGGAGCCATGGAGCCATGCATAAGCCATATGCAAGCCTTGGGAGCCCCTTTCCACCTCACCAACCCATTAATGGCAAAGGAGGGGATTACTTTCTTAAGCCTTCCTTAAGCACTTTTAACCCCAATCATGCTACACACTAAACCAAGTTTAGCCACCTCACCATGGATGGAGACCACACCATTTTCTCTTGGGCGACCCAAGTGATTCTTTTCAGCCCAAAACCAGGCCTTGGGAGGTGAACCTAGCCCAAAACCATGGGTTGACTCATTTGAACCCAAAATATCCTTCCCCCCATTCCATTTCAATTCAACTCCTTTACACATGTCCATGGCCAATTGACTACACTAAACCCAAGCCCTGGCCTCCCTGACCTTGAGGGTGACCTGACCCTGGCCGGCCAGCCACCGCAGCCATCGGTAACCACCAAGCCGAGAGCACCCATGTGAGCCAATTTTTGATTTCTGCCTTGCTGACTTGTCCCATGCCTAATGGCCACTATGGCTATTCTTCCCCTCACCAGAGCAGTTGATCTAAGCCACTAAACCCCCATGGGAAGCATTCCAGCCACCTATATTTTAAACCATTCCACCTCTCGGCCAAGGAAGGTGATGAACCAGACCTAAACAAAACTCTGCCAAAATTGCTCTAGGACCTTCTCCTCGCGTAGAGCAATTGATCCCCACTTGCTCTCTACACACTAAATCCCATTGATTGAGCCCGATTTTGGAGCTCGATTCTCGACCCGAGAACCGGGACATCTCTAAAACCTCCACCAAACCTAAATTAAACATACCCACACCTGCACAGGACCAAGAGAAGGAGTTCCACAGTGAAAGCCCCCTCTCTAGGCCACCGAGTTGCTCTAGCCTCCAAGCTTTGAAATAAACTGTGGACACTTTCATACCTAGACAATTCCCCAGAGCCAAAGACTTCATCTGGAGCTTCCTTGGGTGCAATCGAAGGTGACACAACTCTTTGATTGAAGCTACACTTCTCAGAGCAAAGGTATGGATCATTCCTTCCTCCCGAGCTTCCAGTAAATCATCATTTCATTTCAATTAATTTCATGGTATGTAAACCATATGGATGTGTTCGTCTCTTCAAGATGAATCCATAGAGCATAAGAACACAAAAATCCGTTGAGAAATGAGATAGTTCTTAGGGTTTTAGTGTGGACGGTCACGGGTGCACACCAGTAGTAGACGATGACACGTGTATTGGTTAAACGGCTCAGATTGCGTCGGATCAGAGGAAAGTGTGAGACAGTGGGAAGCGTGGCAGCTGGCTCAGATGGCGACATCGAATGGGAACGCGCCGCGTGGTCTTTCGATCCGCCTTAGGTTGACGCGGCGCTGAGTCGAATAAGTAGATAAATATGATTTTTTCTATTTATTTAAATACCCAGAACTTAGAAAATCCTTATCTTTGTATAGAAAAATGATAAAAATAAACTGAAAACACCCTCTTGCTCAGTGAAGAGAGGAGAACAATGTGGAAAAGAAATCAAGTTATTTTGATGAGTATTTTATTTTTAATTAATTATTTACTCATTTCAGTATTTTGATTCTCTATTTGCATAGACAATTCACCATTGTATGAGACCATAGGGCTTTTGGAGCCTCTGATCTTGGGAACATTCCCTGAATTTTTTAAGGTCAGAGGCCATCTCTATGGAAAGTTATATATTTTTCAAGTTTATGTCACTACTTTTGGTATTTTAATTTCAATAATTAGCATGTTGCGTAGAAAATTCTGGCAAAATTTGGTGAAGATTCTTAGTACCAGAGGACCTTAGGATAATTATGGTTAGGCTTAATTCATTAAGAATAACCGTAATTAGCCTAAATACCTAAAATTGAATTTTAATTAATCAGGGTTAACCACACATTAAAATTACTTGAAATCAATTCTCTATTGATCCTTAGGATACAGAGAACCTTGCATAAAAATTTGAGGTCAATTGGAATTGATTAGCCCCACTAAATGAATTAATTAAGTCACATGATCAAAATTAAATTTTAAAAATTCATTACTCCAAAAATACAATTCAAAAAAATCACCAAATTGGTTTTATGGGCTCTCTGATATCATAGAAGTCTATAAAAATTAAAATTGGAATTTTCTAAAATTTTTCATTTTTAATCATATTTTATTATTTTAAATAATTAAAAAATAATAAAAATCATAAAAATGTCATAATTTGACTCCTAATCACTTAGGAATAAACCAAATATTTTCCCCAAGTCTCAAAGTAAAGATATTGAATTTTAAATTCTTAAAACAACTTTTAATATTAAAAAAATGTATTTTCCAACCTTTTCACTAAATTAATTCCAATAAATCAAAAATAATAAAAAAAATTGTAAAATTTGTTTCTCTGAACTTGTTGAGGATAAAGAGATTTAAGAAAAATATAAAATCCATTTTTCAACTTTAATTTTATTTTATAATTAATTAACACTCCAAAACTCAAAATAATTATAATAAATAAAATATAATTTAAAAAATCACCAAAATTGGTCCAAGTGGTCCTCTGGTCTTTAGGAACTTCCCATAATTTTCTTAAGGATAGACACCTTACTTTGTTCATGTTGTTGAATTTTCCTTGAAATCCCTTATTTTTCACTAAAAATAATTATATAAATAAATTAATTTCAGAAAAATCACATTTTCTCCTCTAATATCTTAATTGACATATGAGTGAGGTGACATAAAAATTTCAAGTTCATTTGAACTCAATTTAGTGAGTTATGAAATAAATAAGCCTGAAAGGGCATAAAGGTAATTAAAGAATTTAAACCCCTTTATAAAAATTTTAGGTTTAATTAAAAAGGAGGGTAAAATATTTGATTTTATCTTTCTTTGATGATTGAAAATTTGGGAAATTAAAGGGATAGGAACCCATTAATTATTTTTAATAAACCAAAATGAAACTTTAATTATTTAAAAAATTTAAATTTTGGAAGATTAATGAAAATTTGAATTATTAAAAAAAATAGGGATATAACTTGGGAGGATATTAATTCTTTAATAAAAAAATCCCTAAATAAATCACTTTAATAATATTTAACTCTTAATTAAGATTAAAATGATAATCCAAACTAAGTAAATTAAAAATTAAAAATAACCCTTAAATTAAAGGAAAGCTCAAAATATTAAGTGGTTTAACAATTAAATTAAATTAAATTAAAATTAAATTAAATTAAATTAAGTAAAAATTAAATTAAAATTAAATTAAATTAAATTAACATTTTAACAATTAAATTAAATTAAATTAAAAATATTGAAATTAAATTTAATTAAATTAAATTAAATTTAAATTATATTAAATTAACATCATCCAACAATAAAAGTAAAACAAATTTAAAATATTAAGATCACTTAAAGTATAAAAATTTAAACTAAAAATAATTTGAACACTATTCCAAACTTAAAATTATTAATTAAAACCTCATAATTAAACTAAATCACTTTAAACCATTAACTCGAAACTTCAAATTAAGAATGATTAAAATTCTCAACAAACCCGACTTGCCCCTAAAGGCTTTAATTATTATAAATCTTAAATGGAGTATTAAGGGAGATGTCACTTCATTCATCAGGTAATCAAATGTCCAAGTTCACTGAGCAAGAGACAATGCTTAGCTAAACTTCCAGGATGATTAATTCACCTGTGCAGCTAAATTTACTTGGACTCAAATAATCTAGGAAGTATTGAAAAGATGTTTAGGACTCGTCCTAAGCACTTCCTCAAAATGACCGGATGTTTTAGAAGAACAATTGAATTTAATTTTTCTTTGATGAAGAAAATCATCCATAAACAAAACACAAGAACCTAGACGTCATAGGAAATGACTAGCAATAGGATTAAGACTTTAGTAGACAACCAAAACCTTTCCCTTAGCTTTACCTAGGTACTTGTTATAAACATTTAAATGCCATAACATGTGTTTTAAGTGCAGCTTGGAATGACGAGAAGACCCTCCAGGTACGCTTTCATTTTATTACAATTTACTTTATTACAATTTACTTACATGCTCTGCACTTTACTTTTTCTTGCATGTTAAACAAGATTGTTGCATAAAAATTGAAACCTTCTAGGATAGCCACAAAACTGAAACCAAAAGTAAATTAAAAGTCACCACAAGATAAAATTCACCTCCACAACATTCCAAAATATAAAACAACTCAAAATTTAATCACAAACAGAACAACAAAACTACAATTGCAATTAAATTAAAACGACTCGTTGAATGATCGGGAATACCTCGGATGATGTAACCCGCGTGTTGCTAACGAGATTTCCCGCGGTCTAAATGAAAGTTTGGAACTCATTCGGTTGAGTTTAGCAAATTCATCCGGACTAAGTGAATTCGATGAAAATAACGGTGTCGGGATGACGGAGCAGATGGGATCTTAATCGATTCTGTTTAAACAACTTTAAGATTTGTTTTAATTAAAATATTAAAAATATGTGGACTTTAAGATTTCTAAACCAAAACACTTCTCTCATCTCCTAATTTTCACCTTCTACAACTAAACCTCTGCAACAACAAGGAGCTCGGAGCATAGTGGGCAGCACGGCCATCTACTTCAGTAAAACTTGGATCTACACCAGCTAAACCTTTCCTTAGAATTAAACAACCAAGCCATAGGACTTCGAGGTAGTCGTTTGGTGCAACATAAATCCTCAACTCTTTGTTGGGCATTTGCATAATCATGTTATGTAAATTAAGCCCTAACCGGTCTTAAGACTCCGAGGTAGTCGTTTGGTACAACATAAACCCTCACATCTTCGAGGCTACTTGTGTGATTATATCATACAAATAAAAGTCCTAATTAATTAAAATTGGCAGGATTATAACATTAAATAAATTCTCAAATTGAAACCAAACCATAGGATAGTTTGAAAAGTTGCCAAGATTCTTCTTGGATCCTCAGCTTCTCCTACTTCTCTTCCTTTGGACTCTTAAAATAAACTGTTCCGAATTTGACTAATCCCTTTTGAAATTTCCAAAATCCAATTGTTTGAAAACCTTAAAATTTGAAATTCTTGAGAGGAAAACCACTGGTCATTATCGAGAGTTTTCTTAAATGATTCCCGTCATTTAAGATGTAATTAACTATCGGGGCTCGCCCTTATAGGGAACTTTAAGAACACAGGTAATATAAACCCTGCTTAATTCATTTATATTAAGCAGGGGAACTTGTCGGCTTATAAAATTGGTTCGCAGACCAAACGGATGTCACAAATCTTCTAGTTTATTTAATCGAGCCCCATCATCAAGCAGTGTGTCTATTCTTCGAGATAGATACACGGTTTGTGGTGTGGTGCTCTTTTATATAAGCTATTTGGGATGTGAGATAGGTTTAATTTCATATCTTAAAATTTTCAAACTTAAAATTATTTTCAAAATCAAATACTACTTTCTAAATTATATATTTAAAATTTAAAATTCGCCAACAATTTCTGTAGGCGACCCCTTTTCAAAACACAAACCTAAAAATATGCCGACAGCTTCTAGTGACTCCGCTGGGGACTAGTTCCTCTCTCCATTTTGATTAGATGCTTTTGCTTTCATAGAGCGATAGTGAGTCCATATCCCTAGTGGACCAAAACTATCATTCATCCGTTGGCATACTACAAGCATTTCTATCTTTAATGGGTATAGTCAACTTCTCTCAGATTTAGGAGCCACTGTTTAAACACCCCTAAACAGAGAGGTTCCAAAATCCTTTTACCTCTTTTCTGAGGTGGGGTGGCCCCCCAATATGTTTTAGCTTAGGAGCGGTGCTTCAGGTTGAGAAGTTTTGCGAGAATTTCTCTTCCTTTTCAATTCTGAACCGGGTCTCTTCCTTTTTCTATAAACTCCGTTCTTTAAGCATTTCATTCCTAATAAAAAAATCTTCTAATAAACGACCCTTTTAATAAACAAACTCTTTTAAATCATAAATACATTAAGATAAATGAAAATGTGTTCAGACTCTTTCTTTCTCGTCCTAAATTTTGCGACAAAAGAAAGCATAATTTGGGACTGACAATTGGTATCAACACTGCAGAAAATGACTGCACCAAAGTTAATTTTCTCCTTCACCAATGGAATGGACTTCACCGTCTATAAGGACGAGCTGCCTGACAATGGAATCATCCTTTTTGGACAAGGATTCGACATCAGAGATATTAAGTTCACTGACATCACTCTCTTCGCAATAATGGACAAAGTGCCAGAAACTGAGGAGCCCGTAATTGAGTTCAACCTAAAGTCGACTCAAGAATTCTCTCCCCTGCAAAGGTTTCCAGCCGAGAGAAGTACTGCTATTCGTAGGAGGACTGTTGTCCGTACCCCACTGAGTCGAGTCATCTACTGCACCTACCCGGCATCGCAACGAAGGGAAGGAAATTCAAGTCTGTGATGAGCCTGTCACCATAGAGGGTACAAATTTTTCTACAATACCATCTGTTTTCGAGATTGGGTCCAATTCAAGAGTTGCACCCCTAACTTGAAGTCAAAGGAGAAATAGAAGTAGAAAGATAGCCAGGATTGAGAAAGCTAAGGCCGCTAAAGTTGCTTTCCTGGAAGAGATCCCTGAACTACCTGAGTATATACCTCTGTTGGAAGGGAGTAGGTTTCACCCCCTCTCTGCTGCATCGAATGAAGAAGACGTCCGAAGGATTGCCGCTACATTACCCCGAGCACCGTATACTATAGTAACTACAAAAGAAAAAGGGTTAAGACTACGCCATTTGCTCGGCTACAAGCTGTGATAGAAAAATTGGCAAAGAAAGAAAGATGCCCCATGTCGGAAATCCTACGAAGTATGGGACAAGTGCCAGTTAGATCCCGCCTTGGACCGCGAGTAGAGTCTGTCACTGCCGTAGAGAAACCAAGGAAGAAAATGAGAGCTAGTTCACCTGTTGTTGTATCGGGCCATCATATTAGGGAGGACACCTACTTGGGCATATAGCCGAACGACCGGTAGTACGGTTCCAGGCCTTTTCTTTGTAAGAAGAATGGTGTGGCGACCTAGTATTACCGCACCAAGACCGATACAACGGCACGAGAAGAAAAGCCTCGTCAAAGAGCTCGAATCGAAGAAAGTGCTTCTTCGCGATAAAAAAAACTCCCGGAAAAGAAGTTCAACAACCATCACACGACAACCGCGAGACCGTCTGGAAGAGACCCCTCGAGGATGCTATAGGAAAGCTAAGGACGGATATCCGACAGTTGGCAAAAGAAAGAGGAGAAAAGTTGGAAAATGAAGTTAACTCATCAAAGTTAATGGATGAGGAGTATGTCGAGATCAACATGGTTGAGACAAGAGCATCGTCAGTTTTGCAAGGTGCTCCGGCAGCTGCGGAAAGAGATGAGCCGGAAGTGATGAGAACACAGCTTCTGGAAAGAGATGACACAATTTCCTAGATGGCAAAGAGGATGGAAGAGATGGTTGCTGCTTTAGCCACTCTCCATAGTCAAGTACAACCTCAGAAAGAAACACCCCTAGAGATCATCCATATTGCACATGGAGGAAAAGAGATCACATCCGTCAACGGAGACGAGCAACCAAAGAAGGATTTTACACAGAGAATGATTTCCGAAAAGGACATTAAAAACATGGTAGAACAGCAGGTGTGAGAAGCTTTAGCACAATCCAAGAGTGGAGCATCTATTCAGACGGGTAGACCTTACCCCGAAGAGTTCGATGCAGTCCAATACCCGAAAGGCTTCGTACCACCTCTGTTTAAGACTTTTGATGGAACAGGAAACCCCCGGAAGCATGTCGCACATTTTTGTGCTAGTTGCTGCAATGCAGGTGGGAGTGACGCTTTACTCCTCCTTCAATTCGTTAGCAGTTTGTCAGGGATCGCCTTCGACTGGTACGCAGAATTGCCAAATGGTTCAGTTAATACCTTTTCAAAGTTAGAAAACCTCTTCGTTAAGCAGTTTACCGGGGCACAGCACCACATCACCATCGGTGATCTGGTTGTGGAGGACCAGAAACCGAATGAAAGTCTAGTGGATTACATACTTTGATGGAGAAATTTAAGCATGAAGTGTGAACCACAGGTTCAAGAACAACATGCAGTCGACATCTTACTTAAGAGTATCCATGGCCCGATAGCACTTCTCCTTAAAGGATTTACAATCAAGACTTTCGAGAAGTTGCTTAGCAAGGCTGGGAGTTTACAAGAGGAAGCAAAACAGCTAAGTTTTGTGGACAAGAGCAATAAGCAGAAGCCCGTAAAAACATTCTAAAAGAAGTCCAGAATCATCGCGGCAG
The DNA here is from genome assembly GCA_022702705.1 of Papilionanthe hookeriana x Papilionanthe teres. NCBI lineage: Eukaryota > Viridiplantae > Streptophyta > Magnoliopsida > Asparagales > Orchidaceae > Papilionanthe > Papilionanthe hookeriana x Papilionanthe teres. The sequence goes on along the minus strand of CM040434.1, from coordinate 69,261,720 downwards.
TAGATAAGGGCAAGCAGCCAGTACAGATACAGCCAGAGCGGCCACAGCCTAGCTATCAACCATCACAACGTACTTACCAACAACCTCAGCAGGGTTATCAACAACCTCGACCGAGCTATCAGTCGCCTCAGCATTATGAGCAACCTCCTCGTCCACAGCATACCCTGAAAGATTTTCTGAACAAGGAATATCCATTCAAAACTGAAGCAGTGGTGAAGATGTTTCGCAATTTAATGAAGACACCAGATTTCCAGTTACCAGAGCCCAAGAGGCCGGAAGAAGTCAATAAGAAAGATCATCCAAACTATTGCCCTTACCACCGGATGCTCGGACATAAGATAGAGGATTGCATCACTTTCAAGATTTGGCTTGACGACAATCTCCGGAAAGGGAACATAACGATCCCGAAGGAATATATGAAGGAACCCCAAAAGGGAGGTTCCGTCAATGTTATTTCAACGGATCCTATTGGTCTGATAGACCCTTACACGACCCATGATGCATGGAGTACCGTCTGGATAAAGTCTTCAAAGAAAATTTTGGATCACATCCATACCGCTTCGGTACGGGCTTCAACTCAGATTTTAAAGCCTGTCGAGCCGGCACTATCACTTGCGATTAAAGAACCGCCCCAGAAGGAAGAGAGGATAGTAGAAGAAAAGAAAATCGAGTCTCTAAAGAGTAGACTAGGGGCTGCTTATCCTAGGATGGCTGTTTTCGATTTGAGGGAGAAATCCCTCGAACCTCTGACTCTGTATGATTATTTGCTCGCCCCGGCGGGACCTTATAATGATAAGAGTTTTGGTGTTGGCTACGTTTTGAATGTTTCTAATGATTACTTAACTAAAGAAAACCAAGCTAATCCAGATCTCGATTCCAATATAAATAACGATTCTCAAATCATACTAAACCTCGATGACCACGACGAAGGAGAAGAAGTTCACAAGGATGGCTACGAAAGATCAACAAGCAACGAGTCCATTTGTGAATTTTGAGGAGCTCCGATTGTAATAGAATTAGAGTCATCAGATTCCGAAGCAATGCCAGAAGAGCTAGACATTCCAATTTGAGAGGAAACACCAGCAGATTCAACACCAAATTCAGAAGAAATAACTGAAGACAATCTAAGAAGTGGAAAAGTTCTACCCCCAAGAATGGGTCCAAAGGATAAAGGAAAGCGGTGGTTGCTCGGGAAGAGCCAACCCCGATAGAGAGAGCTGCCCATTCGGGAAGAAAATGAAGAACATGGTAATAAAGTGGATTATAACGTGCTAGCCCATCTTAGGAAGCTACCAACCAAACTGAGCATATACGACGCTCTGATCCTGTCAAAGGGGACGAGGTCGTGGAAGAGATGTTAGGACAGTTGGACAGAAGAAACCTGTCATCAACGTTGATGGGGAGACTAGTTCCAAAGAAGAGGAAATCAAGAAAGAAGCAGTGACAGTAAATTGAAAGAAACCCCCGATCAAGATCTCTCTCGAAGATGAAAGAATGAAGAATACAAATTAATGTATGAGAAGATTAACCATTATGTACATACTAAGACCCTGAACCCGATCCATTTTAATAAGATCGAGGGTATGGTGGTCAAGGAAGTACGTGGTGGTACTAAACCAATCAAGTTTTATAGTGGTGCTTCTTCTTCCAATAATGAAAAAGATGTACAATTTGAAGAAGTTACTTCTTCTGAATTAATGAAATTACCTTTTGAGTGGTACTCTTCTTGTGTTCAAAATTTAATTCAACGTGGTGTCTTACCTAAATAATGGATAAAAGGTCAATCACAACACTTTGAAAAATTATGGAACGATGCCAGTCGGCCTCCCAATTCAAAACATGGTCTCGGATTCGGCATGGTAGGATCAGTTGACGATATATGATTTTGCTTAGTTGTCACTTGCGAGCCTAATGAAGACTGCTTGGAACCTTTAGAAGATCTCGAAGATTTGTAAATCAGAGATGCTCCGCCAGAATTCGAAGAAGAAATTAAATCTACAATAAACGAGTTAATGGAAGTTAACTTAGGTACTAGCGAAGAGTCTAGGCCGACCTTTGTTAGCTCCTTGCTCGATAAAGAAGACTCGAAGAGATAATCGAAGCTACTAATGGAATTCGAGGACTGATTTGCTTGGAGTTATGATGAAATTCCGGGATTAGCTCCGAAGTCGCGGTTCACAAATTAGGAGTGGATCCCATCTGCCGTTCAGGTTAGACAAGCTCCATGAAGAATGCGTCTAGAGATTGAACAACAAGTTATAGCTGAAGTTAAGAAGCTAATAGAAGCTAAATTTGTCTGTGAGGAAAAATATCCAACTTGGTTAGCTAATGTGGTACCAGTCAGAAAGAAGAATGGTTAGATCAGAATCTGCGTAGACTTCAGAGATTTAAATTAAACATGTATAAAGGATGAATTCTCGCTACCAATTCCAGAATTGATGATCGACATTGCTTCAACACATGAAGTCTTCTCATTCATGGATCGATCTTCGGGATACAACCAGATAAAGATGGCACCGGAAGATGAAAAGCTTACAGCTTTCAGAACCCCGATCGGGGTATACTACTACACAGTGATGCCGTTTGGATTAAAGAACGCATGAGCAACTTATCAAAGAGCAATGACCAAAATTTTCAATGATCTCATACACAACCAAGTCGAGTGTTACGTGGATGATGTGGTCATCAAAACCAAACTAAAAGAAGATCATTTGTTTGATTTGAGAATTGTTTTCAAGCGATTAAGACAATTTAATCTTAAGGTGAATCCCCTGAAGTGAGCCTTTGGCGTCACCTCTGGGAAGTTCTTAGGATTTGTTGTTCGACATCGTGGAATTGAAATTGATCCAGAGAAGATTAAAGCAATCTTAGAAATGCCACCTCCAAAAACCTTGAAACAGCTACAATCCTTTGAAGGAAAATTGGCATATCTTCGACACTTGATCTCAAATTTGTCAGGAAGGTGTCAGCCTTTTTCTGCTTTGGTTAAGAAGGATGCCAAGTTTACTTAGGACTCCAAATGTCAACATGCCTTTGATGGTATTAAACAGTATTTAATGAAACCTCCTATTTTAGGAGCCCTAGTCTCAGGTAGACCATTGATACTTTATACCGCAGCTCTAGATGACTCTCTCGGAGCCCTGCTAGCCCAGGTCAATGACGAGGGAAAAGAAAACGCGCTCTATTACCTAAGCCATCGTCTAATTCCGACGAAAGTAAAGTATCCTTCGATTGAGAAGAACTGTTTGGCTCTGATCTTCGCCACACAGAAGCTCGGGCACTACATGCTTTCTCATAAGGTCAACCTTATTTCGAAGTTTAATCCGTTGCAATATTTGATGATCCGGCCAAGCGCTTTCGAGCGGACTTGCCGGGTGGTCGATAATCTATGTGCAATTCGATATAACTTTTGTTCCTCTTCGTGCCGTAAAGGGACAAGTCCTAGCAGACTTCCTCGTAGCACACCCTTTACCGGCGGAATCACCTCTCAACGACGATTTGCCAGACGAGCAGATAATGAGCCTAGAAGACCCCGATGATCAGCGTTGGGAACTGTACTTTGACGGAGCATCCTCAGCACAGAAAGACAAAGAATCGCAAACGATAGTGCCTGGTAAGGCAGGAATCAGACTAATCTTTATAACATAGAAGCGGGGAATGTTCAGATACTCCTACCACTTAATAGAACCGTGTAAAAATAACGAGGCAAAATACGAAGCCCTCATAACAGGATTGGAATTAACCATTCAGATGGGGATAATGAATATCAACATCTATGGAGATTCTCAGTTGATTATTCAACTGGTCGCCGAACAATACAAAATTCTAAAGCCAAGACTCGAACAATACTTTCAGTATGCCATGAAATTGTTGGAGCAAATTTCAAATGTAACCATCTACAAGATTCCCAGAAGAGAAAATGCTCTTGCAGATGCATTAGCCCGCCTTGCAAAAGAATTTGCCTGCTTGTAGGATGAGTCAGTTGAAATGTCAGTTCAAGGACTACAGGTCCTATCACAGCTCGACATGGACACAATACACAAATCAGAGAAAACAAAAAGCCGATTACTGACGGTGACGGAAAATACGAGAAGATTGGTGGCGGCCAGCGATGAGACTACTTGCAAATAGGAAACCTACCGGACGATAAGTAGATAACCCATCAAATCAAGAAAAGAACTCTGTCTTACGCATTAATAAACAACACGTTATATAGAAGGTCTTTTGATCAGATGTAGCTAAGATGCCTGAGCGTGTCCGAGGCTCGTGAAATCGTTAAAGAATTACACTTTGGACTTTGTGACTCTCATCAGTCGGGTCCAAAAATGAAAATGAAGATTAAAAGACTAGGGTATTATTGGCCCTCGATGATGACCGAATTGCATGAAGATTGCCAAAAGTTGTCACCAGTCTGAAAGTGCATAGAGTGGTTCTACATCAACCTCCAAATGTGCTACATCCGACAATCGCATCGTGGCCATTTGAGTGTTGGGGCATAGATATTGTGGGTCTGATAGAATCGCCTTCTTCAAGAGGACATCGCTTCATTCTTGCAGCTACAGATTACTTTTCTAAGTGAGCATATGCAGTACAGCTCAGATAAGTGAAAGCACATCACGTGTTACAATTCTTCAAGAATCAAGTCGTCTACCGTTTCAGAGTACCACGCAGAATCATTTCAGATAATGGGTCCACGTTCAAGAGTACGAAGATCAACAATTTTGTTAGAAGTCACGAGATTGATTGGCGCTATTCAACAATCTACTACCCAAGAGCGAACAGTTTGGCCGAGGCTTTTAATAAAACTCTCGTTCAAATCCTAAAGAAAACTTTGGACGACAACAAGAGAAATTGACACAAGAAATTGTTAGAAGTCTTATAGGCCTACAAGACGACTTTCAGAACTCCCACCCAGTCTACGCCTTACACCTTAGTGTACGGGTCCGAGGCCGTTCTACCCTTAGAAGTTCAGCTTCCGTCTCTCAGAGTTGCAGTTGCAAACAAATCAATACGGAAGAAAATGCCAGACTACTACTAGAAGAATTGGAAAGCCTGGAAGGGAAAAGACTTTCAACACAGCAGAATTTGGAACTGTATCAGGCCAAGATGATCCAGGCCCATGATAAATTAGTCCATCCCAGGACATTCAAAGTCGGTGACTTGGTTTTAGTTCTTAGAAGACCTATTCTTGCACAGTGTAAGATAGGTGGTAAATTTGAACCGACTTGGGAAGGGCCATTTGTGGTCGAGACAGTTTACTCAGGAGGTTCCTACCAGCTTGTAAATTGCCGTGGAAAACGACCTATGCTTCCAATTAATGGATGATATCTAAAGTAGTATTACGCAACCTGATGTTTCGAAGGATGAATCCTCATTCCTAGAAGCACGAGCACGATAATTACTTATAGTTAGAGTCCGAACCCAAAAATATAAAAAAAATGGATGATAAAGAAAATCGTTTAAAAAAATGTTAAAAAAGAAAACATGTGAAATCCTGATAATAAAGTTTTTATCCTTCCTTTCAAATCGAGTCTCACTCTTGATCTTTTCCTACTCCCATTTAAATTTAAAATAAATGAATAAAAGCTCTTCATTAATAAACAAATTATTTTTCTACTGTTCTTATTCTTAGTACAGCCCCTGATCCTTTCCTTGTTTTCGCGGGGAAATGTCGAAACGGGCGGTTGGTTACGAACTTTAAGAATGGCGTGAGTCTAGCACTTGATGAAAAGAGGGTGAGGGATGGAGCGCGTGATTGAGATTGACTGCGAATTCACACCGGTCGGGACTTCTGATATGAAGAAAATGATTGGACCCCGATTGATCGGGAAAAACTCCGCAGCCATACGGTGATGAAGCGGGTGGCTCAAATCGACCATCTACCGGCGAAGAGAAAAATAAACACCGCTCATGCAACGGAAGAAGATAAGAAAGTTAAGTACGGTTGTTGCTACGGCGAGAGGAGCGAGCTTGTCGGCGCCATGCCCACGAAATCCGAGGGGTAAGGAGAGCTACTTTCACGGCCACTCGGCGAAGGAACAAGAATCGCCGCATTCGCAAGATGTTAGCCAAGTTAGCAGAAGATCAACATGAAGAGACAGTTGCTACCAACAATACAAATACTCTGAAGAAATTGGTTTGTCAGGAACCGGAAAGGAGGAGTGTCGGCATATTTTTAGATTGTGTGTTTTATTTTAAAAAGGGGGTCGCCTAACAGAAGTTGTCGGCGAATTTTTAATTTAATTTAAATAAATAATTTTGAAAAGTAGTATTTGATTTTGAAAATAATTTTAAATTTGAAGGTTTTAAGATATGAGATTAAGCCGATCTCGCATCCCGAATAGTTTATATAAAAGAGCACGCACACATGAGCCAGTATGTCTATCCCTAAGGATAGACACACTTTGCTTGATGGTGGTGCTCGATTAAATAAACTAGAAGATTTGTGACATCCGTTTGGTACTGCGAACTAATTTTTTTAAGCTGAAACAAATTCCCTTGCTTAATATGAAAACATTAAACGGGGTTTATATTACCAGGTTCTTTTAAAATTCTACATAAGGGCGAACCACTATAGTTAATTACATCTTAAGTGATGGGAATCACCTAAGAAAACTCTCGATAATAATCAATAATTATGCTCTCGAAGGATTTCGAAGTTTAAGTTTTCAAAAGATTGAATTTTGGAATTTCGATAGGGAATGGATCGAGTTTAGAACATTTTTTGTTTTGAGAATTCGAAAGGAAGAAAGGTAGGAGAAATCACGGATTCGAAGTGAACTTTGGTAATTTCCCGACTATCCTATTGTTTGGCTTGAATTTAGGAAAGTCCTAATATTTATCTAATGTTTTGATCTTGCCGATTTTAGTTAATTAGGACTTATATTTATATGATAGAATCATACGAAATAGCGCTTAAAGATGTGAGGGTTTATGTCGTACCCGAACGACTACCTCGGAATCCTAAGTCGGTTAGGGCTTAATTTGCAATGCAAATGCCTAACGAAGAGGTTGAGGATTTATGTTGCACTAGCAAACTACCTCGAAATCCTATGGCTTTGTTGTTTAATTCTAAGAAAGTTTATGTGAAGTAGACTCGGGTTTTCTTCGATGACGATGGCCGTCTTGCTCACCATGCTCCAGAGCTCCTTGTTGTTGCAGAGGTTTGGTTTTAGAAGTCATAAATCGGGGATGAGAAAAGTGTTTTGGTTTACAAAAATCTTAATTTCCAGTGTTTTTTATGTTTTAATTAAAACAAATCTTAAAGTTGATTATAACAACACCGGTTAAGATCCACGGTTCCATCCTTAGGCATCGTTATTTTTATTGGATTCACTTAGTCAGGATGAATTTGCTAAACTCGATTAAATGAGTTCCACACTTTCATTTAGGCAGTAGGAAATCCAGTTAGCATACACATAGGTTACATCATCCGAGGTATTCCGATCATCTAACAGGACGTTTTAATTTAGTTGTAATTGTAGTTTTATGTTTTGTTTGTGATTAAGTTTTGAGTTGTTTTATATTTTGAAATGTTGTGGCGGTGAATTTTATCTTGCAATGACTTTTAACTTAGTTTTGGTTTCGAGTTTTAGGGACTTATCCTAAAGGTGTGGGTTTTCATACAACGGTTGTTTATCATGCGAGACAAAGTAAGTGCGATGCGTTTAATGAAATTGCGATAATGTAAATTGCGAAAAGTAAATTACAATAAAATAAAAGTGTACACTGGAGGTCTTCCAGTCATCCGAATGCTGCACTTAAAACACAATTAGAATATTTAAGCGAGTTCCTAGGTAAAGCTAAGGGAAGGGTTATGGTTTTCTACCAAATTCCTAATCCTATAGCTTTAGTCTTTTCTATGACGTCTAGGTTCTTTGTGTTTTGGTTTGAAGACGATTTTCTTCATCGAAGAATAATTAAATTCGATTGTTCTTATAAACATCCTATCATATTGAGGAAGTGCTTAAGAAGAATCTTAAACATCTTTTCGATATTGCTTAGAATTGTTTTAAGTCCAGAATGAATTTAATTATACGAAATGAATTAATCGTCAAAGAATCTCAAGTTTTATTATCTTGCTCGGTGAACTAGGACATTTGAATGTCACATAAGTGAAGTAACATTTCATTTAATACCACTGTTTAGGAGTTATGATAACTAAAGCTTTCGAGGGTAAATTGGTATTCGAATGATTTGTGATTTAGTTTAATTTTAATTAATTTGGAATAGTGTTCGAGTTATTTTAGATTTATTTTGAATTCTTTATGTCTTTGGTGATGTTATATTTAATTCGACTTAATTTAATTTAATTTAATTTAATTGAGTTTTTAATTTATTTAATTCAATTTAATTCGATTTAGTTTGATTTGATGTTAAATTAAATTAATTTGATTTGATTTAATTTTAATTTAATTTGATTTAATTTAATTCAATTTAATTTAATTTGATTTAATTTAATTAAATTTAATTTAATTTGATTTAATTTAATTTAATTTAATTTAATTTGTTTATTTAATTTAATTTAATTCATTTAATTTAATTTAATTTGTTTATTTAATTTAATTTAATTTATTATTTAATTTAATTCAACTTTTAATTTTAATTTAATTTAATTTAATTTAATTCAATTTAATTTACTTAATTTAATTTAATTTTTAATTTAATTTTATTTCTTTTTTATTTTAATTGAAATTTTCAAAAGAGTTTAATAATTTTATTTTAGTTTAATGATTAAGTCTTTTAATGTTTTGAATTTGAGTTATCATTTTAATTAGGAATTGAATATTAATGAGGTAATTAATTTAGGGATTTTTAAATTAAAGAATAAATCTCTTCCTAATAATATCACTATTTTAATAATTCAGATTTTATTATTCTTCTAAATTTAATCGATTATTTAATTAAAGTTTATTTTAATTATTTTTAAATTGTTTAATAGGTTTCTACCCTTTAATTATTTAAATTTCAATCATCCAAATCAGATTAGGATCAAATATTTTACTAATTAATTTTTTATTAAACCTAAAGTTTAATTAAGGATTAAAATTTTAATTACCATTTTACCCTTTAAGCTTAATAATTTCATAACTCACTAAATTGAACTCAGAATGAACTTGAAATTTTTATGTCACTTCACTCATATGTCAATAAAGACATGAGAGGAGAAAATGTGATTTTTCTGTATTTAATTTATTTATATAATTATTTTTGGTGGAAAATAGAGATTTCCAAGGAAAATTTAATAACATGACCAAGGGAAAGTTTACGTCACGTAAGAAAATTAGGGGACATTCCTAATGACCATAGGACCCCTTGGACCGATTTTGGTGATTTTTTGAATTATATTATTTTTATTATAATTATTTTAAGTTTTGGAGTGTTAATTAATTTAAAAATAAAATAAATGTTGAAAAATGAATTTTATATTTTTCAAAAATCTCTCTGATATCAAGGAAATCAGAGAATCAAATTTTGCAATTTTCTGATTTTTCAATGATTTATTATAATTATTTTAGTGAAAATGCTAGAAAATACATTTTTTTTAATTTTAAAATTACCCTAGAGCTTTAAAATTTAATATCTCATAAAATATACCTAAGAAAAATATGGGGTTTGTTCCTAAGTGATTAAAAGTTAAAATGTAACATTTTGGTGAATTTTATTATTTTTGTGATTTTTATTATTTTTTAATTATTAAAATATTAAAATAATATTAAAAATCGACTTTTTAGAAAATTGAAATTTTAATTTTCTTAAGTTCCCTGATATCAGAGAGGCTCCAAAACTAATTTAGTGAATTTTTGAAAGATATTTTGAAAGTTATGAATTTTTAAAGTTTAAAATGGCTAAGTGGCTTAATCGACCCGATTAGTAGGGCTAACCGAGTCCGATTGACCTCGAAATTTTTATGGTGAGTTCCTCCGATCCTAAAGGTCGGTAGAGAATTGATTTCAAGTCAATTTGATGTATGGTTAGCTCTAATTAATTAGAGATCCATTTTGGGTGTTTAAGCCGATTAGGGTTGTTTTAAATGAACTAACTCAGAAACCTACTTTTCTAGGGTCCTCTGGTCAGTAAGGAACATCACCAAACATTCCTAGAATTTATTTCTCGACATGCTATTTATTGGAATTAAAATACTCAAACACGATAACATGAATTTGAAAAATCAATAACTCTTCGTAGGGATGACCTCGACTTTGGAAAATTCGGGGAATGTTCCCGAAGTCGAGAGGCTTAAGCCCTATGGTCTCATGTCATGGTGAATTGTATTCATGCATGGAGAAATAAAAATATGCGAGAGAAAATAAATTATTAAAAATAAAATACTTGATGAAATTAAATGATTTTTTTCCACATTATTCTCCCACATTCCTTTGAGCGAGGGGGTATTTTTATTTTATTTTTTGATTTTTCTACACAAAGTTATGAATTTTTGAAGTTTAGGGAATTAAATAAATCAGAAAAATCCCTAATTTTCTATTTATCCACGCGGCGCCGCGTCGGCCTCGGCGGCTCCGAAACGCCGCGTGGCGCGCTCCCGTTCGACGCCGCCATCGACTCGGCGCTCGGGGGCCCGGCTGCATCATTCGGTCTCACGATCCGAGCGCGATCTCGGCCGTCCGATCCGCGCGTGTATCGAATGGACGGCATCCGTTCATCGTCCCCGAGTGTCCTCGCTCGAGAGCCGTCCACACTAAATCCCTAATATCTCACTCGATACTCAATGGATTTTCATGTTCTTATGCTCTATGGATTCATCTTGAAGAGACGAACACATCTATATGGTGATCATGCATTGAAATTAAAGCATTTGAAATGGAGAATCTCCAGAAGCTCGGGATGAAGAATTAGCTCATACCTTTGCTCAGAGAAGTGTGGCTTCGATGCGAGGGTTGTTGCACCTTCGATTGGATCCCAGCAAGCCCGAGATGAAGTCTCTGAGTACAGTGAATTGTCTAGGTGTGATTTCGACCAAGCCCGATCACAAAGCTTGGAGGCTGCGGCAAGCGGGTGGCACTGGAGATGGGGCTTTTGCTTGGTGGACACCTTCCCTTGGTACGGTGAAGGTGTAGAACCAATCAATTTGGGGATTGGCTCCACTTGTGGAGAAGTGTCCTGGTTTTGGGCCTAGATTTCGACTGCGAAATTGAGCTCGCAGAGAAGAAATGGCGGGGGGATCTCGGTGGGGATCAAGTGCTGCGTGTGTATGGGGAGGAGTACGGAACAATTTTGGCGAGTTTCCTTAAGGTTTGTTTCGGCACTTCTCATGGCCGAGAGGGGTGGTGTTTAAATAGGAGAGGGTGGAGGGCCTCCGGGAGAGTTAGGGCTTGGGATCGAGCTTGCTCTTGGCGAGAAGAAGAGCTCCGATGGCCGCTGGGGATGGGGCGGCTCGGTAGGTGAGAATTCCAAGTTGGGCTCACATGTGAGCTCTCGGCCATGGTGTTTTCCGGCGGCCGGTGGTGGCCGGCCGGTGCATTGGTCACCATCTTGTTCGGGTGGGTCGGGGTGGGGTTTGGTGCATTCAATTGAGGTTTGACATGTGTAAAGTGATTGAATCAAAGTAGAAAGGGGAAGGGGTCATTTTGGCTTATTTTGGTCAACCCATGCAAATGGGTTGGGTGCACCACCCAAGGTCTGGTTTTGGGCTGAGGAGGTCGGGTGGGTCGATCTCCCATGTGTGGTGGAGTCTCCATCGAGGATTAGGTGGCAAAGCATGGTTTAGAGTGTGACATGCTTAAGGTAAAAAAGGCTTAATGAAGGATTAGGAAATAATCCCCTCTTCTTGCCATTAATGGCTTGGTGAGGTGGAAAGTGGTCTCCATGGCTTCTATGTGGCTTGTGCATGGCTCAATGGCTCACATTTGGCTTGGAAAAAGTTTGGTTAATTTCATAAAAATGGGTTTTAGAATTTTGGATATTTTGGTGAAAATTTGGATGAAGCTTCATTTAGAATTATTTGATCATTGGTTTATGACTTAGGGAGGATTTTAATTGAATGGATGATGTAGAGAAATATCATGTGAGCTTTGGGACCAATTTTGGGCCTTTGGATGTGGTGAAGGATGGGCTTTTAAAATGGTTTAGGAAAGTGGGCTTTTGAATTTTAAAATGGATTTTGGGATGAAATTTTGTAAAGAGGTTGGGCCAAATAATTGTTGGGTTTAGCTCATGGATGTATCATGAGTGACTTGAAGCAAATTGGGGGTGATTTGGGTTTGAATTGGGTTGAATTTGGGTTCTTTTGGTGAATGGGCCAATATAGGTCCAAGTGGGCCAAGTTGGGCCAATGTTGGGCTAGGGTTGAAATTGATGTAAAATTAATGTTGAGAAATGTTTATGGGAGTGTTTCAAAGAGGTTTTGACTTTGATTGGGCTTTGATTTTGGGGTTTGGGCTCATTTGGGTTAGGTTTGGGTTTAGGTCAAAATTGGGCCTTTTAGCTTTAGGTTGAATTTGAGTGGGGTTTGGGTCCAAATTTTGGGAAAATCATGTTAGTTTTTTGCTTGTGGGGGTGCTAAGGAAGATTTAGAAAAGATTTGGGGTTAATTGGAGTTGAATTGGGTGAGTTTGGGTTAGGTTTGGGTCATGGGTCTAAATTGGGCTTTAAGGCCAAAAGTGAAGTGGATCCAAATGTCAATCAAATTGGACTTGGATTTGGTCTAAATTGGTATTGGGAATGTTGAATTGAAGTTTAGAATTGAATTGGACCAGAATTTGGGTCAATTGGATAGGTTTGGTTTGACATTGGGTTCACTTTGGGTTAAAATGGGTCAAATTGGGGGTTTTGACAGAAGTAGGGTAAATTGACAAAATTGGCCCATGATGTAGTTGGACAAAATGAAATTGGGAATATTTGGGATTTTCTGGAATTTTCTGGGAATTTTCTGAATTTTTGGATTTTTGGGTCAAGAGGGGTATTTTGGGTATTTGGAGGGTATTGGGAGGTATTTTTGGAATTTTTGGTATTTTTGGGTATGGATGATCAATTTAAGTGGAGAGAAATGTTTAGGAATGATTTTGGAGAATTTTGGGTGATTTGGAAATTTTTGAGAAGTTTGGGTAGTTTCAAGGGTTTTGGGTAGGCTAAGCGGGTGTAGGGTCCCGGGGGTCAAAAATTAAAAATTTGGGAAATTAAAGATTGGGTAAACTTGAGTGGAATGAAATCATTTTGGTTGAGCCATAAAGCCACATCAAGCCCACATGAGCCATGAAGGGACTCATTTAAGGCATTCACTATGTTGTTCCTAACCCTGCTTGCGAGGGCTTAGGGGTTAAGGACCATCCATGTGAATCACCTACATGAGTCGGAAGGTCAAGTTAGGTATAGGTGTGTGAAAGTGTAGTGTATAGGTGTAGTGTGTGTGTAAGTCGGCCCCTTCACCGGACCGGGTCGCCGGGGCGATCCTGAGGCCGAAGAGTCCTATAGGAACCCATCCTTTAAACTTTCACATTTGATTTCGACCCTACGAGGTGATTAGGGGTCTACGGTCGAGTTTGTGGAGTTTGCGGGGAGTTAAGAAGTGTTTTGAAATTCTAGATGGTGGATCCCAGATTCTAGTCCTCTAAGATAGTCGAAGGAAAAGCCTAAGGCTAGATCTTAAGAACTAAAAGAAGAAGAGAAGACCTCATCAAAATGGGAGTCGACAAATGGACCCCAATAGGTGTGGTGAGCTGACGGAGCACACCGCGCGTATTGGTGTTGACCGAAGCGATCAACAAAACCAACACGGATGTCCAGTGACAAACTTAGGACGAAGTAGAAGAGTTTCCGTTGGGGAGTGTCGAGAATATCTTTGAGCGGGAGATTCTGAACTCTCGTAGGGAAAGGAAAAGGAGGTGAATCCCAAATCACATGATCTGGGGGAAATTCGATTTAGATTTCATTTTGTTTCAGTTTAAGTTTTGATGTGTGAGCTCAGATTTTAGTTTGGAGTTTTAATTTAGATTGAAGTTTTGTCAAGATTAATTTGAAGGGATTTGATTTGAAATGAAAATTGGAATTTTGTGATTTTAGATGTAACATCTTCAACCTCGAGAGAAAATTGAATCGATTAGATTGGATCATTACAATGAGGAGAGATCTCAGAGTAATGCGGTATTGGATGTAAAATCCTTAACCTTAAGAGTTTGATTTTGATGTATTTCATTGCTGTAGGGAAAGAATCCTAAAGCAGTGTAGTCTCGGATGTAAAATCCTTAACCCCAGGAATTTGATTTGGATGTATTTCATCATAATAGGAAAAGAATCCTAAAGCAATGCAGTCTCGGATGTAGAATCCTCAACCCCAAAAATTTGAATTGGATGTATTTCATTGCGATAGGGAAAAGATCCTAAAGAAAAGCAGTCTTGGATGTAAAATCCTCGACCCAAAAGTTTGAATTTGATGTATTTCATTGCGATAGGGAAAGGATCCTAAAGCGATGCGGTCTTGGATGTAAAATCCTCGACCCAAAAGTTTGAATTTGATGTATTTCATTGCGATAGGGAAATGACCCTAAAGCGATGCGGTCTCGGATGTAAAATCCTCGACCCAAAGTTTGAATTTGATGTACTTCATTGCGATAGGGAAATGATCCTAAAGCGATACGGTCTTGGATGTAAAATCCTCGACCCAAAAGTTTGAATTTGATGTACTTCATTGCGATAGGGAAATGATCCTAAAGCAATGCGGTCTTGGATGTAAAATCCTCGACCCAAAAGTTTGAATTTGATGTATTTCATTGCGATAGGGAAATGATCCTAAAACGATGCGGTCTCGGATGTAAAATCCTCGACCCAAAAGTTTAAATTTGATGTACTTCATTGCGATAGGGAAAGGATCCTAAAGCGATGCGGTCTTGGATGTAAAATCACTGGACCCAAAAGTTTGAATTTGATGTACTTCATTGCGATAGGGAAATGATCCTAAAGCAATGCGGTCTTGGATGTAAAATCCTCGACCCAAAAGTTTGAATTTGATGTACTTCATTGCGATAGGGAAATGATCCTAAAGCGATGCGGTCTTGGATGTAAAATCCTCGACCCAAAAGTTTGAATTTGATGTATTTCATTGCGATAGGGAAATGATCCTAAAGCAATGCGATCTCGGATGTAAAATCCTTAACCCAAAGTTTGAATTTGATGTACTTCATTGCGATAGGGAAAGGATCCTAAAGCGATGCGATCTTGGATGTAAAATCCTCGACCCAAAAGTTTGAATTTGATGTACTTCATTGCGATAGGGAAATGATCCTAAAGCGATACGGTCTTGGATGTAAAATCCTCGACCCAAAAGTTTGAATTTGATGTACTTCATTGTCATAGGAAATGATCCTAAAGCAATGCGGTCTTGGATGTAAAATCCTCGACCCAAAAGTTTGAATTTGATGTACTTCATTGCGATAGGGAAATGATCCTAAAGCAATGCAGTCTTGGATGTAAAATCCTCGACCCAAAAGTTCGAATTTGATGTACTTCATTGCGATAGGGAAATGATCCTAAAACAATGCGATCTTGGATGTAAAATCCTAGACCCCGAAAGTTTGTATTTGATGTACTTCATTGCGATAGGGAAATGATCCTAAAGCAATGCAGTCTTGGATGTAAAATCCTCGACCCAAAAGTTTGAATTTGATGTACTTCTTTGCGATAGAGAAATGATCCTAAAGCAATGCAGTCTTGGATGTAAAATCCTCGACCCAAAAGTTTGATTTGATTGAGATTTGAGATTTGGAAAGATTGAATTCGAAATTTGGAAGGATGAGTTTGAACTCGGTTGAGATTTGATTTAAGATTTGATTTGAAATTTGGAAGATCAAATTTGAAATTTGATCGAGATTGGATTTGAAATTTGATTGAGAATTTGATTTGAGATTTGATTTAGATTTGATTTGATTTGAAATTTATGTTCATTTCGTTTGTCTTTTAATGATTCAAATTTTATTTTATCTTTTGTTTAATGTTCATGTGAATTTGGTGTTCATCATTTTTAGATTTTTAAGGAAAGTTTTCTTTTATTCTTTTTTTTTATTTATTTTCGTTCTTTGTTCGAAGTTCATTTAACTTTAATGGCGTTTCCCAGTCGATTTGCACAAAAGAGGTGAAGGCCAAAAATGTGACATGGTCACTTTCATTCCAATCATTTCGAAGATACATCATACAACTTGATGCGGAATATATTTCATACAATCCATGTAGACTCAAAACGGACTATGTATGATCTTCGTCGATCCATCAAAAGAAGCATCATGTCAAAAATCCATTCCGAATAGTGGGGTACATGGTCGATAACATCACCTTCCAAGCCATCCTTAGCGAGGATGCCGTATAGATGTACATTGGAGGTGTGATATTTTCCATGTAACTCACGGCTCGTAAGGCGGAGGCTCTCTAGCTACGGGTACGTTTGGAAATGGTAAGGTGTCTTCATGTCGTCCAACCTCACGAAAGTAGCGAGATCCGCTTCATTGGTACTCCTGGTATGCGATGCTTGGCGATATCCGCTCCGTTGCCCTTCGAGTATCATGACGGAACCTACGGTAAAGGTATCTTCAACGGCCCTCGGAACTCACACGGGCCTGCTATCCGGAGGGTCGGATCCGAACATGATGTTACACTCGTTCGGGAAAGAGGCGTGCGAAAGGTCGACAAAGTCGTGGTGATCTATGTGTGGGGGTATGCGGTCTACCTGCTTGTAGATGTTGATAATGCGGCTATTGGGTATGCAATCTGCTGGAAGTACCCTCCATGTTATCAATCTCTTTACCATTCTCTTGATGACTAATGGCATCGGATCCACTTGCCCATGACGGAGTATTCCGGTGGGTTTCCCTTCTGTCCTCCGCAAAGTTGTAGCGACATCTGCATTGTATTGTGATTCTTCCCTTCCACGGCATCCATCTCGGGGTTCGAGTATGTGTTTCCCCTCGGGCGGCTGCTCGACCCATTCTTTTCAAATCCCGGATGCAATCCACGATTTCTTGTTGTTCATACTACGAGAATACATACGTATGTAGCTCGAGGCCCTACTAGTATATTGATTCTTACGCCTTTAATTCTCTCGAAGTATTCGAAGGTTTTATTTTCAACATTCGCATTCTCTCCGGCTCGTATTCGGAATGATGCGGATGGCGAGGCACAGTGACATATTGTGGGATATACGGTTCAATCCCTTCACGTTCTCCTGCATACCTTGGCTCCTCGGGGATGATGCACATCGGGACATCCCCGGGGTTGCTCACGCGACAAGGTCATGCATTGCGGTGGTTCTATCCGGTGGCATGGTAGCCTTCTTTCTTCGGTCTTCGGAGATTTCCACTAGTCCTTTACGGTATCCTAGGAGGCTGGCCTCCTTTCTTCGAGTTCTGGTGAACCGATGTCCTTAAAGTGTATGTCTGGCATTAGCAAGCTTGTCTCGTCGCGGTGGTCGTAGCTAGTTTTGTTAACATCTTACGGATACGGCGATTCTTATTTCTTCGTTCGGTCTTTGTGAGTAGCTCTTTGAACTTCCTGAATCTCTGTGGGCGCGGCGGCGGCAAGCTCGCCGTCCGGCTGTAGCGACTACGGACTTCATTTTCTTGTCTTCTTCGGTGTTTGCTTTTCTTTTCTTCTTCTTTGGATTGGTGGCTTGGGCCACCCACTTTCATCAGTCTGCTGCCGGGCGATTCTTCCCGGTCAGCGGGACCCGGTCACTTTCCTCGTACGTGCAGGCTGCGGTGCGAAATCCGAGTCGATCTCGATTATCGCTCCATCTTTCACCCTCTCTTCATCGAGTGCGAGGCTTACGCCATTCTTAAAGTTCGGGACCAATCGCCGTTTGACATTTCCTGCGAAAAGACAAGGAAAAGGATCGGGAGGCTGTCTTAAGAACAAGAACATTAAGAAAATGTTTATTAAAGACACATTTTTTTTATTTCTTTTTATTTTTATATTTTTAAATTTAACAGGAATGAAGTAGGATAAGATCAGGGAAGAGATTTTGATTTGGAAAAGAAAACAAGGAAAACTTTATTATCATGATTTCATTTATTTTAGCACATTTTATTATTTTTTGGGTTCGGACCCAATCATAAGTAATTACTTCGCCAGTGTTTCTTAGGGATGAAGAATTCGTTCCTTCGAAACATCGGGTAGCGTAATACTTTTTCGAAGTATCGTCCGTTGATCGGAAGCATATGTCGTTCTCCACGGCGATTCACTAGGCGGTAGGAACCTCACGAGTATCTTGCTTCGACCACAGAACGGTCCTTCCCGAGTGGGTTCAAATTTTCCTCCTATCTTGCGGTGTGCAAGAATAGGTCTTTTGAGAACGAGAACTAAGTCACCAACTTTGAAGGTTCTCGGGCGGACCAATTTGTCATGGGCTTGAACCATCTTAGCTTGGTATAGTTCTAAATTCTGCTGCGGGCTGCCAAGTCTTTTACCTTCCGAGCTTTCTAATTCCTACGTAGTCGTAATTTGGCATTCTCTTCTGTCGTGATCTTATTTGCTGTTGCAGTTCGAGTGAAGGAAGGCTGAACCTCTAAAGGTAACACTTGTCTCGGACCCGTACACGGAGCGTAAGGTGTAGCTTGAGTAGGACTCACGGAAGGTTGTCAGGTAGGCCCATAAGGCTTCTAACAACTTCTCGTGCCAATTTCTCTTATTATCGTCCAAGGTTTTCTTTAAGATTTGAACGAGAGTTTTATTAAAAGCCTCGGCGAGGCCGTTTGCTCTTGGGTAGTAAATTGTTGAGTATCGCCGGTCGATTCCGTGTCTCTGCGACAAAATTGTTGATTTGCGTGCTTCGAATGCGGCCCGTTATACGAGATGATCCTGCGCGGCACTCCGAAACGGTAGACAACTTGGTTCTTGAAAAGCGCAGCACGTGGTGTGCTTTCACTTCTCTAAGTGGAGCTGCCTGCTGCCACTTGGAAAAGTAATCTGTAGCCGCAAGAATGAAGCGATGTCCTTTTGAAGATGGTGGTTCTATTGGACCCACTATATACGCTACTGACATTCGAATGGCCACGACGCAATTGTCGGATGTAGCACATTTGGAGGTTGGTGTAGAACCACTCCGTGCACTTGGCATTGGTGACGACTCTTGGCGATTTTCATGCGGTCGGTCATCATCGAGGGCCGGTAGTACCCTAGTCTTTTAATTTTCATTTTCATCTTCGGACCGGCGGTGAGCGCCACGGAGTCTGAATGCACCTCCTTAACAATTTCGCGGGCCTCGGACCCGCTTAGGCACCTTAGCCGCATTTGATCGAAAAGACCTTACGTCTGATGTGTTTTTTATTAATGCGTAGGACGAGTTCTTTTCTTGATACGATGAGGCTAGTGACCTATCGTACGGTAGATTTCTGTTTGCGGGTAGTCTATCAATGGTTGTCCTTGATCTTACGTGTTTTTCATCACTTTGTTACTGACTGATTTTTCTTTTTCGATTTGTGTATTGTGTCATGTCGAGTTGTGATAGGACTGACGTCCAGTGAGCACCGACACTTCTACGATTCATCTTGCAAACGGGCAAATTCTTTTGCGAGATGGGCTAAAGCATCTGCTAAAGCATTTTCTTTCTGAGGAATTTTGTAGATTGTCACATTTGGAATCTGTTCAACGGCTATATGGCATGCTTGAAAGTATTGCTCGAGTCTTGGCTTTAGAATTACATGCTTGTCCGCGATCTATTGAATGATTAGCTGCGAATCCCGGTAGATGTTGATGTACGTTATCCCCATTTGAATAGTTAATTCCGGTCCGTTATGAGGGCTTCGTATTACTGCTTCGTTGTTTGTACATGGTTACGTTGAGTGGTAGGAGTATCTTAACATCCCCAGTTCCGGTGTTATAAAGATTAGCCGATTCCTGCCTTACCGAGCACTATCACTTGCGATTCTTCGTCTTTGTGTGCTGAAGATGCTCCGTCGAAATGTAATTCCCAACGTCGATCATCAGGGTCTTCTAGATTCATTATTTGTTCATCTGGCAATTCATCATTAAGGGGAGATTCTGCCGGCAAAGGGTGTCTTTGCGAGAAAGTCTGCTAAGACTTGTCCCTTTACGGCACGTAGAGGCACGAAAGTTATATCGAATTGCGATAATATCATTGACCATCCGGCAAGTCTGCCGGAAAGTGTCGGACGAGTCATCGAAGTATTGCAATGGATTAAATTTCGAGATCGAGTTGACCTTATGAGAAAGCATGTAGTGCACGAGCTTTTGAGCGGCGAAGATCGGGGACAAACAATGCTTTTCAATTGCGGGATACCTTACTTCCGTCGGAAGTAAACGACGGCTTAAGTAGTAAAGAGCATTTTCTTTACCCTCATCATTGACACAGGCTAACGAGGGCTCCGAGAGAGTCGTCTAAAGCCGCGGTGTAAAGTATC
>CM040434.1:69003888-69240860 GCA_022702705.1 Papilionanthe hookeriana x Papilionanthe teres | reverse complement strand
TCCTAAGTCCTACTAGGGCTTAATTTGCAATGCAAATGCCTAACGAAGAGGTTGAGGATTTATGTTGCACTAAGCAAACTACCTCGAAATCCTATGGCTTTATTGTTTAATTCTAAGAAAGTTTTGCTGAAGTAGACTCAGGTTTTGCTTATGACGATGGCCGTGCTGCCCACCATGCTCTGAGCTCCTTGTTGTTGCAGAGGTTTGGTTTTAGAAGTCATAAATCAGGGGATGAGAAAAGTGTTTTGGTTTAGAGAAAATCTAAATTTCCCAGTGTTTTTTATGTTTTAATTAAAACAAATCTTAAAGTTGATTATAACAACACCGGTTAAGATCCCACGGCTCCATCCTTCCGGCATCATTATTTTTATCGGATTCACTTAGTCCGTATGAATTTGCTAAAATCAATTAAATGAGTTCCACACTTTCATTTGGATCGTGTGAAATCCCGTTAAGAACACGTAGGTTACATCATCCGAGGTATTCCCGATCATCCAACAGACGTTTTAATTTAGTTGTAATCGTAGTTTTGTGTTCCGTTTGTGATTAAGTTTTGAGTCGTTTTATATTTTGAAATGTCGTGGCGGTGAATTTTATCTTGCAATGACTTTTAACTTAGTTTTGATTTCAGCTTTAGGGACTATCCTAAAGGTGTGGGTTTTCATGCAACAGTTGTTTATCATGCAAGACAAAGTAAGTGCGATGCGTTTAATGAAATTGCAATAATGTAAATTGCAAGAAAGTAAATTGCAATAAAATAAAAGTGTACCTGGAGGGTCTTCCCGTCATCCCAAGCTGCACTTAAAACACAATTAGAATATTTAAGCAAGTTCCTAGGTAAAGCTAAGGGAAGGGTTATGGTTTTCTACCAAATTCCTAATCCTATAACTAGTCTTTTCCTATGACGTCTAGTGTTCTTTGTGTTTTAGCTCGAAGACGATTTTCTTCATCAAAGAATAATTAAATTCAATTGTTCTTATAAACATCCTATCATATCGAGGAAGTGCTTAAGAAGAATCTTAAACATCTTTTCAATATTGCTAGAATCGTTTTAAGTCCAAATGAATTTAATTATACAAATGAATTAATCGTCCAAGAATCTCAAGTTTTATTATCTTCGCTTCAGTGAACCAGGACATTTGAATGTCCTATAAGTGAGGTAACATTTCATTTAATATCCCGTTTAGAGTTATGATAACTAAAGCTTTCGAGGGTAAATTGGTATTCAAATGATTTGTGATTTAGTTTAATTTCAATTAATTCTGAATAGTTGTTCAAGTTATTTTAGATTTATTTTGAATTCTTTATGTCTTTGGTGATGTTATATTTAATTCAACTTAATTTAATTTAATTTAATTTAATTTAGTTTTTTATTTATTTAATTCAATTTAATTCAATTTAGTTTGATTTTGATGTTAAATTAAATTAATTTGATTTGATTTAATTTTAATTTAATTTGATTTAATTTAATTCAATTTAATTTAATTTGATTTAATTTAATTTAATTTAATTTAATTTGATTTAATTTAATTTAATTTAATTTAATTTAATTTGTTTATTTAATTTAATTTAATTCAGCTTAATTTAATTTAATTTGTTTATTTAATTTAATTTAATTTATTCTTTAATTTAATTCAACTTTTAATTTTAATTTAATTTAATTTAATTTAATTCAATTTAATTTACTTAATTTAATTTAATTTTTAATTTAATTTTATTTCTTTTTTATTTTAATTGAAATTTTCAAAAGAGTTTAATAATTTAATTTTAGTTTAATGATTAAGTCTTTTAATGTTTTGAATTTGAGTTATCATTTTAATTAAGAATTGAATATTAATGAGGTAATTAATTTAGGGATTTTTAAATTAAAGAATAAATCTCTTCCTAATAATATCCCTATTTTAATAATTCCAATTTTATTATTCTTCCAAATTTAATCAATTATTTAATTAAAGTTTATTTTAATTATCTTTAAATTGCTTAATAGGTTTCTACCCTTTAATTATTTAATTTCAATCATCCAAATCAGATTAGGATCAAATATTTTACTTATTAATTTTTTATTAAACCTAAAGTTTAATTAAGGATTAAAATTTTAATTACCATTTTACCCTTTAAGCTTAATAATTTCATAACTCACAAAATTGAACTCAAATGAACTTGAAATTTTTATGTGACTTCACTCATATGTCAATAAAGACATGAGAGGAGAAAATGTGATTTTCTGTATTTAATTTATTTATATAATTATTTTTGGTGGAAAATAGAGATTTCCAAGAAAAATTTAATAACATGACCAAGAGAAAGTTTCTGTCCTTAAGAAAATTAGGGACATTCCTAATGACCAAAGAACCACTTGACTAATTTTGGTGATTTTTTGAATTATATTATTTTTATTATAATTATTTTAAGTTTTGGAGTGTTAATTAATTTAAAAATAAAATAAATGTTGAAAAATGAATTTTATATTTTTCAAAAATCTCTCTGATATCAAGGAAATCAGTAGAATCAAATTTTGTAATTTTCTGATTTTTCTATGATTTTTTATAATTATTTTAGTGAAAATGCTAGAAAATACATTTTTTTTAATTTTAAAATTACCCTAGAGCTTTAAAATTTAATATCTCATAAAATATACCTAAGAAAAATATGGGGTTTGTTCCTAAGTGATTAAAATTTAAAATGTGACATTTTGGTGAATTTTATTATTTTTGTGATTTTATTATTTTTTAATTATTAAAATATTAAAATAATATTAAAAATCAACTTTTTTAGAAAATTAAAATTTTAATTTTCTTAAGTTCCTCTGATATCGAGAGGCTCCAAAACTAATTCGGTGAATTTTTGAAAGATATTTTGAAAGTTATGAATTTTTAAAGTTTAAAATGGCTAAGCGGCTTAATCAACCCAATTAAGTAGGGCTAACCAAGTCCAATCGACCTCAAATTTTGATGGTGAGTTCCTCCGATCCTAAAGGTCAGTGGAGAATCGATTTCAAGTCAATTTGTTGTATGTTTAGCTCTAATTAATTAGAGATCCATTTTGGGTGTTTAAGCCAATTACGGCTGTTTTAAATGAACTAACTCAAAACCTATTTTTCCTAAGTGTCCTCTCAGTCATAAGGAACATCACCAAATTTTCCTAGAATTTATTTCACAACATGCTATTTATTGGAATTAAAATACTCAAAATAGTAACATGAATTTGAAAAATCAATAACTCTTCATAGGATGGCTTCGACTTTGGAAAATTCAGTGAATGTTCCCAAATTCAGAGGCTTCAAAAGCCCTATGGTCTCATGTCATGGTGAATTGTATACATGCATGGAGAATTAAAAATATGCAGAGAGTAAATAAATTATTAAAAATAAAATACTTGATGAAATTAAATGATTTCTTTTCCACATTATTCTCCTCTGTTCACCGAGCAAGGGGGTATTTTTTTTTTCTCGATTTTTCTACACAAAGTTATGAATTTTCGAAGTTTAGGGAATTAAATAAATCGAAAAATCCCTAATTTTCTATTTATCCACGCGGCGCCGCGTCAACCTCGGCAGCTCCGAAACGCCGCGTGGCACGCTCCCATTCAACGTCGCCATCCGACTCGCCGCCTCCGGGGCCCGCCGCATCATTCCGTCTCCCGATCGACGCGATCCCGGCCGTCCGTCCACGCGTGTATCGAATGGACGGCATCCGTTCATCGTCCCCAAGTGTCCTCACCCGAGAGCCGTCCACACTAAATCCCTAATATCTCACTCGATACTCAATGGATTTTCATGTTCTTATGCTCTATGGATTCGTCTTCAAGAGACGAACACATCTATACAGCGATCATGCATCGAAATTAAAGCATTTGAAATGCGAGAATCTCCGTAGCTCGGGATGAAGAATTAGCTTATACCTTTGCTCAGAGAAGTGTGGCTTCGATCTGAGGGTTGTTGCACCTTCGATTAGATCCCAACAAGCCCCAGATGAAGTCTCCTGGTCTGGTGAATTGTCTAGGTGTGATTTCGACCATGCCCAATCACAAAGCTTGGAGGCTGGAGAAACTGGGTGGCCTGGAGATGGGGCTTTTGCTGGTGGACACCTTCCCTCGGTCCGGTGAAGGTGTAGAACCAATCAATTTGGGGGATTGGCTCACCGTGGAGAAGTGTCCCGGTTTTGGGCCTAGATTTCAACTCGAAATCGAGCTCACAGCAGAAGAAATGGCAGGGGGATCTCGATGGTGGATCAAGTGCTCGTGTATGGGGAGGAGTCCGGAACAATTTTGGTAGAAGTTTCCTTAAGGTTTGTTTCCAGCACCTCTCATGGCCGAGAGGGGTGGGGTTTAAATCAGAGAGGGTGGAGGGCCTCCCGTGGAGTGTTAGTGGCTTGGGATCGACCGCTCTTGGCAAGAGAAGAACAGCTCCAATGGCCACCTGGGATGGGGCAACCTAACAGTGAGAATTCCAAGTCGGGCTCACATGCGAGCTCTCGGCCATGGTGTTTTCCGGTGGTCTGGTGGCCGGCCGGCTGTGCATTGGTCACCATCTTGTTCAGGTGGGTCAGGGCTGGGGTCTGGTGCATTCAATTGAGGTTTGACATGTGTAAAGTGATTGAATCAAAGTAGAAAGGGGAAGGGGTCATTTTGGCTTATTTTAGTCAACCCATACAAATGGGTTGGGTGCACCTCCCCAAGACCTGGTTTTGGGCTGAGGAGGTTAGGTGGGTCAATCTCCCATGTGTGGTGGAGTCTCCATCAAGGATTAGGTGGCAAAGCATGGTTTAGAGTGCGACATGCTTAAGGTAAAAAGGCTTAATGAAGGATTTGGAAAGAATCCCCTCTTCTTGCCATTAATGGCTTCGGTGAGGTGGAAAGTGGTCTCCATGGCTTCCATGTGGCTTGTGCATGGCTCAATGGCTCACATTTGGCTTGGAAAAGTTTGGTCAATTTCATAAAAATGGGTTTTAAGAATTTTGGATATTTTTGTGAAAATTTGGATGAAGCTTCATTTAGAATTATTTGATCATTGGTTTATGACTTAGGGAGGATTTTAATCGAATGGATGATGTAGAGAAATATCATGTGAGCTTTGGGACCAATTTTGGGCCTTTGGATGTGGTGAAGGATGGGCTTTTAAAATGGTTTAGGAAAGTGGGCTTTTGAATTTTAAAATGGATTTTCGGGATGAAATTTTGTAAAGAGGTCGGGCCAAATAATTTTTGGGTTTAGCTCATGGATGTATCATGAGTGACTCGAAGCAAATTGGGGTGATTTGGGTTTGAATTGGGTCGAATTTGGGTTCTTTGGTGAATGGGCCAATATAGGTCCAAGTGGGCCAAGTTGGGCCAATGTTGGGCTTGGGTTGAAATTGATGTAAAATTAATGTTGAGAAATGTTTATGGGAGTGTTTCAAAGAGGTTTTGACTTTGATTTGGCTTTGATTTTGGGGTTTGGGCTCATTTGGGTTAGGTTTGGGTTTAGGTCAAAATTGGGCCTTTTAGCTTTAGGTTGAATTCGAGTGGGGTTTGGGTCCAAATTTTGGGCAAATCATGTTAGTGTTTTGCTTGTGGGGGCGCTAAGGAAGATTTAGAAAAGATTTGGGGTTAATTGGAGTCGAATCGGGTGAGTTCGGGTTAGGTTCGGGTCATGGGTCTAAATTGGGCTTTAAGGCCAAAAGTGAAATCGGATCCAAATGTCAATCAAATTGACTTGGATTTGGTCTAAATTGGTATCGGGAATGTCGAATTGAAGTTTAGAATTGAATTGACCAGAATTTGGGTCAATTGGATAGAGTTTGGTTCGACATCGGGTTCACTTTGGGTTAAAATGGGTCAAATTGGGGGTTTTGACAAAAGTAGGGTAAATTGACAAAATTGGCACATGATGTAGTTGGACAAAATGAAATTGGGAATATTTGGGTGAAAAGGTTGACTTTTTGGGTGAAAAGGTTGACCTATTGGGTAAACAGGGTTGGTCATTGGGTCAGGATTAACCATTTTGACCAAAGTTGACTTTTTGGGTTAAAAGGTTGACCTATGGGGTCAACAGGGTTGGTCATTGGGTCAGGATTGACCATTTTGACCAAAGTTATCATTTTAGGTAAAAGGGTTGACCTATGGGGTTAACAGAGCTGGTCATTGGGTCAGGATTGACTATTTTGATCAAAGTTGTTATCTTAGGTAAAAAGGTTGACTTGTGGGGTCAACAGGGCTGGTCATTGGGTCTGGATTGACCATTTTAACCAATGTTGTTTTTTTAGGTAAAAAGGTTAACCTATCAAGAAAATGAGGTCAACAGTCAACTTTGGTCAAAATGGGTGATCTTTGACCCAACGACAAACGCATTGAACTAATAGGTCAACTTTTGACCAAAAAGACAACTTTGGTCAAAATTGTCAATTTATGACCCAATGACCGACCCATTGACCCAATAGGTCAACTTTAGTCAAAATGGTCAAACCTTGACCGAATGACCAACCCATTGACCCAATAAGTCAACTTTTGACCAAAAAGTCAATTTTAGTAATAATAGTCAAATTTTGACCTAATGACCACCAATTGACCAAATAGGTCAACTTTTGACCAAAAAATCAACTTTGGTCAAAATGGTCAGTTTTTGACCCAACGACCAACCCATTGACCCAATAGGTCAACTTTTGACCAAAAAATCAACTTTGGTCAAAATACTCAATTCTTGACCCAATGACCAATGCATTGACCCAATAAGTCAACTTTTTACCAAAAAGTTAATTTTGGTCAAAATAGTCAATTTTTGACTTAATGACCAATCATGACCCAGTAAGCAAATCTCTGACCAAAAAGTCAACTTTTGTCAAAATGGTCAATCCTTGATCCAATGACCAACCCATTGACCCAATATGTCAATTTTTAAACAAAAATTCAACATTTGTCAAAATGATCAATCCTTGACCCAATGCCCAACCCATTGGCCTAATAGGTCAACTTTTGACCAAAAAATCAATCTTTGTCAAAATAGTCAATTTTTGACTTAATGACCAATTTTTGACCCAATAAGTCAATCTCTGACAAAAAGATAACTTTGATCAAAATGGTCTATCCTTGACCCAATTGAAAACCCATTGGCACAATAAGTCAACTTTTAACCAAAAAGTCAAATTTTGTCAAAATATTCAATTTTATTACCTAATGACCATCCATTAACCAAATAGGTCAACTTTTGACCAAAAAGTCATCTTTGGTCAAAATGGTCAATTTTTTACCCAATGACCAACCCATTGTCCCAAAAGATAAAGTTTTGACCAAAAAGTCATCTTCGGTCAGAATGGTCAATTCTTGACCCAATTACAACTAATTGACCAAATAGTTTAACTTTTGACCAAAAAGTCAACTTTGGTCAATATGGTCAATTTCTGACCCAATGACCACCCCGTTGACCCAATGGGTTAACTTTTGACCAAAAACTTAATTTTGGTCAAAATAGTCAATTTTTGACGTAATGACCAATTATTGACCCATTAAGCCAATCTCTGATAAAAAAAACAACTTTGGTTTAAAATGGTCAATCCTTGATCCAATGACCAATCCATTGACCCATTAGGTCAACTTTTGATAAAAAAGTCAACTTTGGTCAAAATAGTCAATTTTTGACCCAACGACCAACCCATTGACCCAATAGATCAAATTTTGACCAAAAAGTCATTTTCGATCAAAATGGTCAATTCTTGAACCAATTACCAACTCATTGACCAAATAGTTTAACTTTTGACCAAAAGGTCAACTTTGGTCAAAATGGTCAATTTCTGACCCAATGACTACCCCGTTAACTCAATGGGTCAACTTTTGACAAAAAAATTAATTTTGGTGAAAATAATCAATTTTTGACCTAATAACCAATTTATGACTAAGCCAATCTCTGACCAAAAAGTCAACTTTGGTCAAAATGGTCAATCCTTGACCCTATGACCAACCCAATGACCCAATAGGTCAACATTTGACCAAAAAGTCAACTTTGGTCAAAATGATCAATCCTTGACCCAGTGACCAACACATAGACCCAATAGATCAACTTTTGACCAAAATAATCAATTTTTGACATAATGACCAATTATCGACCCAATAAGTCAATCTCTGACCAAAAAGTCAACTTTGGTCAAATGGGCAATCCTTGACCCAATGACCAACCCATTGACCCACTCGGTTAATTTTTAACCAAAAAGTGAAATTTAGTCAAAATCGTCAATGCTTGAGACGATGACTAACCCATTAACACAATATGTCAACTTTTGACCAAAATGTAATTTTTTGTCAATATAGTCAATTTTTGACCTAAAGATCACCCAATTGACCCAATTGGTCAACTTTTAATCAGAAAGTTACTTTTTGTCAAAATGGTCAATTTTTAACCCAATGACCACCTCATTAACCTAATGGGTCAACTTTTGACCAAGAGTTTAATTTTGGTCAAAATAGTCAATTTTTGACCTAATGACCATTTATTGACCAAATAACTCAACCTCTGACCAAAAAGACAACTTTGGTCAAAATGGTCAATCCTTGACCCAATGACCAATCCATTGACATAATAGCTCAACTTTTGACAAAAAAAAATCAAGTTTGGTCAAAATGGTCAATCCATTACCCAATGACCAACCCATAGACCCAATAGCTCAACTTTTGACCAAAAAGTCAGTTTTGGTCAACATGGTCAATCCATAACCCCATGACCCAATGACCCAATGACCCAAAATGTCAACTTTTGACCAAAAAGTAATTTTGGTCAAAATAGTCAATTTTTACCTAACGACAACCCATTTGACCTAATAGGTCAACTTTTGACCAAAAAGTTAAATTTGATCAAAATGGTCAATTTCTGACCCAATGACCAACCCACTGACCCAATAATTCAACTTTTAACCAAAAAGTCAACCTTGGTGAATATGGTTAATTCTTGGCCCAATGACCCACCCATTGACCTAATAGGTCAACTTTTGATAAAAAAGTCAATTTTGGTCAAAATAGTAAATTTTTTACCTAATAACCAATTATTGACCCAATAAGCCAATCTCTTACCAAAAAGTCAACTTTTGTCACAATGGTCAATCCTTGACCCAATGATCAACCAACCCATTGAACTTTTAGGTCAACTTCTGACCAAAAAGTCAATTTTGGTCAAAATAATCAATTTTTGACCTAATGACCACCTATTGACCCAATAGGTCAAATTTTGACCAAAATGTCAACTTTGGTCAAAATGGTCAATTTTTGATCCAATGACCAACCCATCGAATCCAATACTCAACTTTCGACCAAAAAGTCATCTTCGGCCAAAATGGTCAATTTCGACACAATTACCAACTCATCGACCAAATAGGTCAACTTTTCGACCAAAATGTCAACTTTGGTCAAAATGATCAATTTCGACCTAATGACCTCCTCGTCAATCTAACAGTCAACTTCGCTAAAAAATTAATTTTGTTCAAAATAATCAATTTTGACCTAATGACCAGTTATTAAACTAATAAGTCAATCTCTGACCAAAAAGTCAACTTTGGTCAAAATGGTCAATCCTTGACCCAATGACCAACCCATTGACCTAATAGCTCAACTTTTGACAAAAAAGTCAACTTTGGTCAAAATGGTCAATCCATGACCCAATGACCCAATATGTCAACTTTTGACCAAAAAGCAATTTTGGTCAAAATAGTCAATTTTTACCATCGACCAAATAGGTCAACTTTTGACCAAAAAGTCAACTTCGGTCAAAATGGTAAATCCTTGACCCAATGACCAACCCATTGACACAATATGCCAATTTTTTGACCAAAAAATTAATTTTGGTCAAAATAGTCAATTTTTGACCTAATGACAAATTATAGTCCCAGTAAGCCAATCTCTGACCAAAAAGTCAACTTATGTCAAAACGGTCTATCCATGACCCAAAGACCAACCCATTAACCCAATAGGCCAAATTTTGACCAAAAGGTCAACTTTTGTCAAAATGATCAATCATTGACTTAATGACCAACCCATTGGCCTAATAGGTCAAATTTTAACTAAAAAGTTATTTTTGGTCAAAATAGTTAATTTTTGAATTAATGACCAATTATTGACCCAATTAGTCAATCTTTGACCACAAAGTTAACTTTGGTTAAAATGGTCAATCCTAGACCCAATGACAAACCCATTGACCCAATAGGTTAACTTTTGACCAAATAGATAATTTTTGTCAAAATAGTCAATTTTTAACTTAATGACCACCCATTGACCCAATAGGTCAACTTTTGACCAAAAAGTCAACTTTGGTCAAAATCGTAAATTTTTTACCTAATGACCAACCCATTGACCGAATAGGTCAACTTTTGACCAAAAAGTCATCTTTGGTCAAAAATGGTCAATTCTTGACCAAATTACCAACTCATTGACCAAAAAGGACAACTTTTGACCAAAAAGTCAATTTTGAATTAATGATAAATTATTTACTCAATAAGTCAATCTCTGACCAAAAAGTCAAGTTTGGTCAAAATGGTCAATCCTTGACCCAATGACAAACCTATTGACCCAATAAGTCAACTTTTGACCAAAAAGTCAATTTTAGTCAAAATAGTCAATTTTTAACCTAATGACTAATTATTGACCCAATAAACAAATCTCTAACCAAAAAGGTCAACTTTGGTAAAAATGGTCAATCCTTGACCCAATGACAAACCCATTAACCGAATAGTTCAACTTTTGACCAAAAAGTTAATTTTGGTCAAAATAGTTAATTTTTGACTTAATGAACACCCATTGACCCAATAGGTCAACTTTTGACCAAAAAGTCAATTTTGGTCAAAATAGTCAATTTTTGACCTAATGACCAATTATTGACTCAGTAAGCCAATCTCATACCAAAAAGTCAACTTTGGTGAAAATGGTTAATCTTTGACCCAATGACCAACCTATTGACCCAATAGGTCAACTTCCGACCAAAAAGTTGAATTTGTTCAAAATGGTCAATCCTTGACCCAATTACTAACTCATTGACCCAAAAGGACAACTTTTAACCAAAAAGTTAATTTTGGATAAAATTGCTAATTTTTGACCTAATAACTACCTCATTGAACCAAAATGTCAACTTTTAACCAAAAAGTTAAATTTACTCAAAATGGTCAATTTCTGACACAATGAGCTAAATGTCAACTTTGGTGAAAAATGGTCAATCTGTGATCCAATGACCAACCCATTGACCCAATTTGTCAACTTTTAACTAAAAAGTCAACTTTGGCCAAAATGGTTAATCCTTCACTCAATGACCATACATTGACCCAATAGGTCAACTTTTGATCAAAAAATCAATTTTGGTCAAAATTGTCAATTTTTAACCAAATGACCACCCCATTAACCCAATAGGTCAACTTTTGACCAAAAAGTCATGTTTTGTTAAAATAGTCCATTTCTGACCCAATGACCAACCCATTGACCCAATAGGTCAACATTTGACCAAATAGTCAATTTTGGTAAAAATGGTCAATCCTTGACCCAATGACCAATCCATAGACCCAATAGATCAACTTTTGGCCAAAATAGTCAATTTTTGACATAATGACCAATTATTGAGCCAATAAGTCAATCTCTGAGCAAAAGTCAATTTTTGTTAAATGGTCAATCCTTGATCCAATGACCAACTTATTGACCCAATAGGTCAATTTTTGACCAAAAAGTTAACTTTAGTCAAAATAATCAATCCTTGAGAGAATGACCAACCCATTGACATAATATGTCAACTTTTGACCAAAATGTCAATTTTGGTCAATATAGTCAATTTTTGTCCTAATGAACACCCCATTGTCCAAAAAGTCAACTTTGGTCGAAATGATCAATTTCTGACACAATGACCACCCCATTGACTTAATGTGTCAACTTTTGACCAAAAGTTCAATTTTGGTCAAAATAGTCAATTTCTGACCTAATGACCAATTATTGACCAAATAAGTCAATCTCTGACCAAAAAGTCAACTTTGGTCAAAATGGTCAATCCTTGACCCAATGATCAACCCATTGACCTAATAGCTCAACTTTTGACAAAAAAGTCAACTTTGGTCAAAATGGTCAATCCATGACCTAATGACCTAATATGTCAACTTTTAACCAAAAAGCAATTTTGGTCAAAATAATCAATTTTTACCTAATGACAACCCATTTGACATAACAGGTCAAATTTTGACCAAAAAGTTAAATTTGGTCAAAATAGTCAATTTCTGACCCAATGAGCAACCCATTGACCCAATAATTCAACTTTTTACCAAAAAGTCAACTTTGGTCAATATGGTCAATTCTTGACCTAATGACCCACCCATTGACCCAATAGATCAACTTTTGACAAAAAGTCAATTTTGGACAAAATATTCAATTTTTGACCTAATAACCAATTATTGACCTAATAAGTCAATCTCTTACCAAAAAGTCAACTTTGGTCAAAATGGTCAATCCTTGACCCAATGACCAACCCATTGACCCTTTAGGTCAACTTTTGACCAAAAAGTCAATTTTGGTCAAAATAGTCAATTTTTGACATAATGACAACACATAGACCCAATAGGTCAACTTTTGATCAAAATGTCATCTCTGGTCAAAATGGTCAATTTTTCACACAATGACCAACCCATTGACCCAATAGACCAACTTTTGACCAGAAAGTCATATTCGGTCAAAATGGTCAGTTCTTGACACAATTACTAACTCAATGACGAAATAGGTCGACTTTTGACCCAAAAGTCAACTTTGGTCAAAATGATCAATTTCTGATCTAATGACCTCCCCGTTGACCCAACGGGCCAACTTTTGACTAAATTTTAATTTTGGTCAAAATAATCAATTTTTGACATAATTACCAAAAGGTCAACTTTGGTCAAAACGGTCAATCCTTCACCCAATGATCAACCCATTGACCCAATAAGTTAACTTTTGACCAAAAAGTCAACTTTGGTCAAAATGGTAAATCCTTGACCCAATGACCAACCCATTGACCCAATAGGTCAACTTTTGACCAAAAAGTCAATTTTGGTCAAAATAGTCAATTTTTGACCTAATGACTAATTATTGACCCAGTAGGTCAATCTCTGACCAAAAAGTCAACTTAGGTCAAAATAGTCTATCCAAGACCCAATGACCAACCCATTGACCCAATAGGCCAATTTCTGACCAAAAGGTTAACTTTGGTCAAAATGATCAATCATTGACCCAATAACCAACCCATTGGCCTAATATGTCAACTTTTGACCAAAAAGTCAATTTTGGTCAAAATTGTTAATTTTTTAATTAATGACCTATTATTGACCTAATTAGTCAATCTATGTCCACAAAGTTAACTTTGGTTAAAATGGTCAATCCTAAACCCAATGACCAACCCATTAACCCAATATGCCAACTTTTGACCAAATAGACAATTTTTGTCAAAATAGTCAATTTTTGACTTAATGACCACCCATTGACCCAATAGGTTAACTTATGACCAAAAAGTCAATCTCTGACCAAAAAGACAAATTTGGTCAAAATGGTCAACTTTTGATACAATGACCTAAATGTCAACTTTGGTGTAAATGGTCAATCCTTGATCCAATGACCAACTCATTGACCCAATTTGTCAACTATTGACTAAAAAGTCATCTTTCGCCAAAATGGTTAATGCTTGACCCAATTACTAACCCATTGACCCATAGGTCAACTTTTGACCAAAAAGTCAATTTTGCTCAAAATTATCAATTTTTGACCTAATGACCACCTCATTAACCTATATAAGTTAACTTTTAACCAAAAAGACAATTTTGGTCAAAATGGTCAATCCTTGACCCAATGACTAACCTAATTACCCAATAGGTCAACTTTTGTCCAAAAAGTAAATTTTGGTCAAAATAGTCAATTTTTGACCTAATGACCAATTATTGACCCAGTAAGCAAATCTATGAACAAAAAGTCAGCTTTGGTAAAAATAGTTAATCCATGACACAATGACCAACCCATTGACTCAATAGGTCAATTTTTAACCAAAAAGTCAGCTTTTGTCAAAATGATCAATCTTTGACCCAATGTCCAACCCATTGGCCTAATAGGTCAACTTTTGACTAAAAATTTAATCTTTGTCAAAATAGTCAATTTTTGACCTAATGACCAATTATTGACCAAATAAGTCAATCTCTAAGCAAAAAGTCAACTTTGGTCAAAATGGTTAATCCTTGACACAATGACAAACACATTGACCCAATAGTTCAACTTTTGACCAAAAAGTTAAATTTGGTCAAAATATTCAATTTTTTTACATAATGACCACCAATTAACCCAACATATCAACTTTTGACCAAAAAGTCATCTATGGTCAAAATGGTCGATTTTTTACCCAATGACCAACCCATTATCCCAAAAGATAAAGTTTTGACCAAAATGTCATCTTCGGTCAAAATGGTCAATTCTTGACCCAATTACAACTCATTGACCAAATAGTTTAACTTTTGACCAAAAAGTCAACTTTGGTCAAAATGGTCAATTTCTGACCCAATGACCATCCCGTTGACCTAATGGGTCAACTTTTAACCAAAAACTTAATTTTCGTCAAAATAATTAATTTTTGACCTAATGACCAATTATTGACCCAGTAAGTAAATCTCTGAACAAAAAATCAACTTTGGTTTAAAATGATCAATCCTTAACTTAATGATCAATACATTGACCCAATAGGTCAACCTTTGACCAAAAAGTCAACTTTGATCAAAATTGTCAATTTTTGACCCAATGACCAACCCATTGACCCAATAGATCAAATTCTGACCAAAAAGTCATTTTCGATCAAAATGGTCAATTCTTGAACCAATTACCAACTCATTGACTAAATAGTTTAACTTTTGACCAGAAGGTCAACTTTGGTCAAAATGGTCAATTTCTGATCCAATGACCACCACGTTAACACAATGGGTTAAGTTTTGACCAAAAAATTAATTTTGGTCAAAATAATCAATTTTTACCTAATGACCAATTATTCACCCAATAGGTCAGTCTCTTACCAAAAAGTCAACCTTGGTTGAAATGGTCAATCTTTGACCCAATGACCACCCACTGAGCCAATAGGTCAACTTTTGACCAAAAAGTTAACTTTAGTAAAAATGGTCAATCCTTGACCCAATGACCAACTGATTGACCCAATAGGTCGACTATTGATCAAAAAGTTAATTTTGGTCAAAATTGTCAATTTTTGACCTAATGACCACCCCATCAACCCAATTGGCCAACTTATGTCCAAAAAGTCATGTTTTGTTAAAATGGTAAATTTCTTACCCAATGACCAACCCATTGACCCAATAGGTCAACATTTGACAAAAAAGTCAACTTTGGTCAAAATGATTAATCCTTGACCCAATGATCAACACATATACCGAATAGATCAACCTTTGATCAAAATAGTCAATTTTTGACATAATGACCAATTATTGACCCAAAAAGTCAACTTTGGTCAAATGGGCAATCATTGACCCAATAAACAACCCATTGAACAAAAAGTAAACTTTAGTCAAAATAGTCAATCGATGAGACGATGACCAACCCATTAACACAATAGGTGAACTTTTGACTAAAAATGTCATTTTTCGTCAATATAGTCAATTTTTAACCTAATAATCACCTCATTGACCCAATTGGTCAACTTTTGACCAAAAAGTTAACTTTGGTCAAAATATTCAATTTCTGACCCAATGACCACCTCGTTAACCTAATGGGTCAACCTTTAACCAAGAGTTTAATTTTCGTCAAAATAGTCAATTTTTGACCTAATGACCAATTATTGACCAAATAACTCAATCTCTGACCAAAAAGTAAACTTTGGTCAAAATGGTCAATCCTTGACCCAATGACCAACCCATTAAGACAATTGCTCAACTTTTGACAAAAAAGTCTACTTTGGTCAAAATGGTCAATCCATGACTCAATGACCAACCCATTGACCCAATAACTCAACTTTTGACCATAAAGCTAATTTTGGTCAAATGGTCAATCCATAACCCAATGACCCAATATGTCAACTTTTAAACAAAAAACAATTTTTGTTAAAATAGTTAATTTTTTACCTAATGACAACCCATTTAAACTAATAGGTCAACTTTTGACAAAAAAGTTAAATTTGGTCAAAATGGACAATTTTTGACGCAATGACCAACCCATTGACCCAATAACTCAACTTTTGACCAAAAAATCCAATTCTTAGCCCAATGACGCACCCATTGACCCAATAGGTCAACTTTTGACCAAAAAGTTAATTTTGGTCAAATTAGTCAATTATTGACCTAATAACCAATTATTGACCCAATAAGTCAATCTCTTACCAAAAAGTTAACTTTTGTCAAAATGGTCAATCCTTAAACCAATGATCACCCAACCCATTGACCCTATAGGTCGACTTTTGACCAATAAGTCAATTTTCGTCAAAATAGTCAATTTTTAACCTAATTACCACTTATTGATCCAATAGGTCAAATTTTGACCAAAATGTCAACTTTAGTCAAAATTATCAATTTTTGATCTAATGACCAACCCAATGACCAACTTTTGACCAAAAAGTCATGTTCGGTCAAAATGGTCAATTCTTGACACAATTACTAACTCATTAACCAAATATGTCAACTTTTGACGAAAATGTCAACTTTGGTCAAAATGGTCAATTTCTGACCTAATGACCTACCCGTTAACCCTATGGGTCAACTTTTGACAAAAATTTAATTTTGGTGAAAATAATCAATTTTTTACCTAATGACCAATTATTGACCTAATAAGACAATCTCTGACCAAAAAGTCAACTTTGGTCAAAATGGTCAATCCTTGATGCAATGACCAACCCATTGACCCAATAGGTCAACTTTTGACCAAAAAGTCAACTTTGGTCAAAATGGTAAATCTTTGACCCAATGATCAACTCATTCACACAATAGGTCAATTTTTTGACCAAAAAAATCAATTTTGGTCAAAATAGTCAATTTTTGACCTAATGACCAATTATTGACCCAATAGGCTAATTTTTAACCAAAAGGTCAACTTTGACCAAATAAGCCAATCTCTGACCAAAAAGTCAACTTATGTTAAAATGGTTTATCCATGGCCAATTGACCAACCCCTTGACCCAATAGGCTAATTTTTAACCAAAAGGTCAACTTTGGTCAAAATGATTAATCATCGACCCAAAGATAACCCATTGGCCTAATTGGTAAACTTTTGACCAAAAAGCCATTTTTGGTCAAAATTGTCAATTTTTGAATTAATGACCAATTATTGACCCAATTAGTCAATCTCTGACCACAAAGTTAACTTTAGTTAAAATGGTCAATCCTAAACCCAACGACAAATCCATTGACCCAATAGTTCAACTTTTCACAAAATTGATAATTTTGGTCAAAATAGTCAATTTTTGACTTAATGACCACTCATTAACCAAGTAGGTCAACTTTTGACCAAAAAGTAAACTTTGGTCAAAATCGTAAATTTTTGACCCATTGACCAAATAGGTCAACTTTTGACCAAAAAGTCATCTTTGGCCAAAATGATCAATTCTTGAACAAATTACCAACTCATTTACCAAAAAGGACAACTTTTAACCAAAAAGTCAATTTTTGAATTAATGATAAATTATTAACCAAATAAGTCAATCTCTGACCAAAAAGTCAAGTTTGGTCAAAATGATTAATCCTTGACCCAATGACAAACATATTGACCCAATAAGTCAACTTTTGACCAAAAAGTCAATTTTGGTCAAGATAGACAATTTTTAACCTAATGACTAATTATTGACCAAATAAATAAATCGGTGACCAAAAAGGTCAACTTTGGTCAAAATCATCAATCCTTGACCCAATGACAAACCCATTAACCGAATAGTTTAACTTTTGACCAAAAAGTTAATTTTGGTCAAAATAATAAATTTTTGACTTAATGAACACCCATTGACCCAATAGGTCAAATTTTGACCAAAAAGTAAATTTTGCTCAAAATAGTCAATTTTTGAGCTAACGACCAATTATTGACCCAACAAGTCAACCTCTTACCAAAAAGTCAACTTTGGTCAAAATGGTTAATCCTTGACCCAATGACCAACCCATTGACCCAAAATATCAACTTCTGACCAAAAAATCAACTTTGATCAAAATGGTCAATCCCTGACCCAATGACTAACACATTGACCCAAAAGGACAACTTTTGACCAAAAAGTCAATTTTGGATAGAATTGCCAATTTTTTACTTAATGACCACCTCGATGACCCAAAATGTCAACTTTTGACCAAAAAGTCAAATTTAGTCAAAATGGTTAATTTCTGACACAATGACCTAAATGTCAACTTTGGTGAAAAACGGTCAATCCTTGATCCAATGACCATCCCATTAACTCAATTTGTCAACTTTTGACTAAAAAGTCAACTTTAGCCAAAATGGTTAATCCTTGACTCAATGACCAACCATCGAATCCAACAAGTCAACTTTCGACTAAAAAGTCAATTTTGGTCAAAATTATCAATTTTTGACCTAATAACCACCCCATTAACCCAATAGGTCAACTTTTGACCAAAAAGTCATGTTTTGTTAAAATGGTCAATTTCTGACCCAATGACCAACCCATCGACCCAATAGGTCAACATTTAACCAAAAAGTCAACTTTGGTCAAAATGATCAATCATTGATCCATTGACCAACCCATTGACCCAATAGATCAACTTTTGAGAAAAAAGTCAATCTTAGTCAAAATAGTCTAATTTTGACATAATGACCAACAATAGAATAAATAGGTCAACTTTTGACCAAAGAGTCAACTTTGGTCAAAATTGTCAATTTTTGACCTAAAGACCAACCCATTGACCCAATATGTAAACTTTTGACCATAAAGTCAACTTTGGTCATAATGGTTCATTCTTGACCCAATGACCAACACATTGACCCAACAAGTCAACTTTTGAACAAAAAGTCAATTTAGGTCAAAACAGTTAATTTTTGACCAAATGGCCAATTATTGACCAAGTCAATCTCCAACCAAAAAGTCAACTTTGGTCATAAAGGTCAATCCTTGACCCGATGACAAACACATTGACCCAATAGATCAACTTTTGACCAAAAAGTCAACTTTGGTCAAAATGGACAATCATTGACCCAATGACAAACCCACTCACCAAATAGATGAACTTTTGACCAAAAAATCAATTTATGTCAAAATAGTAAATTTTTGACTTAATGACCAATTTTTTACCAAATAGGTTAACTTCTGACCAAAAAGTTAACTTTGGTCATAATAGTTAATCATTGACTCAATGAATAACTCATTGGCCAAAAAGGTCAACATTTGACCAAAAAGTCAATTTTGGTCAATATTGACAATTTTTTACCTAATGACCACTTCATTGACCCAAAAGGTCAACATTTGACAAAAAAGTCAAATTTGGTCAAAATGTTCAATTTTTGACACCATGGCCTAAATGTCAATTTTGGTTCAAATGGTCAATCCTTGATCCAATGACCAACCCATTGACCTAGCTTGTCAACTTTTGACTAAAAAGTCAACTTTGGCCAAAATAGTTAATCCTTGACCCAATGACCAACACATTGACCCAATATGTCAACTTTTGAAGAAAAAGTCAATTTTGCTCAAAATTATATATTTTTGAACTAATGACTGCCTCATTAACCTAAATAGGTCAACTTTTGACCAAAAGGACAACTTTGGTCAAAATGGTCAATCCTTGACCCAATAACCAACCATTGATCCAATAGATCAAATTTTGACCAAAAAGTCAATTTTTGTCAAAATAGTAAATTTTTTAACTAATGTCAATCTTTGAGCAAAAAGTCTTCTTTGGTCAAAATGGTCAATCCTCGACCCAATGACCAACCCATTGACCCGATTGGTCAACTTTTGACCAAAAAGTCAACTTTGGTCAAAATGATCAATCTTTGACTCAATGACCAACCCATTGGCCTAATAGGTCAACTTTTGACCAAAAAATAAATTTTGGTCAAATTAGTCAATTTTTGAATTAATGATAAATTATTAATCCAATAAGTGAATCTCTAACCAAGAAGGCAACATTGGTGAAAATGGTCAATCCTTGACCCAATGAGAAACCCATTAACTCAATAAGTCAATTTTTGACCAAAAAGTCAATTTTAGTCAAAATAATCAATTTTTGAACTATTGATCGATTATTGACCCAATATGTGAATCTCTGACCAAAAAGTCAACTTTGGTAAAAATAGTCAATCCTTGACCCAATGACAAACTCATTACCCCAATTGTTCAACTTTTGAACAAAAAGTTAATTTTAGTAAAAATAGTTAATTTTTGACCTGATGAACACCCATTGACCCAATAAGTCAACTTTTGACCAAAAAGTCAATTTTGGTCAAAATAGTCAATTTTGGTCAAAATAGTCAATTTTGGTCAAAATAGTCAATTTTTGACCTAATGATCAATTATTGACCCACTAAGTCAATCTCTGACCCAAAATTCACTTTGGTCAAAATGGTCAATCCTTGACCCAATGACCAACTCATTGACCCAATATGTCAACTTTTGACCAAAAAGTCAACGTTGGTCAAAATAGTCAATCCTTGACCCAATCACTAAGTCAGTGATCCAAAAGGACCACTTTTGACCAAAAAGTCCATTTTGGTCAAAATTGCCAATTTTTGACCTTATGACCGCCTCATTGACCTAACTAAGTCAACTTTTGACCAAAAAGATAACTTTGGTCAAAATGGTCAATCCTTGACCCAATGACCAACGCAGTAGGTCAACTTTCGACCTAAAAGTCAATTTAGTCAAATAGTTAATTTTTATCCTAATTACAAATTTATGACCAAGCCAATCTCTGACCAAAAATTTAACTTTGGTCAAAATGGTTAATCCTTGACCCAATGGCCAACCCATTGACCCAGTAGGCCAACTTTTGACCGAAAAGTCAACTTTAGTTAGAATGATCAATCATTGACGCAATGACTAACCTATTGGCCTAATAAGTTAACTTTTGACCAAAAAGTCAATTTTGCTCATAGTCAAATTTTAAATTAATGACCAATTATTGACCCGATAAGTCATTCTCTGACCAAAAAGTCAACTTTGGTCAAAATGGTCAATCCTTGACCCAATGACAAACCCATTGACCAAATAGGTCAAGTTTTGACCAAAAAGTCAATTTTGGTCAAAATAGTCAATTTTTTGACCAAATGGTCGCCGATTGACTCAATATGTCAACTTTTAACCAAAAAGTCAACTTTGGTCAAAAGGATTAAATTTTGACCCAATGACCAACCCATGGACCCAATAGTTCAACTTTTGACTAAAAAATCATCTTTGGTAAAAATGGTCAATTCTTGACCCAATTACCTACCCATTGACCAAATAGGTCAACTTTTGACCAAAAAGTCAACTTGGGTCAAAATAGTCAATTTCTAACCCAATGACCTCCCCGTTGACCTAATGGGTTAACTTTTGACCAAAAATTCAATCTATGTCAAAATAGTAAATTTTTGACTTAATGACCAATTATTGACCCAATAAGTCAATCTCTGACAAGAAAGTCAACTTTATTCAAAATGGTCAATGCTTGACCCAATGACAAACCCATTGATCCAATAGGTCAACTTTTGACCAAAAAGTCAAATTTGGTCAAAATAGTCAATTTTTTGACCTAATGACCACTCATTAACCCAATAGGTCAACTTTTGACCAAAAAGTCAACTTTGATCAAAATCGTCAATTTTTGACCCAATGCCCAACCCATTGACCCAAAACATAAAGTTTTGAACAAAAAGTCATCTTCGGTCAAAAGGGTCAATTCTTAACCGAATTACCAACTCATTGACCAAATAGTTTAAATTTTGACCAAAAAGTTAACTTTGGTCAAAATGGTCAATTTTTGGCCCAATGACCACCCCGTTGACCCAATGGGTTAACTTTTGACCAAAAATATATTTTTTGTCAAAATAAATAATTTTTGACCTAATTACCAATTATTGACCCAATAAGTAAATATCTGACCAAAAAATCAACTTTGGTTTAAAATGGTCAACCCTTGACCCAATGACCAACCCACTGACCCAATAGGTCAACTTTTAACCAAAAAGTTAACTTTGGTCAAAATGGTCAATTTATGACCCAATTCCTAACCCATTAACTCAATTGATCAAATTTTGACCAAAAAGTCATTTTCGATCAAAATGGTCAACTCTTGAACCAATTACTAACTCATTGACCAAATAGTTTAACTTTTGACCAAAAGTCAACTTTAGTCAAAATGGTCAATTTCTAACCCAATGTCTACCCCATTGAATCAATGGGTTAACTTTTGACCAAAAAATTAATTTTGGTCAAAATAATCAATTTTTACCTAATGACCAATTGTTGACCCAATAAGTCAATCTCTGAACAAAAAGTCAACTTTGGTTGAAATGGTTTATCTTTGACACAATGACCAAGCCATTGACCGAATAGGTCAACTTTTTACCAAAAAGTAAACTTTGGTCAAAATGGTCAATCCTTGATGCAATGACCAACCCATTGACCCAAAAGGTCAACTTTTGACAAAAAAGTTTATTTTGGTCAAAATTATCAATTTTTGACCTTGAGAGACCACCCCATTAACCCAATAGGTCAACTTTTGACTAAAGAGTCATGTTTTGTTAAAATGGTCAATTTCTGACCCAATGACCAACCCATTGACACAATAGGTCAACATTTGACCAAAAATTCATCTTTGGTCAAAATGGTCAACCTTTGACCCAATGACCAACTTTTGACCAAAATAGTCAAATTTTTACATAATAACCAATTATTAACCCTAAACCCTAAACAAGATCCTTAACCCAATGACTAACCCATTGACCCAATAGGTCAATTTTTTACCAAAAAGTGATCTTTAGTCAAAATAGTCAATCCTAGAGACAATGACCAACCCATTGACACAATAGGTCAACTTTTAACCAAAAAGTCAATTTTGGTCAATATAGTCAATTTTTGACCTAATGACCACCCCATTGACCTAATTAGTCAATTTTGACCAAGAAGTCAACTTTGGTAAAAATGGTCAATTTCTGAACAAATGACCACCTCATTGACCTAATGGGTCAACTTTTGACCAAAAGTTCAATTCTGGTCAAAATAGTCAATTTCTGACCTAATGACCAATTATTGACCAAAAGAGTTAATCTCTGACCAAAGAGTCAACTTTGGTCAAAATGGCAATCCTTGATCCAATGTCCAATCCATTGATCTAATAGCTCAACTTTTGACAAAGAGCTCAACTTTGGTAAAAATGATCAATCCATGACCCAATGACCCAATATGTCAATTTTTGACAAAAAAGCAATCTTGATCAAAATAGTTAACTTTTTACCTAATGACCTCCCATTTGACCTAATAGGTCAACTTTTGACAAAAACGTTAAATTTGATCAAAATGATCAATTTCTGATCCAATAATTCAACTTTTCACCAAAAAGTCAATTTTGGTCAATACGGTCAATTCTTAACCCAATGACCCACCCATTGACCCAATAGGTCAAGTTTTGACCAAAAAGTCAATTTTGGTCAAAATAGTCAATGTTTGACCTATTAATTAATTATCGACCCAATAAATTAATCACTTACCAAAAAGTCAACTTCGGTCAAAATGGTCAATCCTTGACCCAATGACCAACCAACCCATTAATCTTATAGGTCAACTTTTTAACAAAAGGTTAACTTTAGTCAAAATAGTTAATCCTTAACAAATTGACCAACTCATTGACACAAATAGGTCAACTTTTGACCAAAAAGTCAATTTT
Source organism: Papilionanthe hookeriana x Papilionanthe teres (assembly GCA_022702705.1). NCBI lineage: Eukaryota > Viridiplantae > Streptophyta > Magnoliopsida > Asparagales > Orchidaceae > Papilionanthe > Papilionanthe hookeriana x Papilionanthe teres. The sequence goes on along the minus strand of CM040434.1, from coordinate 69,217,084 downwards.
AGTCAATATAGTCAATTTTTGCCCTAATGAGCACCTCATTAACCTAATATGTTAACTTTTGACCAAAAAGTTAACTTTAGTCAAAATGGTCAATTCCTGACCCAATGACCACCCCATTGACCTAATGGGTCAACTTTTGAGCAAAAATTCAATTTTGGTCAAAATAGTTAAATTTTGACCTAATGACCAATTATTGACCAAATAAGTCAATCTCTGACAAAAAGGTCATCTTTGGTCAAAATGGTTAATCCTCGACTTAATGAGCAACCCATTGACCCATTATGTCCACTTTTGACAAAAAATCATCTTTGGTCAAAATGGTCAATTTTTGACCCAATGACCAACTTATTGACCCAATAGGTCAACTTTTGACCAAAAAGTCAACTTTGGTTAAAATGGTCAATTTTTGACCCAATGACCACCCATTTGACCTAATGGGTCAAATTTTGACGAAAAATTCAACTTTGGTTAAAATAGTCAATTTTTGACCTAATGACCAACAATTGACCAAATAAGTCAATCTTTGACCAAAAAGTCAACTTTGGTTAAAATGGTCAATCCTTGACCCAATGACTAACCCATTGACCTAATAGGTCAACTTTTGACCCATAAGTCAACTTTGGTCAAAATGGTCAATTCTTGACTCAATGACCAACCCATTGATTCAATAGGTCAACTTTTGACCAAAAAGTCAATTTTCATCAAGATAGTTATATTTTAACTTAATGACCAATTTTTGACCTAATAAGTCAATCACTTGCCAAAAAGTCAACTTTGGTTAAAATTGTCAATCCTTTAACTAATGAATAACCCATTGACCAAATTGGTCAACTTTTGACTAAAAAATCAACTTTGGTAAAAATGGTCAATCTTTGACCCAATGACCAAATTATTGACCCAATATGTCAACTTTTGACGAAAAAGACAATTTTGGTCAAAATAGTTAATTTTTGACCTAATGACCATCCTTTAACCCAATAAGTCAACTTTTAACCAAAAAGTCAATTTTGGTCAAAATGGTCAATTTTTGACCCAATGACCAACCCATTGAACTAAAAGATAAATTTTTGACCGAGAAGTCATCTTTGGTCAAAATGGTCAATTCTTGACCCAATTACCAACTCATTGGCCAAATAGTTTAACTTTTGACCAAAAAGTCAACTTTGGTCAAAATGGTCGATTTCTGACACAATGACCACCCCATTGACCCAATGGGTCAACTTTTGACAAAAAAATTAATTTTGGTTAAAATAATAAATTTTTTCCCTAATGACCAATTATTGACCGAATTAGTCAATCTCTGACCTAAAAGTCAACTTTGGTTGAAATGGTCAATCTATGACCCAATGACCAAACCATTGACCCAATAGGTCAACTTTTAACCAAAAAGTCAAAATTTGGTCAAAATGACCAATCCTTGTCCCATTAACCCAATAGGTCAACTTTTGACCAAAAAGTTAATTTTGGTCAAAATTGTCAATTTTTGACCTAATGACCACCCCATTAACCTAATAGGTTAACTTTTGACCAAAAAGTCATGTTTTGTTAAAATGGTCAATTTCTGACCCAATGACCAACCCATTGACCGAATAGCTCAACATTTGACCAAAAAAGTCAACATTGGTCAAAATGGTCAATCCTTGACCCAATGACCAACCCCTAGACCCTATAGATCAACTTTGAACCAAAATAGTCAATTTTTGACATAATGACCAATTATTGACCCAATAAGTCAATCTCTGGCCAAAAAGTCAACTTCGATCAAATGGTCAATCCTTGACCCAATGACCAACCCATTGACCCATTATGTCAATTTTTAACCAAAAAGTAAACTTTAGTCAAAATAGTCAATCCTTGAGAAAATGATCAACCCATTGACACAAAATGTCAACTTTTGATGGAAATGTCAATATGGGTCAATATAGTCAATTTCTGACCTAATGATCACCTCATTGACCCAACTGGTCAACTTTTACCAAAAAGTCAACTTTGGTCAAAATGGTCAATTTCTGACCCAATGACCACCTCATTGACCTAATGGGTCAACTTTTGACCAAAAGTTCAATTTTGGTCAAAATAGTCAATTTCTGACCTAATGAATAATTATTGACCAAATAAGTCAATCTTTGACCAAAAAGTCAACTTTGGTCAAAATGGTCAATCCTTGAGCCAATGACCAACCCATTGACCCAATAGCTCAACTTTTGACAAAAAAGTGAACTTTGGTCAAAATGGTCAATCCATGTCCCAACGACCCATTATGTCAACTTTTGACCAAAAAGCAATTTTGGTCAAAGTAGTCAATTTTTTACCTAATGGCCACCCATTTGATCTAATAGGTCAACTTTTGACCAAAAAGTTAATTTTGGTCAAAATTGTCAATTTCTAACCCAATGACCAATCCATTCACTCAATAATTCAACTTTTGACCAAAAAGTCAACTTTGGTCAATATGGTCAATTCTTGACCCAATGACCCACCATTGACCCAATAAGAAATTTTGTCCAAAAAGTCAATTTTGGTCAAAATAGTAAATTTTTGACCTAATAACCAATTATTGACGCAATAAGTCAATCACTTACCAAAAAGTCAACTCTGGTCAAAATGGTCAGTCATTGACCCAAAGACCCCATAGGTCTACTTTTGACCAAAAAGTGAACTTTAGTCAATATAGTCAATCCTTGACACAATGACCAACCCATTGACACAATATGTCAACTTTTGACCAAAAGTCGATTTTGGCTAATATACTCAATTTTTGACCTAAAGAGCACCTCATTAACCCAATAGGTCAACTTTTGACCAAAAAGTCAACTTTAGTCAAAAAGGTCAATTCCTGACCCAATGACCACCCCATTGACCTAATGGGTCAACTTTTGACCAAAAATTCAATTTTGGTCAAAATAATTAATTTTTGGCCTAATACCAATTATTGACACAATAAGTCAATCTCTGACCAAAAAGTCAACTTTGGTCAAAATGGTCAATCCCTGGCTTAATGACCAACCCATTAACCCAATATGTCAACTTTTAACTAAAAAATCATCTTTGGTCAAAATGGTTAATTGTTGACCATATGACTAACCCATTAACACAATAGGTCAACTTTCGACCAAAAAGTTAACTTTTGTCAAAATGGTCAATTTCTGACCCAATGACCACCGCTTTGACCTAATGGATCAACTTTTGACCAAGAATTCAACATTGATCAAAATAGTCAATTTTTGACCTAATGACCAACTATTGATCAAATAAGTCAATCTTTGACCAAAATGTCAACTTTGGTCAAAATGGTCGATCCTTGACCCAATGACCAACTCATTGACCCAATAGGTCAACTTTTGACCAAAAAGTCAACTTGGGTTAAAATGGTCAGTTCTTGACCCAATGACCAACACATTGACCCAATAGGTCAACTTTTGACCAAAATGTCAATTTTGCTCAAAATAGTCAATTATTGAACAAATGACAAATTATTGACCCAATAAGTAAATCTCTTGCGGAAAAGTGAACTTTGGTTAAAATGGTCAATTCTTTACCCAAAGACTAACCCATTGACCCAATTTGTCAACATTGGACCAAAAAATCAACTTTGGTCAAAATGATCAATCCTTGACCCAATGACCAAATTATTCACAAAATATGTCAACTTTTGACCAAAAAATCAATTTTGGTCAAAATAGTCAATTTTTGACCTAATACCCACCCCATTGACCCAATAATTCAACTTTTGACCAAAATGTCAACTTTGGTAAAAATAGTCAACTTCTAACTAAATTGGTCAACTTTTGACAAAAAAAAATAACTTTTGGTAAAAATAGTTAATTTTTGACCTAATGACCACCTAATTGACCTAATATGTCAACTTTTAACCAAAAAGTTAACTTTGGTTAAAATGATCAATTTTTGACTGAATGACCAACCCATTAACCCAATAGGTCAACTTTTGACAAAAAATTCAATTTTGGTCAAAATAGTTAATTTTTGACTTGTTGACCAATTATTGACCCAATAAGTCAATCTCTGACCAAAAAGACAACTTTGGTCAAATGGTCAATCCTTAACCCAATGACTAACCCATTGACCCAATAAGTCAATTTTTGAGAAAAAAGTGAACTTTAGTCAATATAGTCAATCCTTGAGACAATGACCAACCCATTGACACAATAGGTCAACTTTTGACCAAAAAGTCAATTTTGGTCAATATAGTCAATTTTTGACCAATGACCACCCCATTGACCCAATTAGTCAATTTTTGACCAAAAGTCAACTTTGGTAAAAATGGCCAATTTCTGACCCAATGACCACCTCATTGACCCAATGGTTCAACTTTTAACCAAAAGTTTAATTCCGGTCAAAATAGTCAATATCTGACCTAATGACCAATTATTGACCAAATAAGTTAATCTCTGACCAAAGAGTCAACTTTAGTCTAAATGGCAATCCTTGATCCATTGACCAATCCATTGATCCAATAGCTCAACTTTTGACAAAGAGCTAAACTTTGGTAAAAATGGTCAATCCATGACCCAATGACCAAATATGTCAATTTTTGACAAAAAAGCAATTTTGATCAAAATAGTTAATTTTTTACCTAATGACCTCCCATTTGACCTAATAGGTCAACCTTTGACCAAAAAGTTAAATTTAGTCAAAATGGTCAATTTCTGACCCAATAATTCAACTTATAACCAAAAAGTCAACTTTGGTCAATATGGTCAATTCTTGACCCAATGACCCACCCATTGACCCAATAGGTCAACTTTTGACCAAAAAGTCAATTTTGGTTAAAATAGTCAATGTTTGACCTAATAATCAATTATTGACCCAATAAATCAATCACTTACCAAAAAGTCAACTTTGGTCAAAATGGTCAATCCTTGACCTAATGACTAACCCATTAACCCTATAGGTCAACTTTTGATCAAAAAGTGAACTTTAGTCAAAATAGTCAATCCTTGACAAATGGAGCAACTCATTGACACAATAGGTCAACTTTTGACCAAAAAGTCAATTTTGGTCGATATAGTCAATTTTTGCCCTAATGAGCAGCACATTAACCCAATATGTTAACTTTTGACCAAAAAGATAACTTTAGTGAAAATCATCAATTCTAGACCCAATGACCACCCATTGACCTAATGGGTCAACTTTTGACCAAAAATTCAATTTTGGTCAAAATAGTTAATTTTTTATCTAATTACCAATTATTGACCCAATAAGTCAATCTCTGACCAAAAGGTTATGTTTGGTCAAAATGGTTAATCCTTGACTTAATGACCAACCCATTGACACAATATGTCCACTTTTGACAAAAAATCATCTTTGGTTAAAATGGTCAATTTTTGACCCAATGACCAACCTCTTGACCCAATAGGTCAACTTTTGAGCAAAAAGTCAACTTTGGTCAAAATGGTCAATTTCTGACCCAATGACCACCCATTTGACCTAATGGGTCAACTTTTGACCAAAAATTCAACTTTGGTCAAAATAGTCAATTTTTGACATAAAGACCAACTATTGATCAAATAAGTCAATCTCTGACCAAAAAGTAAACTTTGGTCAAAATCGTCAATCCTTGACCCAATACTAACCCATTGACCCAATAGGTCAACTTTTGACTAAAAAATCAACTTTGGTCAATATGGTAAATTCTGGACTCAATGACCAACCCATTGGCCCAATAGGTTAACTTTTGACCAAAAAGTCAATTTTCATCAAAAGAGTTAATTTTTGACTTAATGACTAATTATTGACCTAGTAAGTCAATCTCTTGCCAAAAAGTCAACTTTGGTTAAAATAGTCAATCCTTTACCCAATGAATAACCCATTGACCCAATTGGTCAACTTTTGACTAAAAAATCAACTTTGGTAAAAATGGTCAATCTTTGACCTAATGACCAAACTTTTGACCCAATATATCAACTTTTGAAGAAAAAGACAATTTTGGTCAAAATAGTTAATTTTTGAACTAATGACCATCCTTTAACTAATAAGTCAACTTTTGACTAAAAAGTCAAATTTAGACAAAATTGTCATTTTTTGACCCAATGACAAACCCATTGAACTAAAGATAAAGTTTTGACCAAAAAGTCATCTTCGGTCAAAATGGTCAATTCTTGATAATGTTTTGACCAAAAAGTCATCTTCAGTCAAAATGGTGAATTCTTGACCCAATTACCAACTCATTGACGAAATAGTTTAACTTTTGACCAAAAGGTCAACTTTAGTCAAAATGGTCAATTTCTGACACAATGACCACCCCGTTGACCCAATGGGTCAACTTCTGACCAAAAGTTTAATTTTGGTTAAAATAACAAATTTTTTACCTAATGACCAATTATTGACCCAATTAGTCAATCTCTGACCTAAAAGTCAACTTTGGTTGAAATTGTCAATCTTTGACCCAATAACCAACCCATTGACCCAATAGGTCAACTTTTGACCAAAAAGTCAACTTTGGTCAAAATGGTCAATCTCGTCTCGCTCGACCTAACAGTCAACTTCGACCAAAAGTTAATTTTGGTCAAAATTGTTAATTTCCGACCTAATGACCACCCCATTAACCCAATGGGTCAACTTTTGACCAAAAAGTCATGTTTTATTAAAATGGTCAATTTCTGACCCAATGACCAACCTATTGACCGAATAGGTCAATAATTGACCAAAAAAGTCAACTTTAGTCAAAATGGTCAATCCGTGACCCAATGACCAACCTCTAGACACTATAGATCAACTTTTGACCGAAATAGTCAATTTTTGACATAATGACCAATAATTGACCCAATAAGTCAATCTCTGACTAAAAAGTCAACTTTGATCAAATGGTCAATCCTGGACCCAATGACCAATTCATTGACCCAATATGTCAATTTTTGACCAAAAGTAAACTTTAGTCAAAATAGTCAATTCTTAAGACAATGATCAACCCATTGACATAATAAGTCAACTTTTGACTGAAATGACAATTTTGGTCAATATAGTCAATTTCTGACCTAATGACCACCCCATTGACCCAACTAGTCAACTTTTGACCAAAAAGTCAACTTTGGTCAAAATGGTCAATTTTAGACCCAATGACCACCCCATTGACCTAATGGGTCAACTTTCGACCAAAAGTTCAATTTTGGTCAAGATAGTCAAATTTTGACCTAATGATAAATTTTTCAACAAATAAGTCAATCTTTGACCAAAAAGTCAACTTTGGTCGAAATGGTCAATCCTTGAACTAATGACCAAACCATTGACCCAATAGCTCAACTTTTGACCAAAAAGTGAACTTTGATCAAAATGGTCAATCCATGTCCCAACGACCCACTATGTCAACTTTTGAACAAAAAGAAATTTTGGTCAAAGTAGTCAATTTTTTACCCAATGGCCACCCATTTGACCTAATAGGTCAAGTTTTGACCAAAAAGTTAAATTTGGTCAAAATGGTCAATTTCTAACCCAATGACCAACCCATTCACTCAATAATTCAACTTTTGACCAAAAAGTCAACTTTGGTCAATATGGTCAATTCTTGACCCAAGGACCCACCCATTGACCCAATAAGTCAACTTTTGATTAAAAAGTCAATTTTGGTCAAAATAGTAAATTTTTTACCTAATAACCAATTATTGACCCAATAAGTCAATTTCTTACCATAAAGTCAACTTTGGTCCAAATGGTCAGTCATTGACCCAAAGACCCCATAGGTCTACTTTTGACCAAAAAATTAACTTTAGTCAATATAGTCAATCCTTGATACAATGACCAACCCATTTACACAATATGTCAACTTTTGACCAAAAGTCAATTTTGGCCAATATAGTCAATTTTTGACCTAAAGAGCACCTCATTAACCCAATAGGTCAACCTTTGACCAAAAAGTCAACTTTAATCAAAAAGGTCAATTCCTGACCCAATGACCACCCCATTGACCGAATGGGTCAACTTTTGACCAAAAAATCAATTTTGGTTAAAATTGTTAATTTTTAACCTAATGACCAATTATTGACCCAATAAGTCAATCTCTGACCAAAAAGTCAACTTTGATCAAAATGGTCAATCCTTGACTTAATGACCAACCCATTAACCCAATATGTCAACTTTTGACCAAAAATCATCTTTGGTCAAAATGGTCAATTTTTTACACTATGACCAACCCATTGACCCAATAGGTCAACTTTTGACCAAAAAATCAACTTTTGTCAAAATGGTCAATTTCTGACCCAATGACCACCGCTTTGACCTAATGGGTCAACTTTTGACCAAGAATTCAACTTTGGTCAAAATAGTCAATTTTGACCTAATGACCAACTATTGACCAAATAAGTCAATCTTTGACCAAAAAGTCTACTTTGGTCAAAATGGTCGATCCTTGACCCAATGACCAACTCATTGACGCAATAGGTCGTCTTTTGACAAAAAAGTGAACTTTGGTTAAAATGGTCAGTTATTGACCAATGACCAACCCGTTGACCCAATAGGTCAACTTTTGACCAAAAAGTCAATTTTGGTCAAAATATTCAATTATTGAACTAATGACAAATTATTGACCCAATAAGTTAATCTCTTGCCAAAAAGTCAACTTCGGTTAAAATGATCAATCATTTACCCAAAGACCAACCCATTGACCCAATTTGTCAACATTGGACCAAAAAACTAACTTTGGCCAAAATGGTTAATCCTTGACCCAATGACCAAATTATTGACAAAATATGTCAACTTTTGACCAAAATGTCAATTTTGATCAAAATAGTCAATTTTTTACCTAATAACCACCCATTGACCCAATAAGTCAACTTTTGACGAAAATGTCAACTTTGGTAAAAATAGTCAACTTCTAACTAAATTGGTCAACTTTTGACGAAAAAAATAATTTTGGTAAAAATAGTCAATTTTTGACCTAATGACCACCTAATTGACCTAATATGTCAACTTTTAACCAAAAAGTTGACTTTGGTTAAAATGATCAATTTCTGACCGAATGACCAACCCTTTAACCCAATAGGTTAACTTTTGACAAAAAATTCAATTTTGGTCAAAATAGTTAATTTTTGACCTGTTGACCAATTATTGACCTAATAAGTCAATCTCTGACCAAAAAGTCAACTTTGGTCAAAATGGTCTATCTTTGACTCAATGACCAACCCATTGACCTAATAGGTAAACTTTTGACCAAAAAATCATCTTTGGTGAAAATGGTCAATCCTTGACCCAATCACCAACCCATTGACCCAATAAGTCAACTTTTGACCAAAAAGTGAACTTTAAACAAATTAGGCAATCATTGAGACAATAACTAACCCATTAACACTAATAGGTCAACTTTTGACCAAAAAGTTAATTTTGGTTAATATAGTCAATTTTTGGCCTAATGACCACCCCATTGACCCAATATGTCAACTTTTGACCAAAAAGTCAACTTTCGTATAAATGGACAACTTCGGACCTAATGACCACCCTATTGATCTAATAGGTAAACTTTTGAGCAAAAAATTAATTTTGGTAAAAAAAAGACAATTTTTGACCTAATGACCAATTATTGACAAAATAAGTCAATCTCTGACCAAAAAGTCAACTTAGGTCAAAATGGTCAATCCTTGACCAAATTGCCAACTCATTGACCAAAAAATCAATTTTGTTCAAAATAGTCAATTTTTGGCCTAATGACCAATTATTGACCCAGTAAGCCAATCTCAAACCAAAAAGTTAACTTTGGTTAAAATGGTTAATCTTTGACCCAATGACAAACTCATTGACCCAATAGGTCAACTTTTGACCAAAAAGTTAACTTTGGAATAAATAATCAAATTCTGACCCAATGACCACCCCGTTGACCATTTTGGTCAAAATAGTCAATTTTTAACCAAATGACCAATTATTGACCAATAAGTCAAACTTTGACCAAAAAGTCAACTTTGGTCAAAATGGTCAATCCATGACCCCAATGACAAATCCAATGACCCAATAGGTTAAATTTTGACCAAAAAGTCAATTTTGGTAAAAATAGTCAATTTTTTACATAATGGCCACCCATTGAACCAATAAGTCAACTTTTGACCAAAAAGTCAACTTTGGTCAGAATGGTCAATTTTTGACCCATTAGATTAACTTTTGACCCAAAAGTCATCTTCGATTAAAATGGTCAATTCTTAACCTAATGACCAACCCATTGACCCAACAGGTCAACTTTTGACAAAAAGTCAAGTTTGGTTAAAATAGTCAAATTTTGACCTAATGACCAATTATTGACCCAGTAAGCTAATCTCTGACCAAAAAGTCAAATTTGGTCAAAATGCTTGATCTTTGACCCAATGACAAACCCATTGAACTAATAGGTCAATTTTTGACCAAAAAGTCAACTTTGGCCAAAATGGTCAATTTCTGACTCAATGACCAACCCGTTGACCTAATGGTCAACTTTTGACAAAAATGTCAACTTTGGTCAAAATGGTCAATTTTTGAACCAATGACAACCCATTGACCTCATAGGTCAACTTTTGACCAAAAAATCAACTGTGGTCAAAATGCTCAATTCTTGACCCAATGTCCACCCCGTTGACCCAGTGTTTAAACTTTTGATAAAAAAATTAATTTTAGTCAAAATAATGAATTTTTGACCAAATGACCAATTATTGATCCAATGAGTCAATCTTTGACCAAAAAGTCAACTTTGGTCATAAAGGTCAATCCTTGACCCAATGACAAACCCATTGACCCAATAGGTCAACTTTTGACCAAAAAGTCAACTTTGGGCAAAATGGTCAATCCTTGACACAATGACCAACCCACTGACCCAATAGATGAACTTTTGACCAAAAAATCAATTTAGGTCAAAATAGTAAATTTTTGACTTAATGACCAATTATTGACCAAATAGGTTAACTTTTGACCAAAAAGTCAACTTTGGTGAAAATGGTCAATCCTTGACCCAATGACCAACTCATTGACAAAAAAGAACAACTTTTGACCAAAAAGTCAATTTTGGTCAAAATTGACAATTTTTGACCTAATGACCACCTCAATTACCCTCTCATTGACCCAAGAAAGTAAATTTGGTTAAAATAATCAATTTCTGACACAATGACCTAAATTTTAATTTTGGTTAAAATGGTCAATCTTTGATCCAATGACCAACCCATTGACCCAATTTTTCAACTTTCGACTAAAAAGTCAACTTTGGCCAAAATGGTTAATCTTTGACCCAATGACCAACACATTGACCAAATAGGTCAATTTTTAATGAAAAAGTCAATTTTGCTAAAAATTATCAATTTTTGATCTAATGACCGCCTCTTTAACCTAAATAGGTCAACTTTTGACCAAAAAGACATCTTTTGTCAAAATGGTCAATGCTTGACCCAATGACCAACACATTGATCCAATAAGTCAACTTTTGACCAAAAAGTTAATTTTGTTCAAAATAGTAAATTTTTAACCTAAAAATTATCAATCCTTGACCCAATGACCAACCAATTGACCCAGTTGGTCAACTTTTGACCAAAAAGTCAACTTTGGTCAAAATGATCAATCCTTGACCCAATGGGTTAACTTTTCACCAAAAATTCAATTTTAGTCAAAATAGTCAATTTTTGAATTAATGACTAATTATTGACCAAAAAGTTAACTTTGGTCAAAATGGTCAATCCTTGACCCAATGACAAACCCGTTGACCTAATAGGTCAACTTTTTATGAAAGTGTTAATTTTGGTCAAAATAGTCAGTTTTTGACCTAATGACCACCCATTGACCCAATATGTTAACTTTTAACCAAAAAGTCAACTTTGGTCAAAATGGACAATTTTTAACCCATTGACCCAAAAGATCAACTTTTGACCAAAAAGTCATCTTCGGTCAAAATGGTCAATTCTTGACCCAATTACGAACTCATTGACCAAAGTGGTCAACTCTTGACCAAAAAGTCAACATAGGTCAAAATGATCAATTTCTGACCTAATGACCACCCCGTTGACCGAGTGGGTCAACTTTTGACCAAAAATTTATTTTTGGTCAAAATAATCAATTTTTGACCTAATGACCAAATATTGACCCAATAAGTCAATCTTTGACCAAAAGGTATACTTTGGTAAAAATGGTCAATCCTTGACACAATGACCAACCCACTGACCCAGTAGGTCAACTTTTGACTAAAAATCAAATTTGGTTAAAATAATCAATTTTGACCTAATGACCAATACAATCTCTGACTAAAAAGTCAACTTTGGTCAAAATGGTCTATCCTTAACCTAATGACCAACCCATTGACCCAATAGATTAACTTTTGAGCAAAATGTCAACTTTGTTCAACATTCATTGACACAATGATCAACCCATTAACCTAAAAAGTCAATTTTGGTCAAAATTGTCAATTTTTGAATTAATGACAAATTAATGACCCAATAAGTCAATCTCTGACCACAAAGTCAACTTTGGTCAAAATGGTCAATCCTAAACCCAATGACAAACACTTTCACCCAATAGGTCAACTTTTGACCAAATGGTCAACTTTGGTCAAAATGGTCAATTTTTGACCCAATGGCCCACTCATTGACCCAATAGGTCAACTTTTGACCAAAAAGTCATCCTAGGTCAAAATAATCAATTCTTGACCAAATTACCAACTCATTGACCAAATAGGTCAACTTTTGCCCAAAAGTCTACTTTGGTCAAAATGGTCAATTTCTGACCCAATGACCACCGCATTGACCCAATGAGTTAACTTTTGGCCAAAAATCTAATTTTGGTCAAAATAATCAATTTTTTAAATAATGACTAATTATTGACCCAATCAGTCATTCTCTGACCAAAAAGTCAACTTTGGTCAAAATGGTTAATCCTTAACCCAATGACAAACTTATTGACCCATTAGGTCAACATTTGACAAAAAAGTCAATTTTGGTCAAAATAATTAATTTTTGACCTAATGATCACCCATTAACCGAATAGGTCAACTTTTCACCAATAAGTCAATTTGGTCAAAATAGACAATTTTTGACCCAACGACCAACCCATTGACCCAATAGATCAACTTTTGACCAAAAAGTTATCTTCAAGCAAAATGGTTAATTCTTGACCCAATTACGAACTGATTGACTAAATAAGTCAACTTTTGACCAAAAAGTCACCTTTGGTCAAAATGGTCAATTTCTGACCCAATGACTACCCCGTTGACCCAATAGGTCAACTTTTGACAAAAAATTTAATTTTGGTTAAAATAATCAATTTTTGACCTAATGACCAATTATTGACCCAATAAATCAATCTCTGACCAAAAAGTCAACTTTGGTCAAAATTATCAATCCTTGGCCCAATGACCAACCCATTGACTCAATAGGTCAACTTTTGACCAAAAAGTCAATTTTGGTCAAAATGGTAAATCCTTGACCCAATGACAAACCCATTGACCCAATAGGTCAATGTTTGACCAAAAATCAATTTTTGGTCAAAATAGTTAATTTTTGACCGGATGACTAATATTGACCTAGTAAGCCAATCTCTGACCAAAAAGTCACTTTGGTTAAATAGGTCTAACCTTGACCCAATGACCAACCCATTGACCCAAAAAGTCAAGTTTTGACAAAAAGGTCAACTTTTGTCAAAATGATCAATCATTGACCCAATGACCAACCCACTGGCCTAATATGTTAACTTCTCACGAAAAAGACAATTTTGGTCAAAATAGTGAACTTTTGAATTAATGACCAATAATTGACACAATAAATCAATCTTTGACCAAAAAGTTAACTTTGGTCTAAATGGTCAATCCTTGACCCAACGACAAACCCATTGACCCAATAGGTCAACTTTTGACTAAAAAGTCAATTTTGGTCATGATAGTCAATTTTTGACGTAATGAACACCCATTGACCCAATAGGTCAACTTTTGACAAAAAAGTCGATTTTGGTCAAAATGGTCAATTTTAGACCCAATCACATACCTATTGACCCAATATGTCAATTTTTTACTAAAAAATCATCTTTGGTCAAAATGAACAATTCTTAACCCAATTACCAACTCATTGACCAAATAGGTTAACCTTTGACCAAAAAGTCAACGTTAGTCAAAATGGTCAATTTTTGACCCAATGACCACCATGTTGACCCAATGGGTTAACTTTTGACCAAAAATTCAATTTTGGTCAAAATAGTCAATTTTTGACCTAATGACAACCAATTGACCCAGTAGGTCAACTTTTGACCAAATTGTCAACTTTGGTCAAAATGAGCAATTTTTGACCCAATGACCAACCCAATGACCCAATAGACAAAATTTTGACCAAAAAGTTATCTTTGGTTAAAATGGTCAATTCTTGACATAATTACCAACTCATTGATCAAATATGTCAACTTTTGACCAAAAAGTCACCTTTGGTCAAAATGGTCAATTTCTGACCTAATGACCACCCCGTTGACCCAATTGGTCAACTTTTGACAAAAATTTAATTTTGGTCAAAATGATTAATTTTTGACCTAATGACCAATTATTGACCCAACAAGTTAATCTCTGACCAAAAAGTCAACTTTGGTCAAAATGGTCAATTGTTGACCTAATGACCAACCCATTGACCCAATAGGTCAACTTTTGACCAAAAAGTCAACTTTGGTCAAAATGGAAAACCTTTGACCCATTGACCAACCCATTGACACAATAGGTCAATTTTTGACATATTGACCAATTATTGACCCAGTAAGCCAATCTTTGACCACAAAGTTAACTTTGGTCGAAATGTGCAATCCTTGACCAAATAACCGACCCATTGACCCAATCGGTCATTTTTTTACCAAAAAGTTAACTTTAGTCAAAATAGTCAATCCTTGAGACGATGACCAACCCATTGAAACAATAGATCAACTTTTGACCAAAATGTCATTTTTGGTCGATATCGTCAATTTTTGACCTAATGATCACCTCATTAACCCAATTGGTCAACTTTTGACTAAAAGTTAACTTTGATCAAAATGGTCAATTTCTGATCAAATGAGCACCTCATTAACCTAATGAGTCAACTTCTGACCAAGAGTTTAATTTTGGTCAAAATAGTTAATTTTTGACCTAATGACCAATTATTGACCAAATAACTCAATCTCTGACCAAAAAGTCAACTTTGGTCAAAATGGTCAATCCTTGACCGAATGACCAACCCATTGACATAATAGCTCAACTTTTGACAAAAAAGTCAACTTTGGTTAAAAATGGTCAATACATGACCCAATGACCAACCCATTGACCCAATAGGTCATCCTTTGACCAAAAACTCAATTTTTGTCAAAATGGTCAATCCATAACCCAATGACCCACAGTGATAACATTTGATCAAAAAATAATTTTGGTCAAAATAGTCAATTTTTTAACTAATGACAACCCATTTGACCTAATAGGTCAACTTTTAACCAAAAAGTTAAATTTGGTCAAAATGGTTAATTTCTGACCTAATGATCAACCCGTTGACCCAATATTTCAACCTTTGACCAAAAAGTCAACATTGGTGAATATGGTCAATTCTTTGCCCAATGACCCACCCATTGACCCAGTAGGTCAACTTTTGACCAAAAAGTCAATTTTGGTCAAAATAGTCAATTTTTAACCAAATAACCAATTATTGACCCAACAAGCAAATCTCTTACCAAAAAGTCAACTTTGGTTAAAATAGTCAATCCTTGACCCAATGATCAACAAACCCATTGACTCTATAGGCCAACTTTTGACCAAAAAGTCAATTTTGGTCAAAATAGTCAATTTTTGACCTAATGACCACCTATTGACCCAATAGGTCAAATTTTGACCAAAATGTCAACTTTGGTCAAAATGGTCAATTTTTGATCCAATGACCAACACATTGACCCAATAGACCAACTTTTGACCTAAAAGTCATCTTCAGTCAAAATGGTCAATTCTTGACACAATTACCAACTGATTGACCAAATAGGTCAACTTTTGACCAAAATGTCAACTTTGGTCAAAGTGGTCATTTTCTGACCTAATGACCTCCCTGTTGACCCAATGGGTCAACTTTTAACAAAAAATTAATTTTGGTGAAAAAAGTCAATTCTTGACCTATTGACTAGTTATTGACCCAATAAGTCAATGTTTGACCAAAAAGTCAACTTTGCTCAAAATAGTCAATCCTTGACGCCATGACCAACCCATTGACCCAATTGGACAACTTTTGACCAAAAAGTCAACTTTGGTCAAAATGGTAAATCCTTGACACAATGACCAACCCATTGACACAATAGATCAATTCTTTTACGAAAAAAATAAATTTTGGTCAAAATAGTCAATTTTTGACCTAATAACTAATTATTGACCCAGTATGCCAATCTCTGACCTAAAAGTCAACTTATGTCAAAATGGTCTATCCATGACCCAATGTTCAACCCATTGACCCAGTAGGCCAATTTTTGACCAAAAGGTCAACTTTAGTCAAAATGATCAATCATTGACCCAATGAGCAACCCATTGGCCTAATAGGTCAACTATTGACCAAAAAGTCATTTTTTGGTCAAGATAATAAATTTTTAAATGAATGACCAATTATTGACCCAATTAGTCAATCTCTGACCACAAAGTTAACTTTGGTTAAAATGGTCAATCCTAAATTCAATGACAAACCCATTGACCCAATAGGTCAACTTTTGACCAAATAGATAATTTTGGTCAAAATAGTCAATTTTTGACTTAATGACCGCCCATTGACCCGATAGGTCAACTTTTGACCAAAAAGTTAACTTTGGTCAAAATCATAAAAATTTGACCCAATGACCAACCCGTTGACAGAATAGGTCAACTTTTGACCAAAAAGTCATCTTTGGTCAAAATGGTTAATTCTTGGCCAAATAACCAGCTCATTGACAAAAAAGGATAACTTTTGACTAAAAAGTCAATTTTGAATTAATGATAAATTATTAACCCAATCAGTAAATCTCTGACCAAAAAGTCAAGTTTGGTCAAAATGGTCAATCCTTGACCCAATGACAAACTTATTGACCCAATAAGTCAACCTTTGAACAAAAAGTCAATTTTGGTCAAAATAGTTAATTTTTAACCTAATGGCTAATTATTGACCCAATAAACAAATCTCTGACCAAAAAGGTCAACTTTGGTCAGAAGTGTCAATCCTTGACCCAATGACAAACCCATTAACCGAATAGTCCAACTTTTGACCAAAAAGTTAATTTTGGTCAAAATAGTTAATTTTTGACTTAATGAACACCCATTGACCTAATAGGACAACTTTTGACCAAAAAGTCAATTTTGATCAAATAGTCAATTTTTGATCTAATGATCAATTATTGACCCAATAAGCCAATCACTTACGAAAAAGTCAATTTATGTCAAAATAGTAAAATTAAATATTTGACCCAATAAGGATTGTAAAATTTTACTTTGGTCAAAATGGACAATCCTTGACCCAATGTTTGGTAAATGAACTTTTGACCAAAAAGTCAATTAATGTCAAAATAGTAAAATTTTGACTTAATGACCAATTTTTGACAAAGTAGGTTAACTTTTGACCAAAATGTCAACTTTGGTTAAAATGGTCAATCTTTGAATCAATGACCAACCCATTGACTCAATAAGTCAACTTTTGACCAAAAGTCAACTTTGGTCATAATAGTCAATCCTTGACCCAATGACGAACTCATTGACAAAAAAGAACAACTTTTGACCCAAAAGTCAATTTTGGTCAAAAGTGACAATTTTTGACCTAATGACCACCTTATTGACCAAAAAGTCAAATTTGGTCAAAAACGCCAATTTCTGACACCATGGCCTAAATGTCAATTTTGATTAAAATGGTCAATCCTTGATCCAATGACCAACCCATTGACCCAGTTTGTCAACTTTTGACTAAAAAGTCAATCAATGACCAACACATTGACCCAATAGGTCAACTTTTGACCAAGAAGACAACTTTTGCACAAAATTGTCAATTTTTGAACTAATGACCACCTCATTGGACTAAATAGGTCAACTTTTGACCAAAAAAAGACAACTTTGGTCAAAATGGTCAATCCTTGACCCAATGACCAACCAATTGATCCAATAGGTCAAATTTTGACTAAGAAGTCAATTTTTATCAAAATAGTAAAATATTGACCTACTACCAATCTTTGAGCAAAAAGTCTTCTTTGGTCAAAATGGTCAATCCATGATCCAATGGCCAACCCATTGACCCGATTGGTCAACTTTTGACCAAAAAGATAACTTTTGTCAAAATGATCAATCCTAGACCCAATGACCAACCCATTGGCCTAATAGATCAACTTTTGACCAAAAAATAAATTTTGGTCAAAATAGTCAATTTTAGAATTAATGGTAAATTATTAATCCAATAAGTCAATCTCTTGCCAAAAAGTTAACTTTGGTCAAAATGGTTAATCCTTTACCCAATGACAAACCCGTAGACCCAATAAGTCAATTTTTGACCAAAAAGTCAATTATGGTCAACATAGTCAATTTTTGAACTAATGGCCGATTATTGACCCAAAATGTCAATCTATGACGAAAAAGTCAACTTTGGTCAAAATGGTAAATCCTTGACCTAATGACAAACCTATTAACCCAATTGTTAAACTTTTGAACAAAAAGTTAATTTTGATGAAAATAGTTAATTTTTGACCCAATAACAAAGTTAGTGACCCAAAAGAACCACTTTTGACCAAGAAGTCAATTTCAAATCATTGTCAATTTTTGACCTGATGACCGCCTCATTGACCTAATTAGGTCAACTTTTGACCAAAAAGATAACTTTGGTCAAAATGGTTAATCCTTAACCCAATGGCCTAATAGGTCAACTTTTGACCAAAAAGTTAATTTTGGTCAAATAGTCAATTTTTACGTAATGACAAATTTATGACCAAGCCAATCTCTGACCAAAAAGTTAACTTTGGTCAAAATTGTTAATCCTTGACCCATTGACCAACCCATTGACCCAGTAGGTCAACTTTTGACAAAAATGTCAACTTTGGTCAAAATGATCAATCCTTGACGCAATGACTAACCGATTGGCCTAATTGGTCAACTTTTGACCAAAAAGTCAATTTTGCTCAAAATAGTTAAATTTTAAATTAATGACCAATTATTGACCCAATAAGTCATTCTCTAACCTAAAAGTCAACATTAGTCAAAATTATTAATCCTTGACCTAATGACAAACCCATTAACCCAATAGGTCAGCTTTTGACCAAAAAGTTAATTTTGGTCAAAATAGCCAATTTTTGACCTAATGGCCTCCGATTGACCCAATATGTCAACTTTTGACCAAAAAGTCAGCTTTGGTCAAAATGGACAGTTTTTGACCCAATGACTAACCTAATGACCCAAAAGATAAAGTTTTGACCAAAAAGTCATCTTCATCAAAATGGAGAATTCTTGACCAAATTACCAACTCATTGTCCAAATAGTTTAACTTTTAACCAAAAAGTCAACTTGGGTCAACAAAGTCAATTTCTGCCCCAATGACCTCGCCGTTCACCCAATGGGTTAACTTTTGACCAAATATTCAATCTTTGTTAAAATAGTCAATTTTTGACCTAATGACCAATTTTTGATCCAACAAGTTAACTCTGACAAGAAAGTCAACTTTGGTCAAAATGGTTATTCCTTGACCCTATGACAAACCCATTGGCCCAATAAGTCAACCTTTGACTAAAAAGTCAAATTTGGTCAAAATAGTCAATTTTTTGACCTAATGAACACCCATTAACCTGATAGGTCAACTTTTGATCAAAAAGTCAACTTTAGTCAACATGGTCAATTCTTGACCCAATGACCAACCCATTGACCAAAAAGATAAAGTTTTGAACAAAAAGTCATCTTCGGTCAAAATGGTCAATTCTTAACCCAATTACCAACTCATTGACCAAATAGTTTAACTTTCAACCAAAAAGTTAACTTTAGTTAAAATGGTAAATTTCTGGCCCAACACCCCGTTGACCCATGTGTCAACGTTTGACCAAAAATCTAATTTTGGCCAAAAAAATTAATTTTTAACCTAATTACCAATTATTGACCCAATAAGTCAATATCTAACCAAAAAAATCAACTTTAATTTAAAATGGTCAACACTTAACCCAATGACCAACCCACTGACCCAATAAGTTAACTTTTGACCAAAAAGTCAACTTTGGTCAAAATGGGCAATTTTTGACCCAATTGCCAACCCATTGACCCAATAGATCAAATTTTGACTGAAAAGTCATTCTCGATCAAAATTGTCAATTCTTGAAGAATTACCAACTCACTGACCAAATTGTTTAAATTTTGACCAAAAAGTTAACTTTAGTCAAAATTATCTATTTCTGACCCAATGACCACCCCGTTGACCCAATGGCTCAACTTTTGACCAAAAAATTAATTTTGGTCAAATAATTAATTTTTACCTAATGATCAATTATTGACCCAATGTTGACCTCATTTTTGATGAGGTCTTCTCTTCTCTCTATAGTACTTAGGATCTAGCCTTAAGCTTTTCCTTTGACTA
Source organism: Papilionanthe hookeriana x Papilionanthe teres (assembly GCA_022702705.1). NCBI lineage: Eukaryota > Viridiplantae > Streptophyta > Magnoliopsida > Asparagales > Orchidaceae > Papilionanthe > Papilionanthe hookeriana x Papilionanthe teres. The sequence goes on along the minus strand of CM040434.1, from coordinate 69,196,610 downwards.
TCTTAGAGGATTAGAATTGGGACCCACCCTTAGAAATTCAAACCACTTCTTAACTCCCTGCAAACTCCACAAACTTGACTATAGACCCCTAATCACCTAGAGGGTTGAAATCAAATGTGGAAGTTTAAAGGATGAGTTCCTATAGACTCTTCTGGCCTTAGACTACCCCCGGTGGCCTCGGTCTGTAGTGGCCGACTTACACACACACTAGACTTATACACTACACTTTTACACACCTCCTAAAACCACACCCATACCCAACTCGACCTCCTCGACTCATGTAGGTGATTCACATGGATGGTCCTTAACCCCTAAGCCCTCGCTAAGAGGGTTAGGAACAACATAGTGGATGCCTCAAATGAGTCCCTTCATGGCTCATGTGGGCTTGATAGGCTTCATGGCTCAACCAAAATGATTTCATTCCACTTACATTCACCCAATCTTCAATTTTCCAAATCTTCAATTTTCCAAATTTTCAATTTTTGACCCCCGGGACCCTACACCCGCCTAGCCTACCCAAAGCCCTTGAAATCAACCAAATTTTTCAAAAATCCCAAATCACCCAAAATTTCCCAAAATTAACCTTGAAAATTTCCACGTCACTCAAATTGACCATCCATAGCCAAAAATATCAAAAATTCCAAAAATACCTCCCAATACCCTCCAAATACCCAAAATACCCTCTTGACCCAAAAATCCAAAAATTTAGAAAATTCCCAGAAAATTCCAGAAAATCCCAAATATTCCCAATTTCATTTTGTTCAACTACACCATGGGCCAATTTTGTCAATTTACCCCACTTTTGTCAAGACCCCCAATGTGACCCATTTTAACCCAAAGTGAACCCAATGTCAAACCAAACCTACCCAATTGACCCAAATTCTGGTCCAATTCAATTATAAACATCAATTCAACATCCCCAACACCAATCTAGACCAAATCCAAGTCCAATTTGATTGACATTTGAACCCAATTTCACTTTTGTGCCTTAAAGCCCAATTTGGACCCATGACCCAAACCTAATCCAAACTAACCCAATTCAACTCCAATTAACCCCAAACCTTTTCTAAACCTTCCCTAACATCCCCAAAAACAAAACACTAACGTGATTTGCCCTAAATTTGGACCCAAATCCCACTCAAATTCAACATAAAGCCAAAAAGCCCAATTTTGACCTTAGCCCAAACCTAACCCAAATAAGCCCAAACCCCAAAATCAAAACCCAACCAAAGCCAAAACCTCTTTCAAACACTCCCATAAACACTTTTAAACATTAATTTTACATTAATTTCAACCCTAGCCCAACATTGGCCCAAGTTAGCCCAATTTGGCCCACTGGCCCCTTTACCAAAAAAACCCCAATTCAAACCAATTCTACTCCAAATCACACCAAATTGATTCCAAACCATTCATGAAACATCCCTAAACTAAACCCAAAATTTATTTGTCATGGTTTTTCACAAAATTCTTCATCCAAAAGTCCATTTTGAAATATAAAGGCCCACCTATTGAAGCCTTTTAAAAAGCCCACTTCCACCAAGCCCAAAAGCCCAAAAATTCCACCAAAGCCCACAAGACAATTCCTTCTCATCATCCACTTGATAAAATCATTCCCTAAAGTTTGAAACCTATGATTAAATCATTCCAAATTAGTGCTTTATCCAAATTCCCATCAAAATGCCAAAATTCCTAAAATCCATTCCAATGAAATTGACTAAGCCATACCCAAGCCCAAATAAAGCCATGAAGCCATCCTTAAGCCCCATGTAAAGCCATGAGAAGCTTGACATGTGACCATCCCATAAATGGCAAGAGGAGGAGCCTCTTTAAGGATTCTCTTAAAGGTGATTAAACCTTTTCATGCTTCCCCTAAACTATGTTTAAACTTAAACATGCTTGGATAAGTGACTTCTCCCTCGCTAATCTAGCCGACTCACCTGACCTCCCTCAGCCCAAATTGGAGCTTGGAAAGGTGCACCCAACCCAAACCCATAGGATGACCAAATTGAGCCTAAAAGAGCCCCTTCCCCATTCCATTTTGAATGAAGCTTTCTACACATGGCCACTCTCCATTGCTTGCACCATTGCCAACCCCTGACCCTCCCGATGACAACAAGTGAGTTGACCCCGGCCGGCCACCACCACAGCCGCCGGAAACCACTGTGCCGAGAGAACCCATGTGAGCCAAAGTTTGGAATTCCCACTTCGCCGAGCCGCCCCATGCCCAATGGCCATCATGGCTGTTCTTCCCTCGACCTAAGTAGCTGATCCCAAGCCTTAAACCCCCCGGGAGGCCCTCCACCCTCTCCTATTTAAAGCTCACCTCCTCTCAGCCATGAGAGGTGCCGAACTGCACCTTACCGAAACCCCGCTAAAATTGCTCCGTACCACTCTCCATACTTGCAGAGCGCTTGATCCCTGCGGGACAATTTGCCCTAATCCCCACCAACAGAGCCCAATTTCTCAACTAAAATTCCACCCAAAACCAGGACACTTCTCCATAGTGGATCAATCATCAAATTGATTGGTCCTACACCTTCACCAGACCAAGGGAAGAAGTCCACCAAAAAAAGCCCCCTCTCCGTGCCACCCATCCGTTCCGTACCCAAGCTTTGTGATCGAGCTTGGTCGAAATAATACCTAGACAATTCACCAGTGCCAAGGGACTTCATCCGGAGCTTGCTTGGACCCAATCGAAGGTGACACAACCCTCAGAATTGAAGCCACACTTCTCTGAGCAAAGGTATGAGCTAACTCTTTACCCCGAGATTCTGGAGATTCTCCATTTCAAATGCCTTAATTTCAATTCAGGATCATCGTATAGATGTATTCTTCTCTTCAAGATGAATCCATAGAGCACAAGAACACGAAAATCCGTTGAGAAATGAGTGAGTTCTTAGGGTTTTAGTGTGGACGGCTCTCGGGCGAGAACGGCTGGGGACGATGAACGGATGCCGTTCATTCCATACACGCGCGGACGGACGGCCAGGATCGCGCCGGATGAGGAGACGGAACGATACAGCGGGCCCCCGGAGCGCTGAGTTGGATGGCGGCGCCGAATCAGAAGACGACGCGTGTGCGTTCGGAGCTGCCGAGGATGGTGTGGCGCCGCGTGGATAAGTGGGAAATTAGGGTACTTTTTTGATTTATTTAATTCCCTAAACTTCAAAAATGCATAACTTTGTGTAGAAAATCAGAAAAATAAAATAAAAATACCCTCTTGCTCAGTGAACAGAGGAGAATAATGTGGAAAAGAAATCATTTGATTTCGTCAAGTATTTTATTTTTAATAATTTATTTACTGTCTGCATTGTTTTAATTCTTCATGCATATAGGAAATTCACCATGGCATGAGACCATAGGGCTTTTGAAGCCTCTGAATTTGGGAACATTCCCTGAATTTTCCAAAGTCAGAGTCCATCCCTATGAAGAGTTATTGATTTTTCAACTCTAGGTTGCTAGTTTGAGTATTTTAATTCCAATAATTAGCATATTGTGAAATAAACTCTAGGAAAATTTGGTGATGTTTATTATGACCAGAGGAACCTAGGAAAAATAGGTTTTGAATTAATCCACTTGGAATAACCCTAATTGGCTTAAACACCCAAAATAGGTCCTTAATTAATTAGAGCTAATCATACATCAAATTGACTTGAAATCAATTCTCCACTGACCTGTAGGATCAGAGGAACCCACCATAAAAATTTAAAGTCAATTGAACTTGGTTAGCCCTACTAAATGGGTTGATTAAGCCATTTAGCCAATTTCAACTTTAAAAATTCATAAATTTCAAAATACTTTTCAAAAATTCACTAAATTGGTTTTGGAGCCTCTCTGATATCAGGGGAATTTAAGAAAAATAAAATTGCAATTTTCTAAAAAAAGTTGATTTTTTTTGCATTATTTTAATATTTTAATAATTAAAAAATAATAAAAATCACAAAAATAATAAAATTCACCAAAATGTCACATTTTGAATTTTAATCACTTAGGAACAAACCCCATATTTTTCTTAAGTCTCTATAATGAGATATTAAATTTTAAAGTTCTAAGGTAATTTTAAAATTAAAAAATGTATATTTTTAGTATTTCCACTAAAATAATTCTAATAAATTAAAGAGAAATCAGAAAATTATAAAAATTGATTCTCTGATTTCCTTGATATCAGAGAGATTTTTAAAAAATATAAAATTCATTTTTCAACCTTTATTTTATTTTTAAATTAATTAATACTCTAAAACTCAAAACAATTATGATAAAATGAATATAATTCAAAAAATCACCAAAATTGGTCCAAGTGATCCTCTGGTCATTAGGAATGTCCCATAATTTTCTTAAGGACAGAAACTTTTCCTTGGTCATAATTTTCTTAAATTTTCCTTGGAAATCCCTATTTTCCACAAAAAATAATTATATAAATAAATTAAATACAGAAAATCACATTTTCTCCTCTCATGCCTTTATTGACATATGAGTGAAGTCACATAAAAATTTCAAGTTCATTTAAGCTCAATTTAGTGAGTTATGAAATTATTAAGCTTCAAGGGCAAAATGGTAATTAAAATTTTAACCTTTAATTAAAACTTTAGGCTTAATAAAATTAAAGAGTAAAGTATTCGATCCTAATCTGATTTGGATGATTGAAATTTGAATAATAAGGGTAGAAACCTATTAAACAATTTAAAAATAATTGAAATAAACCTTAATTAAATAGTTGATTAAATTTGGAAGAATAATAAAATTGGAATTATTAAAATAGGGATATTATTAGGAAGAGATTTGTTCTTTAATTTAAGAATCCCTAAATTAATCATCTCAATAATATTTAATTCCTAATTAAAATGATAATCCAAATTTAGGATTTAAAATGCTAAAAGACTTAATCTTTAAATTAAATTAAAGTTAAATTATTTAAATTAAATCCTTTTAAAATTTCAATTAAATTAATACTTTAATAATTAAAATTAAATCATCTTAAAAAAAATAATAATAAAATATTAAATTAAAATTAAAAATAAAATTAAATTAAAAATTAAATTAAATTAAATTAAATTAAATTAAATTAAATTAAATTAAATTAAATTAAATCAAATTAAATTAAATTAAAGGAAATTAAATCAAATTAAATCAAATCAAATTAAATTAAATTAAATCATATCAAATTAAATTAAATTAAATTAAATCATATCAAATCAAATTAAATTGAATTAAATTAAATTAAATAATAGAATCAAGTTAAAATTAAAATCAAATTAAATTAAATTAAAATTAAAACTAAACCAAATTAAATTAAATTAAAGTTAAATTAAATTGAATTAAAAATAACATCACCTAAGACATAAAGAAATTCAAAAATAAATATAAAGCAACTTGAACACTATTCCAAAATTTAAACCCGTTAACTGAAATGAAAATAAATCATAAACCATTTGAACATCAATTTGCCCTTGAAAGCTTTTGTTATCATAACTCCTAAACAGAACGTTAAATGAAGTGATACTTCACTCATAGGATATTCAAATGTCCTAGTTCACTGAGTAAGATAACAACAAAACTTAACTAAACCTTGGACGATTACTTCACCAGATTGATTAGATCCATTAGGACTTAAAACAATCCTAGCAGTATTGAAAAGATGTTTAAGATTCGTTTTAAGCACTTCCTCAATATGATAGGATGTTTATAAGAACAACTGAATTTAATTGTTCTTTGATGAAGAAAATCGTCCTTAAACCAAAACACAAGAACCTAGACGTCATAGGAAATGACTGGCTATAGGATTAGGAACTTGGTAGAAAACCATAACCCTTCCCTTAGCTTTACTTAGGAACTTGCTTAAATATTCAAATTATGTTTTAAGTGTAGCTTGGGATGACGGGAAGACCCTCCAGGTAAGCTTTTATTTTATTGCAATTTACCTTACAGCAATTTATTTAATCGCATCGCACTTACTTTTCTTGCATGATAAACAACTGTTGCATGAAAACCCACACCTTCAGGGTAGTCCCTAAAACTCGAAACCAAAACTAAATTAAAAGTCATTGCAAGATAAAATTCACCGCCACAACATTTCAAAATATAAAACAACTCAAAATTTAATCACAAACGTAACACAAAACTACAATTATAACTAAATTAAAACTTCTTGTTGGATGATCGGGAATACTCTCGGATGATGTAACCTACGTGTTGCTAACGGGATTTCACACGGTCTAAATGAAAGTGTGGAACTCATTTAGTTGAGTTTAGCAAATTCATCTAGACTAAGTGAATCCGATAAAAATAATGATGCCGGAAGGATGGAACCGTGGGATCTTAACTGGTGTTGTTATAATCAACTTTAAGATTTGTTTTAAATAAAATATAAAAAACACTTGGAAATTAAGATTTTCTCTAAACCAAAAATTTTTCTCATCTCCTGATTTATGACTTCTATAACTAAACCTTTGCAACAACAAGGAGCTCGGAGCATGGTGGGCAGCACGACCATCGTCATCAGCAAAACTTGAATCTACATCAGCTAAACATTCCTAGAATTAAATAACCAAGCCATAGGACTTCGAGGTAGTTTGCCTAGTGCAACATAAATCCTCAACCTTTTGTTAGGCATTTGCATTGCAAATTAAGCCATAACCGGTTTTAGGATTCTGAGGTAGTCATCCGATACGACATAAACCCTCACATCTTCAAGGCTATTTGTGTGATTTTATCATACAAATATAAGTCCTAATTAATTAAAATTGGCAAGATCAAAACATTAAATAAATATTAGGACTTTCCTAAATTCAATCCAGACAATAGGATAGTCGGGAAATTGCCGGAGTTCGCTTCGAATCTGTGATTTCTCCTACCTTTCTTCCTTTGAATTCCCAAAACAAAATGTTCCAAACTTGATCCACTCCCTATTGAAATTCCAAAATTCAATCCTTTGAAAACTCAAACTTTGAAATTCTTGAGAGCAGAATTACTGATTATTATCAAGAGTTTTCTTATGTGATTCCCGTCACTTAAGATGTAATTAACTATAGAGGCTTGCCCTTATAAGGAATTTTAAGAACCCAGGTAATATAAACCCTGTTTAATGCTTTCATATTAAGCAGGGGAATTTGTTGGCTTATAAAATTGGTTCGCAGACCAAATGGATGTCACAAATCTTCTAGTTTATTTAATCGAGCCCCATCGTCAAGTAGTGTGTTTATTCTTCGGGATAGATACACGGTTTGTGGTGTGGTGCTCGTTTGTATAAACTATTTGGGATGTGAGATCGGTTTGATTTCACATCTTAAAATTTTCAAACTTAAAATTATTTTCAAAATCAAATACTACTTTTCAAATTATTTATTTAAATTAAATTAAAAATTCGCCGACAATTTCTGTTTAGCGACCCCTTTTCAAAATAAAATACTCAACCTAAAAATATGCCGACAATTTCTGGCGACTCCGCTGGGGATAATTCCTCTCTCCATTTTTATCACACAATTCCGTTTCACAAACCGGTAGTGTATCCATGTTCCTGTGGATCAAACTACCCTTCTTTCCGTTGGAATACTATGTTCATTTCTACCTTGAACAAGTATAGCCAACATTCTCTTGGATTTAGGAGCCACTGTTTAGACACCCCTAAACGGAGAGGTTCCGAGATCCTTTTACCTCATTTCTGAGGTGGGGTGGACCCCAATAGGTATTAGTTTAGGAGCGGTCTTGCGGGTCGAGAAGTTTCTGCAAGACTTTCTCTTCCTTTTCTAGTTCCTAATCAATTCCTTTTACTCTTCCTACAACTCTCCTTCTTTTAATAATTCTCCTTCCTAACGAACAAATCTTTTCAAAAAAAAAAGACAATTTTCCTTTAATACCACAAATACACTAAGATAAACAGAAATGTGTTCGGACTCTTTCTTTTTCATCATAAGTTGTGCGACAAGAAGAAGCACGATTCAGGGACTAACACTTGGAATCTGCCCTGCAGAAATGGAAGCCCCAAAACTGATCTTCTCCTTCGTCAACGGACTTGACCTAGCCGTGTTCAAGGACGAATCGCTCGATAATGGAATCATTCGATTCGGACAAGGATTCGGGGACACCGACATCAAAATCCCCGACATCACTCTATTTTCACTCACAAGCAAAGTACCGTAAACCGAGAAGCCGTCGATCGAGTTTAACCTCAAGTCAACTCATGAATTCCCTCCTCTCGCAAAAGATTTCAACCGAGAGGAGTATTGCTGTCCACGAAGGATCGTTGTTGCTACCCCCACCGGTCTAGTTGTCTCGCACCTACCCCGCTCCCGCCAAACTAAAGGGGAAGGAAATTCGGAACTATGGTGAACCCGTTACCGTGGAGGGTACAGTACCTTCCCGTGAAACCTTCGTTTTTGAAATCGGGACCAGCTCGCGAATTCCATCACCGACACTGGACTCGCAGAAGGAACAGAAGTAGAAGGATTGCTAGAGAAGCCAAAGCTGCTGAAGTTGCTTTCCTGGAGGAAATCCCAGAACTGCCCGAGTATACACCACTGCCTGAATACATACCACTTTTGGGAATTAGTAGATTCCATCCCCTCTCCGCCGCAGAGGATGAAGAAAATGTTCGCAAGATTGCCGCCGCATTGCCTCAGCCCATATATTACAACGATAGTCGTAAGAAAAGGGCTAGAATTACGCCATTTGCTCGACTGCAAACCTTGATAGAAAAGTTGGCAAAGAAGGAAAAATGCCCTGTATCAGAAATTTTAAGAAGGATAGGGTGGGTGCCAGCCAAGTCCCATCTTGGGCCGCGAGTAGAAACTGCTATCGCTGCAGAGAAGCCGAATAAAAGAATGAAAGCTAGTCCGCCTGTCGTTGTTTCAGGACTACAAATTAGGGAGGATACCACCTTCCAGCATTTGGTCGACGGACCATCCGGTCCCCGACCTTCTGTCGCTAGAAGGATGGTATGGCGTCCCACTACTCGGGACAATTAAGATTAAAACAACAACCCGAGAAGGAAAGTCTCGTCAGGAGACTTGAGTCCGAAGAAAGCGCTACCACAGTAAAGGGGACCCATGAGAAGGAAACCCGACAGTATCACATGACAACTGCAAGGATGTACAGAAAAGACCACTAGAAGATGCTATGGAATAGCTAAGAACTGATATTTGGCGATTAGCAAGGGAAAGAGAGGAGAAATTCGGAGATGAGATTGATTCGTCAGAGTTCATGGATGATGAGTATGCAGAAATTAACATGGTTGAAACACGAGCTTCATCGGCTTCACAAGGTGCTCTGCGTACCGCGTAGAAGAGAGGAGCCGGAAGTAATGAGGAGGCAGCTTCAAGAGAAAGATGATACAATTGCCCAAATGGCAAAAAGGATGGAAGAGATGGCTGTAGCCCTAGCCACTCTCCAGAGTCAAGTTCAACCCCAAAGAGAAACACCCCCAGAAGTCATTCACATTGTAGACGGAGCAAAAGGAGATTACGTCCGTCAATGGGGATGATCAGTTAAAAAAGGATGCAACACAAAGCATGATTCTGGAAAAGGATATTAAGAGCATGGTGGAACAGCAGGTGCGAGAAGCTTTGGCACAATCAAAGAGCGGGACATCCATTCGGACGGGTAGACCTTACCCTGAAGAATTCGACGCTGTCCAATACCCGAAAGGCTTCGTACCACCTCTGTTCAAGACCTTTGATGGAACCGGAAACCCTCGGCAGCATGTTGCACATTTTCGTGCCAGTTGTTGCAATGCAGGCGGAAGTGATGCTTTACTCTTCCGACAGTTTGTCAGCAGCCTGTCAGGGATCGCCTTTGATTGGTATGTAGAATTACCGAACGGTTCGGTGAAGACGTTTTCAGAACTAGAGAACCTCTTTCATCAAGCGATTTGCCGGAGCTCAGCACCACATCACTATAGGTGATTTAGTGGTAGAGAAGCAGAAACCGAAAGAAACCTTGGTGGACTACATACTTCGATGGAGGAACCTAAGTATGAAGTGTGAGCCACAACTACAAGAATAGCATGCAGTCGGCATTTTACTTAAGAGCATTCATGGCCCGATAGCACTTCTCCTCAAGGGATTTACTATTAAGACTTTCGAGAAGTTGTTAAGCAAGGTCGGAAGCTTGCAAGAGGAGGCGAAGCAATTAAGTTTCACCGACAAAACAGACAAACAGAAGCCCGTGAAAACTTTTGAAAAGAAGTCCGGATCGTTGCAACGATCGATAAAGGCAAGCAACCGATAGAAATATCGTCGAACGGCCGCAAGCAACCTCAACAGACTACAAGCAACCCCGACCCGCACTATTCGTCATCTCAACGAGATGAACAACCGCCTCGTCCGCAACGTACGTTAAGGGAGCTTCGAGCGAGGAGTATCCGTTCAAGAATGAGGCAGGTGCTCAAAATGTTCCGCGATCGATGAAGACTCCGAGATTTCCAACCGCCGAGCCTAAGAGACCGAAGAAGTTAACAAGAAAGGTGATCCCAACTTTTACCCATACCACCGGATGCTTGGGCATAAGATAAAAGATTGTATTACCTTCAAAAGTTGGCTCAACGACACTCTTCGGAAAGGGAACATAACGATCCCGAAGGAGTACATGAAGGAACCCCAGAAAGGAGGTTCCGTTAATGTTATCTCGATGGATCTCATTGTTCCAATAGATCCCTATGTGACTAATGATGGATGGTCTACCGCTTGGATAAAGTCTTCAAAAAAGATTTTGGATCACATCCAAACCGCTTCGGTGCGAGCCTCAATTCAGAGTTCGAAACCTATTAAGTCGACACTATCACTTGCAATAAAAGAACCACCTCAACAAGAGACAATTGAAGAGAAGAAGAAAATCGACGAAGAAGACAAGATCGAGACTCTTAAGGCTAGACTAGGGGCTGCTTATCCTAGGATAGTTGTTTCCGATTCATGGGAGAAATCTCTCGAACCTCTGACTCTGTATGATTATCTGCCCACTCCGGTGAGATCTTATAATGATAAGGGTTATATCGTTGGCTACGTTTTGACTGTTTCTAACGATTACGTAACTAGCAAAAATTCGGACATCGATTTCGATACAAATGACAATTCTCAAATCATACACAATCTCGATGGTCACAATGACAAAGAAGACATCCACCAGGGAGGCTACGAGAGTTCAACAAGCAACGAATCTATTTGCGAGTTTCCGTGAGCTCCGATCACAATAGAGTTAGAGCCTTCGGACTCCGAAGCAAATCCGGAAGAACCCGTCATTCCGATTCGAGGAGGAAACACTAGAAAACTCAATACTAGATTCGGAGAGAAATTACGGAAGTCAACTTAAGAAGTGGAAGAGTTCTACCTCCGAGAATGGGTCCAAAGGACAAAGGAAAGCGGTGGTTGTTCGAGAAGAACCAACCCGCGGAAGAAATACCCATTCGAGAAGAAGCCGAGACACATGGAAATAAAGTGGACTACAACGTGCTAGCCCATCTTAGGAAACTACCCAGCCAAACTGAGCATCTACGACGCTCTCATCTTATCAAAGGAGATGAGGGAAGCTCTGATCAAGGCCTTACTTGATCTAGAAATTTGCTTAGCTCAAATGACTGGAGATTCCTTAGATGAGGTTTGCTCGTTAAAGGAACAGCGAGGTGTTACCTTCACGGACAATGACCTACTACTTGGGATAGCAGACCACAACCGACCGTTGTACATTTCAGTTACAATAGGGAAGTTTACACTCTCCAGAGTATTGGTGGATCCAGGAGCATCAATCAACATAATGAATCTTCGAACGCTAGCATATTTGGAAATTGATGCTCACGAGCTTGAAGCAGACAAAATGTTATTAAGAGGATTCAACCGTAAAGGAGAAAGAGCCCTCGGATCAATAACACTGCTAACGAAAACCGGTGACTTAGCAAAGACAACCGCAAAATTTCACATAATTGATTCAGAAACGTCATTCAATGCTCTACTGGGCCGACCATGGATACATGAAAACCGGATGGTACCATCATCTCTACATCAGTGCATCAAATACTACAATGGAGGAGAACAGTGCATCAAAGGTGACTTACAACCGTTCTCCGTACATGAAATTGGAATCCATGAAGATGCAGCTTATTACGCACCCCCGAAGAAAACAATCTTCTCCAGAGATACCGTAACGAATGAAGCAAAGGAAGTTTGGGACGATGAAGAACCACAGTTCTAGTCCAACGATCACTCACCACTTCCTTACGGCGAGATGGTGAAGGTTTCTCCACAACTCGCATCCGAGGTCGAGGCCGGGGACGAGGTCGTGGCAGAGACATTAGGACAGTTGGACAGAGGAAACCAACCATCAATTTTGATTGGGAAGACAATTCTGAAGAAGAAAAAGAGATCAAGCAAGAAGCAGCGACAATAAGTCGGAAGAAGGAGCAATTCAGGATCCCGCTCGAAGATGAAAAGAATGAAGAATATAAATCGATGTACGAGAAGATTAACCACTATGTAAATACTATGACCCTGACCCCGATCCATTCTAATAAGATCGAGGGTATGGTGGTCAAAGAGGTACGTAGCGGCGGTGCAAAGCCAATCAAATTCTACCATGGTGCTCCTTCCTCCAAAACTGAAAATAATGTACAATTTGAAGATGTCACTTCATCAGAATTAATGGAATTACCTTTTGAGTGGTACTCTCCTTGTGTTCAAAATTTAATTCAGCATGGTTTCTTACCTCGACAATGGACAAAAGGTCAATCACAACATTTTGAAAATTTATGGAATAACTCCGATCGTCCACCCAATTCAAGGCATGGTCTCGGATTCGGCACGAGTAGGATCGACTGACGATACTAAATTTTGCTTGGTTGTCACTTGCGACTCTAATGAAAACTGCATGGAAATTACAGAAGAATTTGAAGATTTATAAATTGAAGACGCTCCACCAGAATTCGAAGAAGAGATTAAATCTACAATAGATGAGTTAACGGAAGTTAACTTAGGTACTAGCGAAGAACCTAGACCTACCTTTGTTAGCTCCTTACTCAATAAAGAAGACTCCGAAGAAATAATCAAGTTATTAATGGAATTTAAAGATTGTTTTGCTTGGAACTATGATGAGATGCCGTGGATTAGCTCCGGAGGTCGCAATCCATAAGCTAGGAGTGGATCCTACTTCGTCCCGCCGGACAAGGTCCCAGAAGAATGCGTCTAGAAATCGAACAACAAGTCATAGCTGAAGTTAAAAAGCTAATAGACGCTAAATTTATCCGCGAAGAACAATACCCGACTTGGTTAGCCAATGTGGTACCAGTTAGGAAGAAGAATGGTCAGATCAGAATTTGTGTGGATTTCAGAGATTTAAACAAGGCATGTCCAAAGGATGAATTCCCTCTACCGATCCCAGAATTAATGATCGACATTTCTTCGACACATGAAATATTCTCATTCATGGATGGATCTTCAGGATACAACCAGATAAAATTGGCTCCAGAAGATGAAAAACTTACAGCATTCAGAACGCCGATTGGAGTATATTGCTACACAGTGATGCCATTCGGACTGAAGAATGCAGAAGCAACATACCAAAGAGCGATGACAAGAATTTTTGATGATCTCATCCACAATCAAGTCGAATGCTACGTGGACTATGTGGTCATCAAAAGCAAAGTATAGGAAAACCACCTGTATGATTTGAGAACTGTTTTCGAACGATTAAGACAATTTAACCTTAAGATGAATCCCTTAAAATGCGCCTTCGGCGTCACCTCCGGGAAATTCTTAGGATTCGTTGTCCGACATCGTGGAATTGAAATCGACCCGGAAAAGATTAAAGCTATCTTAGAAATGCCGCCTCCCAAAACCTTAAAGCAACTACGATCTTTTCAAGGGAAGCTGGCATATCTTCGACGCTTTATCTCAAACTTGTCAGGTAGGTGTCAGCCTTTCTCAGAAATTTATTTGGGAAGAGAAATGCCAGAAGGCCTTCGAGGACATTAAGCAATATTTAATGACACCTCCTGTCTTAGCAGCCACGGTCTCAGGTAGACCGGCTGATACTTATACCGCGGCTTTAGAGGACTCTCTCGGAGCCCCGTTAGCCAGGGTCGATGATGAGGGTAAAGAAAATGCTCTTTACTACCTAAGCCGTCGTTTACTTCCGACGGAAATAAGGTATCCCACAATTGAAAAGCATTGTTTAGCCCTGATCTTCGCCGCTCAAAAGCTCAGGCACTACATGCTTTCTCATAAGGTCAACCTAATCTCTAAATTTAATCCATTGCGATACTTGATGACTCGTCCAACGCTTTCCGTGCAGACTTGCCGGATGGTCAATGATATTATTGCAATTCGATATAACTTTGTGCCTCTTCGTGCTCGTAAAGGGACAAGTCCTACAGACTTCCTCGCAGCACACCCTTTGCGGCAGAATCTCCTCTCAATGATGATTTGCCAGATGAACAAATAATGAGCCTAGAAGACCCTGATGATCGACGTTGGGAATTATATTTCGACGGAGCATCTTCGGCACACAAAGACAAAGAATCGCAAGCGATAGTGCCCAGTAAGATAGGAATTGGACTAATCTTTATAACACCAGAGCGGGGGATGTTAAGATACTCCTACCACTTAACAGAGACGTGTACAAACAACGAAGCAGAATACGAAGCCCTCATAACGGGACTAGAATTAACTATTCAAATGGGGATAATAGACATCAACATCTACGGGGATTCGCAGTTAATCATTCAACAGATCGCCGGACAGTACAAAATTTTTAAACCAAGACTCGAGCAATACTTCCAGTATGCCATACAGCTGTTGGAACAGATTCCGAATGTGACAATCTACAAAATTCCCAGAAAAGAAAATGCTTTAGCAGATGCGTTAGCTCGCCTCGCAAAAGAATTTGAGTGCTTGCAAGATGAATTAGTGGAAGTGTTAGTTCAGGGACGTCAGGTGCTATCACAGCTCGACATAGACACAATACACAAATCAGAAAAAGAAGAAGAATCAGTTGCAACAGTGACAGAAAACACAGAAGATTGGCAACGGCCATTAATAGACTACCTGCAAAGAGGAAAACTACCGGACGATAGGTCGCTAGCCCATCGAATCAAGAAAAGAACTCGTCCTACGGATTAATAAACAACACGTTATACGTAAGGTCTTTCGATCAAATGTGGCTAAGGTGCCTAAGCGGGTCCGAGGCCCGTGAAATTGTTAAAGAGGTGCATTCGGGACTCGTGGAGCTCACCGGTCGAGTCCGAAGATGAAAATGAAAATTAAAAGACTAGGGTACTACGGCCCTCCATGATGACCGACCGCATGAAAATC
Source organism: Papilionanthe hookeriana x Papilionanthe teres (assembly GCA_022702705.1). Lineage (NCBI taxonomy): Eukaryota > Viridiplantae > Streptophyta > Magnoliopsida > Asparagales > Orchidaceae > Papilionanthe > Papilionanthe hookeriana x Papilionanthe teres. Next base: position 69,181,323 of record CM040434.1, on the reverse strand, counting down.
GCCAAGAGCTGTCACCAATGCCAAGTGCACGGAGTGGTTCTACACCAACCTCCAAATGTGCTACATCCGACAATTGCGTCGTGGCCATTTGAATGTTGGGGAAAAGATATAGTGGGTCCAATAGAACCGCCGTCTTCAAAAGGACATCGCTTCATTCTTGCGGCTACAGAATACTTTTCCAAGTGGGCAGAGGCAGTTCCACTTAGAGAAGTGAAAGCACACCACGTGCTACGGCTTTTCAAGAACCAAGTTGTCTACCATTTCGGAGTGCCGCGCGAGATCATCTCGTATAATGGGTCAACATTCGAAGCACACAAATTAACAATTTTGTCGGGAGACACGGAATCGACTGGCGGTATTCAACAATTTACTACCCAAGAGAAAACGGCTGGTCGAGCTTTTAATAAAACTCTCGTTCAAATCTTAAAAAAACCTTAGACGATAATAAGAGAAATTGGCACGAGAAGTTATTAGAAGCCTTATGGGCCTACCGGACAACCTTCAAAACTCCTACTCAAGCTACACCTTACGCTCGGGTGTATGGGTCCGAGGCAGTGTTACCCTTAGAGGTCCAGACTTCCTTCACTCGGATTGCGGTTGCAAACAAAATCACGACAAAAGAGAATGCCAAATTACGGCTAGAAGAATTAGAAAGCTTGGAAGGGAAAAGACTTGCAGCGCAGCAGAATTTAGAACTATACCAAGCCAAGATGGTTCAAGCCCATGACAAATTGGTCCGCTCAAGAACCTTCAAAGTTGGTGACTTAGTTCTCGTTCTCAAGAGACCTATCCTTGCACACCGCAAGATAGGAGGAAAATTTAAACCCACTTAGGAAGGGCCGTTTGTGGTTGAAGCAGTATACTCAGGAGGCTCCTACCAGCTAGTGAATTGCCAAGGAGAACGACATATGCTTCCGATCAATGGACGATACTTGAAAAAGTATTACGCTACCTGATGTTTCGAAGGAATGAATTCTTCATCCCTAGAAGCACGGGTGAAGTAGTTACTTATGACAGGGTCTGAACCCAAAGATAATAAAAAATGTGCTAAAATAAATAAAATCATGATAATAAAGTTTTCCTTGTTTTCTCTTCCATATCAAAATCTCTTTCTTGATCTTATCCCACTTCATTCCTGTTAAATTTAAAAATACAAGAAGTAATAAAAAAAGCTATCTTTAATAAACATTTTCTTAATGTTCTTGTTCTTAAGATGTACTCGATCCTTTTCCTTGTCTTTCGCAGGAAATGTCGAACGGGCGGTTGGTCCCGAACTTTAGAAATGGCGTAAGCCTTGCACTCGACGAAAGAGGGTGAAAGATGGAGCGATAATAGAGATTGACTCAGACTTCGCACCGGCGGAGCCTGCAATACGAGGAAAGTGATCGGGTCCCGACTGACCGAGAGGAACCGCCCGACCGGACGATAGTGAAAGTGGGTGGCCCAAGCCACCACTCCTGCAAGAAGAAAAGGAAAACAAGCACCGAAGAAGACAAGAGAATCGAGTCCGTAGTCGCTACGCGACAGGGCGAGCTTGTCGGCGCCGCGCCCACGAAACTCGGGAAGTACGAAGAGCTACTCTCACAAAGAACTCGGCGAAGAAATAAAAATCGCCGTATCCTCAAGATGTTAACTAAACTAGCAGCGGACCAGTAGCGAAGACGCAGTGCTATCGCCGAAGTGCATATATTTCAAGGACGCCGATTCACCGAGTACTCGAAAGAAGGAGGCCGGCTCCTAGGATAACGGAAGAGACCAGTGGAAATCTCAAGAAGAACGAGAAGAAGGAAGGCTACCACGCCACCGAGATAAAGCCACCGCAATGCATAACTTTGTTACGGAAGCAACCCGGAGGATGTCCCGACGGACGCCATCCCCGAGGAGCCTATGTATGCGGGAGAACGTGAAGGGATTGAGCCATATATCCTACGATACGTCACCGGGCCTCGCCATTTGCGGATTATTCCAGAATACGAGCTAGAAAGGATGCAGAACGTCGAGAAGAAAACTTTTGAATACTTCGAGAGAATCAGAGGCAGGAGGATCAATATACTAGAAGGCCTCGAGCTACATACAGACATGTTCTCAGAATACGAACAACAACAAATCGTGGATCGCATCCGAGATTTGAAAAGAATGGGCCGAGCGGGCCGCCTAAGAGAAAACACTTACTCGGAACCCCGGAGATGGATGCCAGGGAAAGGGAGAATTACAATACAATGTGGATGCTGCTACAACTTCGCAGAAGACGGGAAGGAAAACCCACCAGGGATACTCCGTCATGGCCAAGTGGATCCAATGCCATTAGTAATCAAAAGGATGGTAAAAAGAATGATAACATGGAGGGTACTGCCGGCAGATTTCATACCCAACAGTTGCATCATTAACATTTACAAGAAGGGTGATCGCATACCCCCGCACATAGATCACCACGACTTTGTCGGACCTTTACGCACGGTTCTTTTCTAAACGAATGTAATATCATGTTTGGATCGACCTCCGGATAGCAGGCCCGGAGTGAGTTTCAAGGGCCGGTGAAGATACCATTACCGGTAGGTTCCGTCATGATACTGAAAGGCAACGTAGCAGATGTCGCTAAACATTGCATACCGGGAGTACCAATGAAGCGGATCTCAGTTACTTTTAGAAGGATGGATGACAGGAAAGCACCTTACCAACTCCAGCCAGACCCGGAGCTAGAGAGCCTCCGGCCTTACGAGTTATGAGTTACATGGAAAATATCACACCTCCAACGTACATACATACGGCATCCTTGCCAAGGATGGCTTGAAAGGTGATGTTGTTGACCATGTAACTCACTATTCAGACATGAATTTCTGACAGATACCTTTTTGGATGGAACGACAAAGATCATACATAGTCCGTTTTGAGTCTATATGGATTGTATGAGATGTATTCCAGATCGAGTTGTATGATGTATCTTCAGCATGATTGGAATGAAAGTGACCATGTCACATTTTTGGCCTTCACCTCTTTCGTGCAAGTTAACTAGGAAACGCCATTAAAGTTAAATAAACTTCGAACAAAGAACAGAAAAGAAACAAAAAAAAGAATGAAAGAAAACTTTCCTTAAAAATCTAAATAAAAAATGATGAACTCCAAATTCACGATAAAATAAAATTTGAATCGTTAAAGGACAAACAAAATGAGCACAAATTTTAAATCAAATTTCAAATTCAACTTTCCAAATTTCAAATCAAATCTCAATCAAATTTCAAATTCAATTTTTCCAGATCTCAAATCAAATCTCAATCGAATTCAAACTCAACCTTCCAAATCTGAAATCCAATCCGTTCTACTCTCTCCCTTGTCCGGGATGGAAGCGGTTGATTCCTTTGACACGGATCGAATCCGATGGCGAGGAATCGTATCCAATCCAAACCAAGCAACTTCCGATCAACTCTTTTGAATGGGATATGTAGCATCTACATATTCCCTCCTAATCTATTTCCTTCCATGAAAGTCTTTTACAACTTTCATGAAATTCTCGAAACACCAAAATTCCATACTTTTCAAATCAACACTACAAATCTTTGCAATATCAATTACCGTTCAAAATCAAATTCTTGGGGTTGAGGATTTTACGTCCGAGACTGCATTGCTTTAGGATTCTTTCCCTATCACAATGAAATACATCAAAATCAAATTTTTGGGGTTGAGGATTTTACATCCGAGACTGCATTGCTTTAGGATTCTTTCCCTATTGCAATGAAATACATCAAAATCAAACTCGTTGGGGTTGAGGATTTTACATCCGAGACTGCATTGCTTTAGGATTCTTTCCTTATCGCAATGAAATACATCAAAATCAAATTCTTGGGGTTGAGGATTTTACATTCGAGACTGCATTGCTTTAGGATTCTTTCCCTATCGCAATGAAATACATCAAAATTCAAAATTCTTGGGGTTGAGGATTTTACATCCGAGACTGCATTGCCTTAGGATTCTTTCCCTATCGCAATGAAATACATCAAAATCAAATTCTTGGGGTTGAGGATTTTACGTCCGAGACTGCATTGCTTTAGGATTCTTTCCCTATCGCAATGAAATACATCAAAATCAAATTCTTGGGGTTGAGGATTTTACGTCCAAGACTGCATTGCTTTAGGATTCTTTCCCTATCGCAATGAAATACATCAAAATCAAACTTTTTGGGTTGAGGATTTTACATCCGAGACTGCATTGCTTTAGGATTCTTTCCCTATTGCAATGAAATACATCAAAATCAAAATCTTGAGGTTAAGGATTTCACATCCAATACCGCATTGCTCTGAGATCTCTCCTCATTGCAATGATTCAATCCTATCAATTCAAGTTTCTTTCGAGGTTGAAGATGTTTCATCTAAAACCACAAAATTCCATTTTTTCATTTCAAATCAAATCCCTTCAAATTAATCTTGACAAAACTTCAATCTAAATTGAAACTCAAACTAAAATCTAAGCTCACACATCAAAACTTAAATTGAAACAAAATAAAATCTAAATTGAAATTCCCCCAGGTCATGTGATTTGGGATTCACCTCCTTTTCCTTTCCCCAGCGAGAGTTCAGGAATCTCCAGTCTCAGAGATATACTTGACACTCCCCAGCGGAAACTCTTCTACTCTGTCCTAAGTTTGTCACTTGGACTTTTGTGTTGGTTTTGTTGATCGCTTCGGTCAACACCAATACGCGCGGTGTGCTCCGTCAGCTCACCACACCTATTGGGGGTCCATTTGTTGACCTCATTTTTGATGAGGTATTCTCTTCTCTCTATAGTACTTAGGATCTAGCCTTAGGCTTTTCCTTTGACTATCTTAGAGGATTAGAATTGGGACCCACCACTTAGAAATTCAAACCACTTCTTAACTCCCTGCAAACTCCACAAACTTGACTATAGACCCCTAATCACTAGAGGGTTGAAATCAAATGTGGAAGTTTAAAGGATGAGTTCCTATAGGACTCTTTGGCCTTAGGACTGCCCTGGGTGGCCTGGTCTGGTGAAGGGCTGACTTACACACACACTACACTTATACACTACACTTTCACACACCTCCTAAAACCACATCCATACCCAACTTGACCTCCTGACTCATGTAGGTGATTCACATGGATGGTCCTTAACCCCTAAGCCCTTGGCTAACAGGGTTAGGAACAACATAGTGGATGCCTAAAATGAGTCCCTTCATGGCTCATGTGGGCTTGATATGGCTTCATGGCTCAACCAAAATGATTTCATTCCACTTACATTCACCAAATCTTCAATTTTCCAAATTTTCAATTTTGACCCCGGGACCCTACACACTTCTAACCTACCCAAAGCCTTGAAATCACCCAAATTTTTCAAAAATCCCAAATCACCAAAAATTCCCCAAAATTAACCTTGAACATTTCCACATCACTCAAATTGACCATCCATAGCCAAAAATATCAAAAATTCCAAAAATACCTCCCAATACCCTCCAAATACCCAAAATACCCCTCTTGACCCAAAAATCGAAAAATTCAGAAAATTCCCAAAAAATTCCAGAAAATCCCAAATATTCCCAATTTCATTTTATTCAACTACACCATTGGCCAATTTTGTCAATTTACCCCACTTTTGTCAAGACCCCCACTTGAATTCCATTTTAACCCAAAGTGAACCCAATGTCAAACCAAACCTACCCAATTGACCCAAATTCTGGTCCAATTCAATTCTAAACATCAATTCAACATCCCCAACACCAATCTAGACCAAATCCCAGTCCAATTTGATTGACATTTGAACCCAATTTCACTTTTGGCCTTAAAGCCCAATTTGGACCCATGACCCAAACCTAATCCAAACTAACCCAATTCAACTCCAATTAACCCCAAACCTTTTCTAAACCTTCCCTAACATCCCCACAAACAAAACACTAACATGATTTGCCCAAAATTTGGATCCAAATCCCACTCAAATTCAACCCAAAGCCTAAAAGCCCAATTTTGACCTTAGCCCAAACCTAACCCAATAAGCCCAAACCCCAAAATTAAAACCCAACCAAAGCCAAAACCTCATTCAAACACTCCCATAAACACTTTTAAACATTAATTTTACATTAATTTCAACTCTAGCCCAACATTGGCCCATGTTAGCCCAATTTGGCCCACTTTGGCCCCTTTACCAAAAAAACCCAAATTCAAACCAATTCTACTCCAAATCACACCAAATTGATTCCAAACCATTCATGAAACATCCCTAAACTAAACCCAAAATTTATTTGGCATGGTTTTTCACAAAATTCTTCATCCAAAATTCCATTTTGAAATATAAAGGCCCACCTATTGAAGCCTTTTAAAAAGCCCACTTCCACCAAGCCCAAAAGCCCAAAAATTCCTCCAAAGCCCACAAGACAATTCCTTCTCATCATCCACTTGATAAAATCATTCCCTAAAGTTTAAAACCTATTATTAAATCATTCTAAATTAGGCTTTATCCAAATTCCCATCAAAATGCCAAAATTCCTAAAATCCATTCCAATGAAATTGACTAAGCCATACCCAAGCCCAAATAAAGCCATGAAGCCATCCTTAAGCCCCATGTAAAGCCATGAGAAGTTTGACATGTGACCATCCCATAAATGGCAAGAGGAGGAGCCTCTTTAAGGATTCTCTTAAAGGTTATTAAACCTTTTCATGCTTCCCCTAAACTATGTTTAAACTTAAACTTGCTTGGATAGTGACTTCTCCCTGCTAATCTAGCTGACTCACCTGACCTCCCTCAGCCCAAATTGGAGCTTGGAAAGGTGCACCAAACCCAAACCCATAGGATGACCAAATTGAGCCTAAAAGAGCCCCTTCCCCATTCCATTTTGAATGAAGCTTTCTACACATGGCCACTCTCCATTGCTTGCACCATTGCCAACCCTTGACCCTCCTAATGACAACAGTGACTTGACCCTGGCCGGCCAGCCACCACAGCTGCCGGAAACCACCAGGCCGAGAGAACCCATGTGAGCCAAAGTTTGGAATTCCCACTTGCTGAGCCGCCCCATGCCCGATGGCCATCATGGCTGTTCTTCCCTTGACCTAAGCAGCTGATCCCAAGCCTTAAACCCCCCGGGAGGCCCTCCACCCTCTCCTATTTAAACCTCACCTCCTCTCGGCCATGAGAGGTGCTTGAACCGGACCATACCGAAACCCCGCCAAATTGCTCCGAGACACTCTCCATACTTAGAGCAGTTGATCCCCAGTGACAATTTGCCCTAATCCCCACCAACAGAGCCCAATTTCTCAACTAAAATTCCACCCAAAACCAGGACACTTCTCCACAGTGGATCAATCATCAAATTGATTGGTCCTACAACTTCACCAGACCAAGGGAAGAAGTCCACCAGCAAAAGCCCCCTCTCCAGGCCACCCATTTGTTCCAGACTCCAAGCTTTGTGATCGGGCTTGGTCGAAATCATACCTAGACAATTCACCAGGCCAAGGGACTTCATCTGGAGCTTGCTTGGACCCAATCGAAGGTGACACAACCCTCAGATTGAAGCCACACTTCTCTGAGCAAAGGTATGAGCTAACTCTTTATCCCGAGCTTCTGGAGATTCTCCATTTCAAATGCCTTAATTTCAATGCATGATCACCGTATAGATGTATTCGTCTCTTCAAGACGAATCCATAGAGCACAAGAACACGAAAATCCGTTGAGAAATGAGTGAGTTCTTAGGGTTTTAGTGTGGACGGCTCTCGGGTGAGAACGACTGGGGACGATGAATGGATGCCGCTCATTCCATACACACGCGGACGGACGGCCAGGATCGCGCCGGATGAGGAGACGGAACGATACAGTGGGCCCCCGGAGCGCTGAGTTGGATGGCGGCGCCGAATCAGAAGACGACGCGTGTGCGTTCGGAGCTGCCGAGGATGGCGTGGCGCCGCGTGGATAAGTAGGAAATTAGGGTATTTTTTTATTTATTTAATTCCCTAAACTTCAAAAATGCATAACTTTGTGTAGAAAAATCAGAAAAATAAATTAAAAATACCCTCTTGCTTAGTGAACAGAGGAGAATAATGTGGAAAAGAAATCATTTGATTTCATCAAGTATTTTATTTTTAATAATTTATTTATTGTCTGCATTGTTTTAATTCTCCATGCATATAAGAAAATTCACCATGGCATGAGACCATAGGGCTTTTGAAGCCTCTGAATTTGGGAACATTCCCTGAATTTTCCAAAGTCAGAGTCCATCCCTATGAAGAGTTATTGATTTTTCAACTCTAGGTTGCTAGTTTGAGTATTTTAATTCCAATAATTAGCATATTGTGAAATAAACTCTAGGAAAATTTGGTGATGTTTATTATGACCAGAGGAACCTAGGAAAAATAGGTTTTAAATTAATCTACTTGGAATAACCCTAATTGGCTTAAACACCCAAAATAGGTCCTTAATTAATTAGAGCTAATCATACATCAAATTGACTGGAAATCAATTCTCCACTGATCTGTAGGATCAGAGGAACCCACCATAAAAATTTGAAGTCAATTGGACTTGTTTAGCCCTACTAAATGGGTTGATTAAGCCATTTAGCCAATTTAAACTTTAAAAATTTATAACTTTCAAAATAGTTTTAAAAAATTCACTAAATTGGTTTTAGAGCCTCTCTGATATCAGGGGAATTTAAGAAAAATAAAATTGCAATTTTCTAAAAAAGTTGATTTTTTTGCATTATTTTAATATTTTAATAATTAAAAAATAATAAAAATCACAAAAATAATAAAATTCACCAAAATGTCACATTTTGAATTTTAATCACTTAGGAACAAACCCCATATTTTTCTTAAGTCTCTATAATGAGAAATTAAATTTTAAAGTTCTAAGGAAATTTTAAAATTAAAAAAATGTATATTTTTAGTATTTCCACTAAAATAATTCTAATAAATCAAAGAGAAATCAAAAAATTATAAAAATTGATTCTCTGATTTCCTTGATATCAGAGAGATTTTTAAAAAATATAAAATTCATTTTTCAACCTTTATTTTATTTTAAAATTAATTAATACTCCAAAACTAAAAATAATTATGATAAAAAGAAGATAATTCAAAAAATCACCAAAATTGGTCCAAGTGATCCTCTGGTCATTAGGAATGTCCCATAATTTTCTTAGGGACAGAAACTTTCCCTTGGTCATATTATTAAATTTTCCTTGGAAATACCTATTTTCCACCAAAAATAATTATATAAATAAATTAAATACAGAAAAATCACATTTTCTCCTCTCATGTCTTTATTGACATATGAGTGAAGTCACATAAAAATTTCAAGTTCATTTAAGCTCAATTTAGTGAGTTATGAAATTATTAAGCTTGAAGGGCAAAATGGTAATTAAAATTTTAACCTTTAATTAAAACTTTAGGCTTAATAAAATTAAAGAGTAAAGTATTTGATCCTAATCTGATTTGGATGATTAAAATTTCAATAATAAGGGTAGAAACCTATTAAACAATTTAAAAATAATTGAAATAAACCTTAATTAAATAGTTGATTAAATTTGGAAGAATAATAAAATTGAAATTATTAAAATAGAGATATTATTAGGAAGAGATTTGTTCTTTAATTTAAGAATCGCTAAATTAATCATCTCAATAATATTTAATTCCTAATTAAAATGATAATCCAAATTTAAGATTTAAAATGCTAAAAGACTTAATCTTTAAATTAAATTAAAGTTAAATTATTTAAATTAAATCCCTTTAAAATTTCAATTAAATTAATACTTTAATAATTAAAATTAAATCATCTTTTAAAAAAAATAATAATAAAATATTAAATTAAAATTAAAAATAAAATTAAATTTAAATTTAAATTAAATTAAATTAAATTAAATTAAATTAAATTAAATTAAATTAAATTAAATTAAATTAAATCAAATTAAATTAAATTAAATCAAATTAAATTAAATTAAATTAAATCATATCAAATTAAATTAAATTAAATTAAATCATATCAAATCAAATTAAATTGAATTAAATTAAATTAAATAATAGAATCAAGTTAAAATTAAAATCAAATTAAATTAAATTAAAATTAAAACTAAACCAAATTAAATTAAATTAAAGTTAAATTAAATTGAATTAAAAATAACATCACCTAAGACATAAAGAAATTCAAAAATAAATATAAAGCAACTTGAACTCTATTCCAAATTTAAACCCGTTAATTGAAATTAAATTAAATCATAAACCATTTGAACATCAATTTGCCCTCGAAAATTTTTGTTATCATAACTCCTAAACAGAACGTTAAATGAAGTGATACATCACTCATAGGATATTCAAATGTCCTAGTTCACTGAGTAAGATAACAACAAAACTTAACTAAACCTCGGACGATTACTTCACTAGATTGATTAGATCCATTTGGACTTAAACAATCTTAACGAGTATTGAAAAGATGTTTAAGATTCGTTTTAAGCACTTCCTCGATATGATAGGATGTTTATAAGAACAATTGAATTTAATTGTTCTTTGATGAAGAAAATCGTCCTCAAACCAAACACAAGAACCTAGACGTCATAGGAAATGACTAAGCTTATAGGATTAGGAACTTGGTAGAAAACCATAACCCTTCCCTTAGCTTTACCTAGGAACTTGCTTAAATATTCAAATTATGTTTTAAGTGTAGCTTGGGATGACGGGAAGACCCTCCGGAGTACGCTTTTATTTTATTGCAATTTACCTTATTGTAATTTATTTAATCGCATCGCCCTTACTTTTCTTGCATGATAAACAACTGTTGCATGAAAACCCACACCTTTAGGGTAGTCCCTAAAACTGAAACCAAAACTAAATTAAAAGTCATTGCAAGATAAAATTCACCGCCACAACATTTCAAAATATAAAACAACTCAAATTTTAATCACAAACAGAACACAAAACTACAATTATAACTAAATTAAAACGTCTTGTTAGATGATCGGGAATACCTCGGATGATGTAACCTACGTGTTGCTAACGGGATTTCCCACGGTCTAAATGAAAGTGTGGAACTCATTTAGTTGAGTTTAGCAAATTCATCTGGACTAAGAGAATCCGATAAAAATAACGATGCCGGAAGGATGGAACCGTGGGATCTTAACCGGAGTTGTTATAATCAACTTTAAGATTTGTTTTAAATAAAATATAAAAAACACTTGGAAATTAAGATTTTCTCTAAACCAAAAAACTTTTCTCATCTCCTGATTTATGACTTCTATAACTAAACCTTTGCAACAACAAGGAGCTCGAAGCATGGTGGGCAGCACGACCATCGTCATCAGCAAAACTTGAATCTACATCAGCTAAACATTCCTAGAATAAAATAACCAAGCCATAGGACTTCGAGGTATTTTGCCTAGTGCAACATAAATCCTCAACCTTTTGTTAGGCATTTGCATTGCAAATTAAGCCCTAACCGGTTTTAGGATTACGAGGTAGTCGTACGATACGACATAAACCCTCGCATCTTCAAGGCTATTTGTGTGATTTTATCATACAAATATAAGTCCTAATTAATTAAAATTGGCGAAGATCAAAACACTAAATAAATATTAGGACTTTCCTAAATTCAATCCAAACAATAGGATAGTCGGGAAATTACGGAGTTCGCTTCAAATCCGTGATTTCTCCTACCTTTCTTCCTTTGAATTCCCAAAAATAAATGTTCCAAACTTGATCCCCTCCCTATTGAAATTCCAAAATTCAATCCTTTGAAAACTCAAACTTTGAAATTCTTGAGAGCGGAATTACTGATTATTATCGAGAGTTTTCTTATGTAATTCCCGTCACTTAAGATGTAATTAACTATAGGGGCTTGCCCTTATAGGGAATTTTAAGAACCCAGGTAATATAAACCCTGTTTAATGCTTTCATATTAAGCGGGGAATTTGTCGGCTTATAAAATTGGTTCGCAGACCAAACGGATGTCACAAATCTTCTAGTTTATTTAATCGAGCCCCATCGTCAAGTAGTGTGTCTATTCTTCGGGATAGATACACGGTTTGTGGTGCGGTGCTCGTTTGTATAAACTATTTGGGATGTGAGATCGGTTTGATTTCACATCTTAAAATTTTCAAACTTAAAATTATTTTCAAAATCAAATACTACTTTTCAAATTATTTATTTAAATTAAATTAAAAATTTGCCGACAATTTCTGTTTGGCGACCCCTTTTAAAAATAAAATACTCAACCTAAAAATATGCCGACACCCAATAAGTCAATCTCTGACCAAAAAGTCAACTTTGGTTAAAATGGTCAATCTTTGACCCAATGACCAACCCATTGACCTAATAGGTCAACTTTTGACCAAAAAGTCAACTTTGGTCAAAATGGTCAATCCTTAACGCAATGACCAACCCATTGACCCAAAAGCTCAACTTTTCACCAAAAAGTTTATTTTTGTCAAAATTGTCAATTTTTTACCTAATGACCACCCCCATTAACCCAATATGTCAACTTTTGACCAAAGAGTCATGTTTTGTTAAAATGGTCAATTTCTGACCCAATGGCCAAACCATTGACCCAATAGGTCAACATTTGATGAAAAAGTAATCTTTGGTCAAAATGGTCAATCCTTGACCCAATGACCAACCCATAGACCTAATAGATCAACTTTTGACCAAAATAGGCAATTTTTGACATAATGACCAATTATTAACCCAATAAGTTAATCTCTAACCCAAAAGACAACTTTGGTCAAATGTGTCAATCCTTCACCCAATGACCAACCCGTTGACCCAATAGGTCAATTTTTGACTAAAAAGTGAACTTTAGTCAAAATAGTCAATCCTTGAGATAATGACCAACCCATTGACACAATATGTCAACTTTTGACAAAAATGTCAATTTTGGTCAATATAGACAATTTTTGACCTAATGACCACCCCATTGACCCAATTGGTCAATTTTTGACCAAAAAGTCAACTTTGGTAAAAGTTGTCTATTTCTAACCCAATGACCACCCCATTGACCTATTGGGTCAACTTTTGACCAAAAGTTCAATTCTGGTCAAAATAGTCAATTTCTAACCTAACGACCAATTATTGACCAAATAAGTCAATCTCTAACCAAAAAGTCAACTTTGGTCAAAATGGAAATCCTTGACCCAATGACCAATCAATTGACCCATTAACTCAACTTTTGACAAAAAATTCAACTTTGGTCAAATTGGTCAATCGATGACCCAATGACCCAATATGTTAATTTTTACCTAATGACCTCTCATTTGACCTAATAGGCTAACTTTTGACCAAAAAGTTAAATTTGATCAAAATGGTCAATTTCTGACCTAATAATTCAACTTTTAACCAAAAAGTCAACTTTGGTCAATATGATCAATTCTTGACCTAATGACCCACCCATTGACACAATAGATCAACTTTTGACCAAAATGTCAATTTTGGTCAAAATAGTCAATTTTTGACCTAATAATCAATTATTAACCCAATAAATCAATCACTTACGAAAAAGTTAACTTTGGTCAAAATGGTCAATCCTTGACCCAATGACCAACCAACGCATTGACCCTATAGGTCAACTTTTGACCAAAAAGTGAACTTTAGTCAAAATAGTTAACCTTGACAAATTGACCTACTCATTGACACAATAGGTCAACTTTTGACCAAAAAGTCAATTTTTGTCAATATTTTCAATTTTTGCACTAATGAGCACCTCATTAACCCAATAGGTTAACTTAATGACAAACCCATTGACCCAAAATGTACACTTTTGACAAAAAATCATCTTTGATCAAGATGGTCAATTTTTGACCCAATGACTACCCTATTGACCCAATAGGTCAACTTTTGATGAAAAAGCCAATTTTGGTGAAAATGATCAATTTCTGACCCAATGACCACCCATTTGACTTAATGGGTCAACTTTTGACCAAAAATATAGTCAATTTTTGACCTAATGACCAGCTATTGACCAAATAAGTCAATCTTTGACCAAAAAGACAACTTTAGTCAAAATAGTCAATCCCTAACCCAAAGACCAACCCATTTACCCAATTGGTCAACTTTTGACCAAAATTTCAACTTTGGTCAAAATGGTCAATTCTTGACCTAATGACCAACCCATTGACCCAATAGTCAATTTTTGACCAAAAATTAAATTTTGGTCAAAATAGTCATTTTTTGACCTAATGACCAATTATTGACCCAATAAATCAATCTCTTGCCAAAAAGTCAACTTTGGTTAAATATTCAATCCTTTACCCAATGAATAACCCATTGACCCAATTGGTCAACTTTTGACCAGAAAATCAACTTTGGTCAAAATAGTCAATCTTTAACCTAATGACCAAATTATTGACCCAATTTGTCAACTTTTGACGAAAAAGATAATTTTGGCCAAAATAGCCAATTTTTGACCTAGTGACCACCCATTAACGTAATAAGTCAACTTTTGACCAAAAAGTCAACTTCAGTCAAAATGGTCAATTTTTGACCTAATGATCAACCCGTTGACCCAAAAGGTAAAGTTTTGATCAAAAAGTCATCTTCGGTCAAAATGGTCAAATCTTAACCCAATTACCAACTCATTGATCAAATAGTTTAACTTTTGACCAAAAAGTCAACTTTGGTCAAAATGGTCAATTTCTGACCCAATGACCACCTCGTTAACCCATTGAGTCAACTTTTGACCACAAATTTAATTCTGGTCAAAATAATCAATTTTTGACATACTAACCAATTATTGACCCAATAAGTCAATCTGTGACCAAAAAATCAACTTTGGTTTAAAATGGTCAATCCTCCACCCAATGACCAACCCATTGACCCAATAGGTCAACTTTTGACCAAAAAGTCAACTTCCGTCAAAATGGTCAATTTTTTCCCAATGACAAACCCATTGACCCAATAGATCAAATTTTGATGAAAAAGTCATTTTCGATCAATATAGTCAATTCTTGAACCAATTACGATCTCATTGACCAAATAGTTTAACTTTTGACCAAGAAGTCAACTTTGGTCAAAATAGTCAATTTCTGACACAATGACCACCCCGTTAACCCAATGGGTCAACTTTTGACCAAAAATTTAATTTTGGTCAAAATAATAAACTTTTTACCTAATGACCAATTATTGACCCAATAAATCAATCTCTGACCTAAAAGTCAACTTTGGTTGAAATGGTTAATCTTTGACCCAATGACCAACCCATTGCCCCAATAGGTCAACTTTTGACCAAAAAGTCAACTTTGGTCAAAATGTTCAATCCTTGTCTGATTGACCCAGTAGGTCAACTTTTGACCAAAAAGTTAATTTTGGTCAAAATTGTCAATTTTTGACCTAATGACCACCACATTAACCCAATAGATCAACTTTTGACCAAAATGTCATGTTTTGTTAAAATGGTCAATTTTTGATCCAATGACCAACCCATTGACCCAATAGGTCAACATTTGACCAAAAAAGTCAACTTTGGTCAAAATGATCAATCCTTGACCCCAATGACCAACCCCTAGTCCCAATAGACAACTTTTGACCAAAATAGTCATTTTTTGATATAATGACCAATTATTGACCTAATAGGTCAATCTTTCACAAAAAAATCAATTTTGATCAAATGGTCAATCCTTGACCCAATGAGCAACCCATTGACCCAATAGGTTAATTTTTGACCAAAACGTGAACTTTAGTAAAAATAGTTAATCCTTGAGACAATGATCAATCCATTGACAAAATAGGTCAACTTTGACCGAAATGTCAATTTGGGTCAATATAGTCAATTTCTGACCTAATGACCACCCCAATGACCCAACTGGTCAACTTTTGACCAAAAAGTTAACTTTGATCAAAATGGTCAATTTCTGACCCAATGAACACCCCATTGACCTAATGGGTCAACTTTTGACCAAAAGTTCAATTTTGGTCAAAATAGTCAATTTCTAACCTAATGACCAATTATTGACCAAATAAGTCAATCTTTGACCAAAAAGTCAACTTTAGTCCAATTGGTCAATCCTTGAGCCAATGACCAACCCATTGACCCAATAGCTCAACTTTTTACAAAAAAGTGAACTTTGGTCAAAATGGTTAATCCATGTCCCAACGACCCATTATGTCAACTGTTGACCAAAAAGCAATGTTGTCAAAGTAGTCAAATTTTTACCTAATGGCAACCCATTTGACCTAACAGGTTAACTTTTGACCAAAAAGTTAAATTTGGTCAAAATGGTCAATTTCTAACCAAATGACCAACCCATTCACTCAAAAATTCAACTTTTGACCAAAAAGTCAACTTTGGTCAATATGGCCAATTCTTGACCCAATGACTCACCCATTGACCAAATAAGTCAACTTTTGACCAAAAAGTCAATTTTGGTCAAAATATTCAATTATTGAACTAATGAAAAATTATTGACCCAATAAGTTAGTCTCTTGCCAAAAAGTCAGCTTCGGTTAAAATGGTCAATCCTTTACCCAAAGACCAACCCGTTGACCCAATTATCAACCTTGGACCAAAAAACTAACTTTGGCCAAAATGGTTAATCCTTAACCCAATGACCAAATTATTGACAAAATATGTCAACTTTTGACCAAAATGTCAATTTTGGTCAAAATACTCAATTTTTTACCTAATAACCACCCATTGACCCAATAAGTCAACTTTTGACCAAAATGTCAACTTTGGTAAAAATAGTCAACTTCTAAATAAATTGGTCAAATTTTGACGAAAAAAAACAATTTTGGTAAAAATAGTCAAGTTTTGACATAATGACCACCTAATTGACCTAATATGTCAACTTTTAACCAAAAAGTTGACTTTGGTTAAAATGATCAATTTTTGACCGAATGACCTACCCTTTAACCCAATAGGTTAACTTTTGACAAAAAATTCAATTTTGGTCAAAATAGTTAATTTTTGACCTGTTGACCAATTATTGACCTAATAAGTCAATCTCTGACCAAAAAGTCAACTTCGGTCAAAATGGTCTATCTTTGACTCAATGACCAACCCATTGACCTAATAGGTAAACTTTTAACCAAAAAATCAAGTTTGGTGAAAATGGTTAATCCTTGACCCAATCATCAAACCATTGACCCAATAAGTCAACTTTTGACCAAAAAGTGAACTTTAAATAAATTAGGCAATCATTGAGACAATAACTAACCCACTTGCTGTAATAGGTCGACGTTTGACCAAAACGTTAATTTTGGTCGATATAGTCGATTTTGGCCTAATGACCACCCCATTGACCCAATATGTCAACTTTTGACCAAAAAGTCAACTTTCGTATAAATGGACAACTTCGGACCTAATGACCACCCTATTGATCTATAGGTCAACTTTTGAGCAAAAATTTAATTTTGGTAAAAAAAAGGTCAATTTTTGACCTAATGACCAATTATTGACAAAATAAGTCAATCTCTGACCAAAAAGTCAACTTAGGTCAAAATGGTCAATCCTTGACCAAATTGCCAACTCATTGACCAAAAAACGATTTTAGTTCGAAATAGTCGATTTTGGCACTAATGACTGATTATTTGACCCAGTAAGCCAATCTCAAACCAAAAAGTTAACTTTGGTTAAAATGGTTAATCTTTGACTCAATGACAAACCCATTGACCCAATAGGTCAACCCATTAACCTAAAAAGTTAATTTTGGTCAAAATTGTCAATTTTTGAATTAATGACAAGTTAATGACCCAATAAGTCAATCTCTGACCACAAAGTCAACTTTGGTCAAAATGGTAAATCCTAAACCCAATGACAAACACTTTGACCCAATAGGTCAACTTTTGACCAAATGGTTAACTTTGGTCAAAATGGTCAATTTTTGACCCAATGGCCCACTCATTGACCCAATAGGTCAACTTTTGACCAAAAAGTCATCCTAGAGTCAAAATAATCGATTCTTGACCAAATTACCGACTCATTGACCAAATAAGTCAGACTTTTGCTTGAAAAGTCTGCTTCTAAGTCAAAATGGTCAATTTCTAACCCAATGACCACCGCATTATCTGATGAGTTAACTTTTGGCCAAAAATCTAATTTTGGTCAAAATAATCAATTTTTTAAATAATGACTAATTATTGACCCAATCAGTCATTCTCTGACCAAAAAGTCAAGTTTGGTCAAAATGCTTAATCCTTAACCCAATGACAAACCTATTGACCCATTAGGTCAACATTTGACAAAAAAGTCAATTTTGGTCAAAATAATTAATTTTTGACCTAATGATCACCCATTAACCGAATAGAGTCGACTTTTCACCAATAAGTCGACTTGGTCAAAATAGACGATTTTTGACCAACGACCAACCCATTGACCCAATAGATCAACTTTTGACAAAAAAGTTATCTTCAAGCAAAATGGTTAATTCTTGACCCAATTACGAACTGATTGACTAAATAAGTTAACTTTTGACCAAAAAGTCACCTTTGGTCAAAATGGCAATTTCGACCCGATGATTACCTAGTTGACTCAATAGATTGACTTTTGACAAAAAATTTGATTTTTGGTTAAAATAATCGATTTTTGACCTAATGACCAATTATTGACCCAATAAATCAATCTCTGACCAAAAAGTCAACTTTGGTCAAAATTATCAATCCTTGACTTGATGACCGACCCATTGACTCGATAGAGTCGACTTTTTGACCAAAAAGTCGATTTTGGTCAAAATGGTAAAATCCTTGACCTAATAACGAACCCATTGACCCAATACGTCAACGTTTGACCAAAAAATCAATTTTGGTCAAAATAGTTAATTTTTGACCGGATGACTAATATTGACCTAGTAAGCCAATCTCTGACCAAAAAGTCACTTTGGTTAAATAGGTCTAACCTTGACCCAATGACCAACCCATTGACCCAAAAAGTCAAGTTTTGACAAAAAGGTCAACTTTTGTCACAATGATCAATCATTGACTCAATGACCAACGCACTGGCCTAATATGTTAACTTCTCACCAAAAAGACAATATTGGTCAAAATAGTGAACTTTTGAATTAATGACCAATAATTGACACAATAAATCAATCTTTGACCAAAAAGTTAATTTTGGTCTAAATGGTCAATCCTTGACCCAACTACAAACCCATTGACCCAATAGGTCAACTTTTGACCAAAAAGTCAATTTTGGTCTTGATAGTCGATTTTTGACGTAATGACCACCCATTGACCCAATAGGTCAACGTTTGACCAAAAAGTCGATTTTGGTCAAAATGGTCAATTTTAGACCCAATCACATACCTATTGACCCAATATGTCAATTTTTTACTAAAAAATCATCTTTGGTCAAAATGAACAATTCTTAACCCAATTATTAACTCACTGACCAAATAAGTTAACCTTTGACTAAAAAGTCAAGCGTTAGTCAAAATGGTCGATTTCGACCCAGATGACCACCACGTTGACCCAATGGGTTAACTTTTGACCAAAAATTCGATTTTGGTCAAAATAGTCAATTTTTGACCTAATGACAACCAATTGACCCAATAGGTCAACTTTTGACCAAATTGTCAACTTTGGTCAAAATGGACAATTTTTGACCCAATGACCAACCCATTGACCCAATGACCAACCCATTGACCAAAAAGTTATCTTTGGTTAAAATGGTCAATTCTTGACATAATTACCAACTCATTGACCAAATATGTCAACTTTTACCAAAAAGTCACCTTTGGTCAAAATGGTCCGATTTAATGACCGTAGCCCTGTTATTGATTAGTCGACTTTTGACAAAATATAATTTTGGTCAAAATGATTAATTTTTGACCTAATGACCAATTATTGACCCAACAAGTCAATCTCTGACCAAAAAGTCAACTTTGGTCAAAATGGTCAATCGTTGACCTAATGACCAACCCATTGACCCAATAGGTCAACTTTTGACCAAAAAGTCAACTTTGGTCAAAATGGAAAATCCTTGACCCAATGACCAACCCATTGACACAATAGGTCAATTTTTGACCTATTGACCAATTATTGACCCAGTAAGCCAATCTTTGGCCACAAAGTTAACTTTGGTCAAAATGTACAATCCTTGACCAAATAACCGACACATTGACCCAATCGGTCATTTTTTTACCAAAAAGTTAACTTTAGTCAAAATAGTCAATCCTTGAGACGATGACAAACACATTGACACAATAGGTCAACTTTTGACCAAAATGTCATTTTTGGTCAATATCGTCAATTTTTGACCTAATGATCACCTCATTGACCCAATTGGTCAACTTTTGACTAAAAAGTTAACTTTGGTCAAAATGGTCAATTTCTGACCCAATGACCACCTCATTAACCTAATAAGGTCGACCTAATGAAGTTTCAATTTTGGTCAAAATAGTAAATGTTTGACCTAACGACCAATTATTGACCAAATAACTCAATCTCCGACCAAATAGTTAACTTTGGTCAAAATGGTTAATCCTTGACCCATGACGAACCCATTGACTCAATAGATCAACTTTTGACGAAAAAGTCGACTTTGGTTAAAATGGTCGATTACATGACCTAATGACCAATTATTGACCCAATAGGTCAACCTTTGACCAAAAACTCAATTTTTGTCAAAATGGTCAATCCATAACCCAATGACCGACAGAGATAACATCTGATCAAAAAATAATTTCGGTCAAAATAGTCAATATTTTAACTAATGACAACCCATTTGACCTAATAGGTCAACTTTTAACCAAAAAGTTAAATTTGGTCAAAATGGTCAATTTCTGACTTAATGATCAACCCATTGACCCAATATTTCAACTTTTGACCAAAAAGTCAACATTGGTGAATATGGTCAATTCTTTTCCCAATGACCCAACCATTGACCCAGTAGGTCAACTTTTGACCAAAAAGTCAATTTTGGTCAAAATAGTCAATTTTTAACCAAATAACCAATTATTGACCCAACAAGCAAATCTCTTACCAAAAAGTCAACTTTGGTCAAAATAGTCAATCCTTGACCCAATGATCAACCAACCCAAGTTAACTTTGGTTAAAATGGTCAATCTTTGACCCGGTGACCAACACATGGACCCAATAGTCAACTTTCGACAAAAAATCAACTTTGGTCAAAATGGTCAATCCTTGACCCAATGACCAACCCATTGACCCAATAGGTCAACTTCTGACAAAAAGTTAATTTTGGTCAAAATTATCAATTTTTGACCTAATGACCACTCCATTAACCCAATAGGTCAACTTTTGACCTAGAAGTCATGTTTTGTTTAAATGGTAAATTTCTGACCCAATGACCAACCCTTTGATGCAATAGTTCAACATTAGACCAAAAAGTCAACTTTGGTCAAAATGATCAATCCTTGACCCAATGACCAACACATAGAGCCATTAGATCAACTTTTGACCAAAATAGTCAATTTTTAACATAATGACCAATTATTGACCCAATAAGTTAATCTCTAACCAAAAAGTCAACTTTGGTGAAATGGTGAATCCTTGACCCAATGACCAACCCGTTGACCCAATTGGTAAATTTTTGACAAAAAAGTGAACTTTAGTCAAAATAGTCTATCCTTGAGACAATGACCAACCCATTGACACAATAGTTCAACTTTTGACCAAAATGTCATTTTTGGTCAATATAGTCAATTTTTAACCTAATGACCACCCTATTGACCCAATTGGTCAACTTTT
Organism: Papilionanthe hookeriana x Papilionanthe teres; assembly: GCA_022702705.1. Lineage (NCBI taxonomy): Eukaryota > Viridiplantae > Streptophyta > Magnoliopsida > Asparagales > Orchidaceae > Papilionanthe > Papilionanthe hookeriana x Papilionanthe teres. Next base: position 69,159,712 of record CM040434.1, on the reverse strand, counting down.
GACCAAAAAGTTAGCTTTGGTTAAAATGGTCAATTTCTGACCCGATGACCACCTCATTGACCTATTGGGTCAACTTTTGACCAAGAGTTCAATTTTGGTCAAAATAGTCAATTTTTGACCTAATGACAAATTATTAACCAAATAAGTCAATCTCTGACCAAAAAGTCAGCTTTGGTCAAAATGGTCAATCCTTTACCCATTGACCAACCCATTGACACAACAGCTCAACTTTTAACAAAAAAGTTAACTTTGGCCAAAATGGTCAATTCATGACCAAATGACCAAACCATTGCCCCAATAGGTCAACTTTGGACCAAAACGTCAATTTGGGTCAAAATGGTCAATCCATAACCCAATGATCCAATATGCTAACTTTTTACCAAAAAACAATTTTGGTCATAATAGTCAATTTTTTACCTAATGACAACCCATTTGACCTAATAGGTCAACTTTTGACTAAAATGTTAAATTTGGTCAAAATTGTCAATTTCTGACCCAATGACCAACCCATTGACCCAATAATTAAACTTTTGACCAAAAAGTCAACTTTGGTGAATATGGTCAATTCTTGACCCAATGACCCACCCATTAACCCAATAGGTCAACTTTTGACCAAAAAGTTAATTTTGTTCAAAATAGTCAATTTTTGACCTAATAACCACCTATTGACCCAATCGGTCAACTTTTGACCAAAATGTCAACTTTGGTCAAAATGGTCAATTTTAGACCCAATGACCAACCCATTGACCCAATAGACCAACTTTTGACCAAAAAGTCATATTCGGTCAAAATGGTCAATTCTTGACACAATTACCAACTCATTGACTAAATATGTCAACTTTTAACCAAAATGTCAACTTTGGTCAAAATGGTCAATTTCTGACCTAATGACCTCCCCGTTGACCCAATGGGTCAACTTTTGACAAAAATTTAATTTTGGTGAAAATAATCAATTCTTGACCTAATGAACAATTATTGACCCAAAAAGTCAACATTGGCCAAAATGGTCAATCCTTGACCAAATGACCAACCCATTGACCCAATAGGTCAACTTTTGACCAAAAAGTCTACTTCGGATCATAGACCCAATGACCAACCCATTGACAAATTAGGTCAATTTTTTGACCAAAAAGATCAATTTTGGTTAAAATAGTCAATTTTTGACCTAATGACTAATTATTGACCCAGTAAGCCAATCTTTGACCAAAAAGCTAACTTATGTCAAAATGCTCTATCTATGACCCAATGACCAACCTATTGACCTAATAGGCCAAATTTTTTACCAAAAGGTCAACTTTGGTCAAAATGATCAATCATTGACCCAATGACCAACCCATTGGCCTAATAGGTCAACTTTTGACCAAAAAGTCATTTCTGTTCAAAATTGTCAGATTTTGAATAATGACCAATTATTGACCCAATTAGTTAATCTCTGACCACAAAGTTAACTTTGGTTAAAAAGGTCAATCCTAAACCCAATGACAAAGCCATTGACCCAATATGTCAACCTTTGACCAACTAGATAATTTTAGTCAAAATAGTCAATTTTTGACTTAATGACCACCCATAGACCCAATAGGTCAACTTTTGACCAAAAACTTAACTTTGGTCAAAATGGTCAAGTTTTGACCCAATGACCAACCCATTGACCGAATAGGTCAACTTTTAACCAAAAAGTCATCTTTGGTCAAAATGGCCAATTCTTGACCAAATTACCAACTCATTGACCAAATAGGTGAACATTTGACCAAAAAGTTAACTTTGGTCAAAATGGACAATTTCATACCCAATGACCACCTCGTTGACCAAATGGGTTAACTTTTGACTAAAAAATCAATTTTGGTCAAAATAGTTAGTTTTTGAATTAATGTCAAATTATTGACCCAATGAGTCACTCTCTGACCAAAAAGTCAACTTTGGTCAAAATGGTCAATCCTTAACCTAATGACAAACCCATTCACCCAATAGGTCAACTTTTGACCAAAAAGTCAATTTTGGTCAAAATAGTCAATTTTTGACCTAATGAACAACCCATTGACCCAATATATTAACTTTTGACCAAAAAGTCATCTTCGGTCAAAATGGAGAATTCTTGACGCAATTTCCAACTCATTGACGAAATAAGTCAACTTTTGACCAAAAAGTCAACTTTGGTCAAAATGGCCAATTTCTGACCTAATGACCACCCCGTTGACCCAATGGGTCAACTTTTGACAAAATGTTTAACTTTGGTTAAAGTTATCAATTTTTAACCTAATGACCAATTATTGACCCAATTAGTCAATCTCTGACCAAAAAGTCAACATTGGTCAAAATGGTCAATCCTAGACCCAATGAACAACCCATTAACCCAATAGGATAACTTTTGACCAAAAAGTTAACTTCAATCAAATTGGGCAATCCTTGAATTAATGACCAACCCTTTAACCCAACAGTTCAACTTTTGACAAAAAAATCAATTTTGGTCAAAATAATCAATTTTTGACCTAATGACCAATTATTGATTCAGTAAGCCAATCTCTGACCAAAAAGTCAACTTTGGTCAAAAATGATATATCCTTGACCCAACGACCAGCCCATTGACCCAATAGGTCAACTTTTGAAAAAAAAGTCAACTTTGGTCAAAATGATTAATCCTTGACCCAATGACTAACCCATTGGCCTAGTAGGTCAACTTTTGATCAAAAAGTCAAATTTAGACAAAATAGTCAATTTTTTAATTAATGACCAATTATTGACCTAATAAGTCAATCTCTGTCTGAAAAAGTCAACTTTGGTCAAAATGGACAATCCTTGGCCTAATGACAACCCCATTGACACAATAGGTCAACTTTTGACCAAATAGTCAATTTTTGTCAAAATAGTTAATTTTTAACTTAAAGATCACACATTGACCCAATCGGTCAAATTTTGACCAAAAAGTCAACTTTGGTCAAAATGGTCAATTTCTGACCCAATGACCAGCCCGTTGACCCAATGGGTTAACTTTTGACCAAAAATTCAATGTTGACCAATTATTGACCCAATAAGTCAATCTCTGACCAAAAAGTCAACTATGGTCAAAATGGTCAATCCTTGACCCAACGATAAAATCATTGACCCAATAGGTTAACTTTTGACCAAATAGTCAATTTTTGACTAAATGACCACCCATTGATCCAATAGGTCAGCTTTTAACCAAAAAGTCAACTTTGATAAAAATGGTCAATTTTTGACCAAATGACCAACCCTTTGACCCAATAGATCAACTTTGGACCAAAAAGTCATCTTTTATCAAAATGGTCAATTCTTGACCCAATTACAAACTCATTGACCAAATATGTCAACTTTCGACCTAAAAGTCAAATTTGGTTAAAATGGTCAATTTCTGACCCAATGGGTCAACTTTTGACCAAAAATTTAATTATGGTCAAAATACTTAATTTTTGTTCTATAGACCAAAATAGTCAATTTTTTAATTAATGATCAATTATTGACCCAATAAGTCAATCTCTAACCAAAAAGTCAACTTTGGTCAAAATGGTCAATCCTTGACCCAATGACAAACCAATTGCCCAAGAAGTCAACTTTTGACCAAAAAGATAATTTTGGTCATAATAGTAAATTTTTGAACTAATGACCACCTATTGACACAATAGGTCAGCTTTTGACCAAAAAGTGAACTTTGGTCAAAATTGCCAATTTTTTACCCAATGACCAACTCATTGACCCAATAGATCAACTTTTGACCTAAAAGTCATCTTCGGTCAAAATGGTCAATTCTTGACCCAATTACCAACTCGTTGACCAAATAGGTCAACTTTTAACCAAAAAGTCAACTTTGGTCAAAATGGTCAATTTCTGACCCAATGCCACCCCGTTGACCCAATGAGTCAACTTTTGACCAAATATTTAATTTTAATCAAAATAATCAATTTTTGACCAAATGACTAATTATTGAGCCAATGAGTCAATCACTGAACAAAAGACAACTTTAGTTAATATGGTCAATCCTTGACCCAATGACTAACCCATTGACCCAATAAGTCAACTTTTGACCAAAAAGTCTAGTTTGGACAAAATGGTCAATCCTTGACCCAATGACCAACCCATTGACCCAATAGATCTTCTTTTGGCCAAAAAGCTAATTTTTGTCAAAATAGCTAATTTTTGACCTAATGACGAATTTTTGACCCAATAAGCCAATCCCTGACAAAATGTTAACTTTGGCCAAAATGGTTAATCTTTGACCCAATGACAAACCCATTGACCCAATGGGTCAACTATTAACCCAAAAGTCAACTTTGGTAAAAATGGTCAATTTCTTACCCGATGACTACCCCGTTGACCATTTTGTTCAAAATAGCCAATTTTTGACCTAATGACAAATTATTGACCCAATAAGTGAAACTTTGGTCAAAATGGTCAATCCTTGACCCAATGACAAACCCATTGATCCAATAGGTCAACTTTTGACCAAAAAGTCAATTTTGGTCAAAATAGTCAATTTTTTACATAATGGTCACCCATTGGCCCAATAGGTCAACTTTTGACCAAAAAGTCAACTTTAGTAAAAATGGATAATTTTTGAACTAATAGATTAACTTTTGACCCAAAAGTCATCTTCAGTCAAAATGGTCAATTCTTGACCCAATTACCAACTCATCGACCAATTATGTCAACTTTTGAGCAAAAAGTCAACTTTGGTCAAAATGGTCATTCCTTGACCTAATGACAAACCCATTGACCCAATATGTCAACATTTGACCAAAAAGTCTACTTTGGTCAAAATAGTCATTTTTTGACCTAATGACCAATTATTGACCCAGTAAGCCAATCTCTGACCAAAAAGTCAACTTTGGTTAAAATGGTTGATCTTTGACCCAATGACAAACCCATTGAACCAATAGGTCAAGTTTTGACCAAAAAGTCAACTTTGGCCAAAATGGTCAATTTCTGACCCAATGACCAACCCATTGACCCAATATGTCAACTTTTGACCAAAAAGTCAAACTTGGTCAAAATGGTCAAACCTTGACCCAATGACCAACTCATTGACTCAATAGGTAAACTTTTGACCAAAAAGTCAACCTTGGTCAAAATGGTCAAACCTTGACCCAATGAACAACCTATTGACTCAATAAGTAAACTTTCGACCAAAAAGTCAATTTTAGTCAAAATAGTCTAAGTTTAACCTAATGACCACCAAGTTACCAAATAAGTCAACTTTTAACCAAAAAGTCAACTTTGGTCATAATTATCAATTTTTAATTAATGACAAATCCATTGACATAATAGGTCAACTTTTGACCAAAAAGCCAACTTTGGTCAGAATGGTCAATTCTTCAACCAATGACCAACACCTTGACCAAAAAAGTGAACTTTTGAACAAAAAGTCTATTTGGGTCAAAATAGTCAATTTTTGACTTAATTACCAATTATTGACCAAATAAGTCAATCTCTGACCAAATAGTGAACTTTGGTCATAAAGGTCAATCCTTGACCCAATGACAAACCCATTGACCCAATAGGTCAACTTTTGACCAAAAAGTCAACTTTAGTCAAAATGGTCAATCCTTGACCCAATGACAAACCCACTGACCCAATAGATGAACTTTTGACAAAAAAGTCAATTTATGTCAAAATAGTAAATTTTTGACTTAATGATCATTTTTTGACCCAATATGTCAACTTTTGACCAAAAGTCGACTTTGGTCAAAATCGTCATTTTTCGACCTAATGACCAATTATTGACCCAGTAAGTCAATCTCTGACCAAAAAGTCAACTTTGGACAAAATGGTTGATCTTTAACCCAATGATAAACCCATTGAACCAATAGGACAAGTTTTGACCAAAAATTCAACTTTGGCCAAAATGGTCAATTTCTGACCCAATGACCAACCCATTGACCCAATATGTCAACGTTTGACCAAAAAGTCAACTTTGGTCAAAATGGTCAAACCTTAACCCAATGACCAACCCTTTGACTCAATAGGTAAACTTTTGACCAAAAAGTTAATTTTTGTCAAAATAGTCTAATTTTAACCTAATGACCACCAATTTACCAAATAAGTCAACTTTTGACCAAAAAGTTAACTTTGGTCAAAATTATCAATTTTTGACTAATGACCAACCCATTGACATAATAGGTCAACTTTTGACCAAAAAGCCAACTTTGGTCAGAATGGTCAATTCTTCACCCAATGACCAACACCTTGACCAAATAAGTGAACTTTTGAACAAAAAGTCTATTTGGGTCAAAATAGTCAATTTTTGACTTAACGACCAATTATTGACCAAATAAGTCAATCTCTGACCAAAAATTGAACTTTGGTCATAATGGTCAATCCTTGACCCAACGACAAACCCATTGACCCAATAGGTCAACTTTCGACTAAAAAGTCAACTTTGGTCAAGATGGTCAATCATTGACCCAATGACAAACCCACTGACCCAATAGATGAACTTTTGATAAAAAAGTCAATTTATGTCAAAATAGTAAATTTTTGACTTAATGATCATTTTTTGACCCAATATGTCAACTTTTGACCAAAAAGTCAACTTTGGTCAAAATAGTCATTTTTTGACCTATGACCAATTATTGACCCAGTAAGCCAATCTCTGACCAAAAAAGTCAACTTTGGTTAAAATGGTTGATCTTTGACCCAATTACAAACCCATTGAACCAATAGGTCAAGTTTTGACCAAAAAGTCAACTTTGGCCAAAATGGTCGATTCTCGACCTGATGACCAACCCATTGACCCAATATGTCAACTTTTGACCAAAAAGTCAACCTTAGTCAAAATGGTCAAACCTTGACCCAATGACCAACCCATTGATTCAATAGGTAAACTTTTGACCAAAAAGTCAACCTTGGTCAAAATGGTCAAACCTTGACCCAATGAACAACCCATTGACTCAATAAGTAAACTTTCGACCAAAAAGTCAATTTTAGTCAAAATAGTCTAAGTTTAACCTAATGACCACCAATTTACCAAATAAGTCAACTTTTAACCAAAAAGTCAACTTTGGTCATAATTATCAATTTTTAATTAATGACAAATCCATTGACATAATAGGTCAACTTTTGACCAAAAAGCCAACTTTGGTCAGAATGGTCAATTCTTCACCCAATGACCAACACCTTGACCAAATAAGTGAACTTTTGAACAAAAAGTCTATTTGGGTCAAAATAGTCAATTTTTGACTTAATTACCAATTATTGACCAAATAAGTCAATCTCTGACCAAATAGTGAACTTTGGTCATAAAGGTCAATCCTTGACCCAATGACAAACCCATTGACCCAATAGGTCAACTTTTGACCAAAAAGTCAACTTTGGTCAAGATGGTCAATCCTTGACCCAATGACAAACCCACTGACCCAATAGATGAACTTTTGACAAAAAAGTCAATTTATGTCAAAATAGTAAATTTTTGACTTAATGATCATTTTTTGACCCAATATGTCAACTTTTGACCAAAAAGTCAACTTTGGTCAAAATAGTCATTTTTTGACCTAATGACCAATTATTGACCCAGTGAGTCAATCTCTGACCAAAAAGTCAACTTTGGACAAAATGGTTGATCTTTAACCCAATGATAAACCCATTGAACCAATAGGACAAGTTTTGACCAAAAATTCAACTTTGGCCAAAATGGTCAATTTCTGACCCAATGACCAACCCATTGACCCAATATGTCAACGTTTGACCAAAAAGTCAACTTTGGTCAAAATGGTCAAACCTTAACCCAATGACTAACCCTTTGACTCAATAAGTAAACTTTTGACCAAAAAGTTAATTTTTGTCAAAATAGTCTAATTTTAGCCTAATGACCACCAATTTACCAAATAAGTCAACTTTTGACCAAAAAGTTAACTTTGGTCAAAATTATCAATTTTTGTCTAATGACCAACCCATTGACATAATATTTTAACTTTTGACCAAAAAGCCAACTTTGGTCGAGAATGGTCGATTCTTCTACCAATGACTAACACCTTGACCAAATAAGTGAACTTTTGAACAAAAAGTCTATTTGGGTCAAAATAATCGATTTTTGACTTAACGACCAATTATTGACCAAATAAGTCGATCTCGACCAAAAATTGAACTTTGGTCATAATGGTCGATCCTTGACCCAACGACAAACCCATTGACCCGATAGATCGACTTTCGACTAAAAGTCGACTTTGGTCAAGATGGTCAATCCTTGACCCAATGACAAACCCACTGACCCAATAGATGAACTTTTGATAAAAAAAGTCTATTTATGTCAAAATAGTAAATTTTTGACTTAATGATCATTTTTTGACCCAATAAGTCAACTTTTGACCAAAAAGTCAACTTTGATCAAAATAGTCATTTTTTGACCTAATGACCAATTATTGACCCAGTAAGTCAATCTCTGACCAAAAAGTCAACTTTGGACAAAATGGTTGATCTTTAACCCGATGATAAACCCATTGAACCAATAGGACGAGTTTTGACCAAAAGTCGACTTTGGCCAAAATGGTCGATTTCGACCCAATGACTGACCCATTGACCCAATGGGTCAATTTTTGACCAAAAAGTCAACTTTGGTCAAAATTGTCGAACCTTAACCCAATGACCAACCCGTTGACCCAACAGGTAAACTTTTGACCAAAAAGTTAATTTTAGTCAAAATGTACAATTCCTTTAATGACTACCAATTTACCAAATAAGTCGACTTTTGACCAAAAAGTTAACTTTAGTCAAAATTATCGATTTTTGTCTAATGACTAACCCATTGACATAATATTTCAACTTTTGACCAAAAAGCCGACTTTGGTCAGAATGGTAATTCTTCACCTGATGACGACACCTTGACCAAATAAGTGAACTTTTGAACAAAAAGTCTATTTGGGTCAAAATAGTCGATTTTGACTTAACGACCGATTATTGACCAAATAAGTCGATCTGCGACCAAAAATTGAACTTTGGTCATAATGGTCGATCCTTGACCCAACGACAAACCCATTGACCCGATAGGTCGACTTTCGACTAAAAGTCGACTTTGGTCGAGATGGTCGATCATTGACCCGATAATGAACCCAACGACCCGATAGATGAACTTTTGATAAAAAAGTCGATTTATGTCGAAATAGTAAATTTTTGACTTAATGATCATTTTTTGACCCAATATGTCGACTTTTGACCAAAAAGTCAACTTTGGTCGAAATAGTCGATTTTTGACCTAATGACCGATTATTGACCCGATGAAGCCGATCTCGACCGAAAAGTCGACTTTGGTTAAAATGGTTGATCTTTGACCCAATTACAAACCCATTGAACCAATAGGTCGAGTTTTGACCAAAAAGTCAACTTTGGCCAAAATGGTCGATTTCGACCCAATGACCGACCCATTGACCCAATATGTCGACTTTTGACCAAAAAGTCAACTTTGGTCAAAATGGTCGAACCTTGACCAATGACCATCCCATTGACTCGATAGGTTAAACTTTTGACCAAAAAGTCGATTTTAGTCGAAATGATCAATTTTGACCTATATGTTCACCAATTTACAAATAAGTCGACTTGTGACCAAAAAGTCAAGTTTGGTCAAAATTATCAATTTTTGACTAATGACCAATCCATTGACATAATAGGTCAACTTTTGACCAAAAAGCGAACTTTGGTCAAAATAGTCAATTCTTCACCCAATGACCAACACTCTAACCAAATAAGTGAACTTTTGAACAAAAAGTCTATTTGGGTCAAAATAGTCAATTTTTGACTTAATGACCAATTATTAACCAAATAAGTCAACTACTGACCAAAAAGTTAACTTTGGTCATAAAGGTCAATCCTTGACCCAATGACAAACCCATTGACCCAATAGGTCAACTTTTGACCAAAAAGTCGACTTTGGTCAAGATGGTCAATCCTTGACCCAATTACAGACCCGCTGACCCAATATATGAACTTTAGACAAAAAAGTCAATTTATGTCAAAATAGTAAATTTTTGACTTAATGATCATTTTTTGATCCAATAGGTTAACTTTTGACCAAAAAGTTAACTTCGATTAAAATAGTCAGTTCTTGACCCAATGACCAACCCATTGACCCAATTGGTCAACTTTTGACCAAAAAGAACTTTGGTCATAATTGTCAATCCTTGACCCAATGACCAACTCATTGACCAAAAGGACAACTTTTGACCAAAAAGTCAATTTTGGTCAAAATGGTCAATTTCTGACACCATGGCCTAAATGTCAATTTTGGCTAAAATGGTCAATCCTTAATCCAATGACCAACCCATTGACCCAGTTTGTCAACCTTTGACTAAAAAGTCAACTTTGGCCAAAATAGTTAATCCTTGACCTAATGATCAACACATTGACTGAATAGTTCAACTTTAGATGAAGAAGTCAATTTTGCTCAAAATTATCAATTTTTGAACTAATGACCGCCTCATTGACCTAAGTACGTCAACTTTTGACCAAAAAGACAACTTTGGTCAAAATGGTCAATCCTTGACCCAATGACCAACCCATTGATCCAATTTGTCAAATTCCAACCAAAAAGTCAATTTTGGTCAAAATAGTAAATTTTTGACCTATCGCCAATATTTGAGCAAAAAGTCTTCTTTGGTCAAAATGGTCAATCCTTGGCCCAATGACTATCCCATTGACCCAATTGGTCAACTTTTGACCAAAAAGTTAACTTTGGTCAAAATGATCAAACATTGACCCAATGACCAACTCATTGGCCTAATAGGTCAACTTTTAACCAAAAAGTTAATTTTGCTCAAAATAGTCAAAATTTGAATTAATGACAAATTATTGACCCAATAAGTCATTCTCTGACTAAAAAGTCAACTTTGGTCAAAATGGTTAATCCTTGACCCAATGACAAACCCATTGACCCAATAGGTCAACTTTTGACCAAATAGTCAATTTTCATCAAAGTAGTCAATTTTTGACCAAATGATCGCCCATTTACGTCAACTTTTGACGAAAAAGTCAACTTTGGTCAAAATGATCAATTTTTAACCCAATGACCAACTCATTGACCCAATAGTTTAATTTTTTGTTTAAAAAATTATCTTTGGTCAAAATGGTCAATTCTTGACCCAATTACCTACTCATTGACCAAATAGCTCAACTTTTGACCAAAAAATCAACTTGGCTCAAAATGGTCAATTTGTGACCCAATGATCTTCCCATTGACCCAATGGGTTAAGTTTTGACCAAAAATTCAATCTTTGTCAAAATAGTCAATTTTTGATCTATTGACCAATTGTTGACCCAATAAGTCAATCTCTGAGAAAAAAGTTAACTTTGGTCAAAATGGTCAATCATTGACCCAATAGGTCATCTTTCGACCAAAAAGCCAATTTTGGTCAAAATAGTCAATTTTTGACCTAATAACCAATTATTGACCCAGTAAACCAATCTCTGACCAAGAAGTTAACTTTGCTCAAAATGGTTAATCTTTGGCCCAATGGCAAACCCATTGACCCAATAGGTTAACTTTTGACCAGATAGTCAACTTTGATAAAAATGGTCAATTTCTGGCCCGATGACCACCCCGTTGACCATTTTGGCCAAAATAGTCAAATTTTGACCTAATGACCAATTATTGATCCAATAAGTCGAACTCTGACCGAAAAGTCAACTTTGGTCAAAATGGTCAATCGTTGACCCAATGAAAAACCCATGGACCCAATAGGTCAACTTTTGACCAAAAAGTCAACTTTAGTCAAAAGGGTCAATTTTTGACCCAATAGATTAACTTTTGACCCAAAAGTGATCTTCGGTCGAAATGGTCAATTCTTGACCCAATTACCAACTCATTAACCAAATATGTAAACTTTTGAGCAAAAAGTCAACTTTGGTCCAAATGATTAATCCTTGACCTAATGACCAATCAATTAACCTAGTAGGTTAACTTTCGACCAAAAAGTCAACTTTTGTCAAAATAGTCAATTTTTTACCTAATGACCAATTATTAACCCAATAAGCCAATCTCTGACCAAAAAGTAAACTTTGGTCGAAATGGTTGATCTTTGACACAATAATGAACCCATTGAACCAATAGGTCGACTTTTGACCAAAAGTCGACTTTGTCCTAAATGGGCGATTTCGACCCGATGACTGACCCATTGACCCATAGGTCGACTTTTGACCAAAAGTCGACTTTGTTCAAAATGGTCAAACCTTGACCCGATGACTGACCAATTGACCCGATAGATTGACTTTTGACCAAAAAGTCGATTTTAGTAAAAAAAGTCAAATTTGACTAGTGTGCCAATTGACCAAATAGGTCAACTTTTGAACTAAAAGTCAACTTTGGTCAAAATAATCAATTTTTGACTCAATGACCAACCCATTGACCTAATAAGTCAACTTTTGACCAAAAAATCAACTTTGGTCAAAATGATCAATTCTTGATCCAATGACCAACGCATTGATCCAATAAGTCAACTTTTGAACAAAAATTCAATTTGGGTTAAAATAGTCAATTTTTTACCTAATAACCAATTATTCACCCATTAAGTCAATCTCTGACCAAAAAGTCAACTTTGGTCATAAAGGTCAATCCTTGACCCAAAGACAAACCCATTGACCCAATAGGTCGACTTTGACCAAAAGTCAACTTTAGTCGAAATGGTCGATCCTTGAGCCGATGACCAGACCCATTGACCCAATAGGTCAACTTTTGACCAAAAAGTCAATTTTGGTCAAAATGGTCAATCCTTGACCCAATGACCAACTCATTGACCAAAAAGGACAACTTTTGACCAAAAAGTCAATTTTGGTCAAAATTGATAATTTTTGACCTAATGACGACCCAAAAGGACAAATTTTGACTAAAAAGTCAAATTTGGTCAAAATGGTCAATTTCTAACACAATGACCTAAATGTCAATTTTGGTTAAAATGGTCAATCCTTGATCCAAAGACTAACTCTTTGACCCAATTATTCAACTTTTGTCTAGAAAGTCAACTTTGGCCAAAATAGTTAAGCCTTGACCCAATGACCAACACATTGACCCAATAGGTCAACTTTTGACGAAAAAGTCAATTTTGCTTAAAATTGTCAATTTTTGACCAAATGACCGCTTCATTAACCTAAATAGGTCAACTTTTGACCAAAAAGACAACTTTGGTCAAAATGGTTAATCCTTGACCTAATGACCAACTCATTGATCCAATAGGTCAACTTTTGACCAAAAAGTCAATTTTGGTCAAAATAGTAAATTTTTGACCAAGAAGTCTTCTTTGGTCAAAATGGTTAATCCTTGACCCAAAGACCAACCCATTGACCCAATAGGTCAACTTTTGACCAAAAAGTCAACTTTGATCAAAATGATCAATCCTTGACCCAATGACCAACCCATTGGTTTAATAGGTCAACTTTTGACCAAAAAAAATTCTGGTTAAAATAGTCAATTTCTGAATTAATTATAAATTATTAACCCAATAAGTCAATCTCTGACAAAAAAGTCAACTTTGGTCAAAATGGTCAATCCTTGTCCCATTTACAAACCATTGACCCATTAAGTTAACTTTTGACCCAAAAAGTCAATTTTGGTCTAAATAGTGAATTTTTGACCTAATGACCAATTATTGACCAAATAAGTCAATCTTTGACCAAAAAGTCAACTTTGGTCAAAATGGTCAATCCTTGACCCAATGTCCAACCCATTCACACAAAAGCTCAAACAAAAAAAGTCAATATTGGTCAAAATGGTCAATCATTGACCCAATGAACCAATATGTCAACTTTTGACCAAAAAGCAATTTTGGTCAAAAAAAGTTAATTTTTTTTCCTAATGACCCTCCAATTGATCTAATATGTCATCTTTTGACAAAAAAGTTAAATTTGGTCAAAGTGGTCAATTTCTAACTCAATGACCACAGACCTAATGGGTCAACTTTTGACCAAGAGTTTAATTTTGGTCAAAATGGTCAATTTTTGACCCATTGACAAACCCATTAACCAAATAGTTCACCTTTTGTCCAAAAAGTTAATTTGGTCAAAATAGTTAATTTTTGACTGGATGAACACCCATTGACCCAATAGGTCAACTTTTGACCAACAAGTCAATTTAGGTCAAAATAGTCAATTTTTGACCTAATGACAAATTATTGACCCAGTAAGCCAATCTCCGACCAAAAAGTTAACTTGGGTCAAAATGGTTAATCTTTGGCCCAATGACAAACCCATCGACCCAATAAGTCAACTTTTGACCAAAAAGTGTACTTTGGACAAAATGGTCAATTTTTGACCCAATGACCAACCCATTAATCGAATGGGTCAACTTTTGACCAAAAATTCAATTTTGGTCAAAATAGTTAATTTTTGACCTAATGACCAATTGTTGACCCAATAAGTCAATGTCTGAGCAAAAAGTCAACTTTGGTCAAAATGGTCAATCCTTGACTTAATGAACAACCCATTGACCCAAAAGGTCAACTTTTGACTAAAAAATCATCTTTGGTCAAAATGGTCAAATTTTGACCCAATGACCAACCCATTATCCAACCCATTGACCTAATAGGTCAAGTTTTGACCAAAAAGTCAACTTTTGTCAAAGTGGTCAATTTCTGACCCAATGACCACCCCTTTGACCTAATGGGTCTAAATTTGACAAAAAATTCAACTTTGGTCAAAATAGTCAATTTTTGAGCTAATGACCAACTATTGACCAAATAAGTCAATCTCTGACCAAAAAGTCAACTTCGGACAAAATGGTAAAACCTTGACCCAATGACCAACCCATTGACCAAATAGGTCAACTTTTGACCAAAAAGTCAACTTTAGTCAAAATGGTCAATTCTTGACCCAATGACCAGCCCATTGACCCAACAGGTGAACTTTTGACCAAAAAGTCAATGTTGGTCTAAATAGTCAATTTTTGACCTAATGACCAACTATTGACCTAATAAGTCAATCTCTTGCCAAAAAGTCAACTTTTCTTAAAATGGTCAATCCTTTACCCAATGACCCAATTGGTCAAATTTCGACCAAAAATCAACTTTGGTCAAAATGGTCAATCCTTGACCCAATGACCAAATTATTTACCCAATATGTCAACTTTTTACCAAAAAGTTAATTTTGGTCATAATAGTCAATTTTTGACCTAATGACCATCTAATTGACCTACCTAATATGTCAACTTTTAACCAAAAAGTTAACTTCGGTTAAAATGATCAATTTCTGACCCAATGACCAACCCATTGACCCAAAAGGTCAACTTTTGACAAAAAATTCAATTTTGGTCAAAATAGTCAATTTTTGACCTGTTGACTAATTATTGACCCAATAAGTCAATCTTTGACCAAAAGTCAACTTTGGTCAAAATGGTCAATCCTTGACTCAATGACCAACCCATTGACCCAATAGGTGAACTTTTGTTCAAAAAATCATCTTCGGTGAACATGGTCAATCCTTGACCCAATGACCAACCCATAGACCCAATAAGTCAACTTTTGACCAAAAAGTGACTTTAGTCAAACTAGTCAATCCTTGAGACAATGACAAACCCATTAACACAATTGGTCAACTTTTGACCAAAAAGTCAATTTTCGTCAATATAGTCAATTTTTTACCTAATGACCACCCCAATGACCCAATAGATCAAGTTTTGACCAAAACGTTAACTTTTGTCAAAATGGTCAATTTCTGACCTAATGACCACCCTATTGATCTAATGGGTCCACTTTTGACCAAAATTCAATTTCGGTCAAAATAATCAACTTTTGACTTAATGACCAATTATTAAATAAATAAGTCAATCTCTGACCAAAAAGCAAACTTTGATCAAAATGGTCAAACCTAGATCCAATGGCCAACCCATTGACCCAATAGGTCATCTTTTGACCAAAAAGCCAATTTTGGTCAAAATAGTCAATTTTTGAACTAATGACCAATTATTGACCCAGTAAGCCAATCTCCGACCAAAAAGTTAACTTTGGTCAAAATGGTTAATCTTTGCCCCAATGACAAACCCATTAACCCAATAGGTCAACTTTTGACATAAAAGTCTACTTTGGTAAAAATGGTCAATTTCTGACCCGATGACCACCCCGTTGACCATTATGGTCAAAATAGTAAATTTTTGACCAAATGACCAATTATTGACCCAATAAGTCAAACTCTGACCGAAAATTCAACTTTAGTCAAAATGGTCAATCCTTGACCCAAAGACAAACCCATTAACCCAATAGGTCAACTTTTGACCAAAAAGTTAACTATGGTCAAAATGGTCAATCCTTAACACAATGACCAACCCATTGACCCAATAGGTCAACTTCTGACCAAAATGTTAATTTTATTCAAAATTATCATTTTTTGACCTAATGACCACCCCATTAACCCAATAGGTCAACTTTTGACCAAAAAGTCATGTTTTGTTAAAATGTTCAATTTCTGACCCAATGACCAACCCATTGACCCAATAAGTCAACGTTTGACAAAAAAGTCAACTTTGGTCAAAATGGTCAATCTTTGACCCAATGACTAACGCATAGACCCAATATATCAACTTTTGACCGAAATAGTCAATTGTTGACATAATGACCAATTATTGACCCAATATGTCAATCTCTGACCAAAAAGTCAACTTTGGTCAAATGATCAATCCTTCATCTAATGACCAACCCATTGACCCAATAGGTCAATTTTTGACCAAAAAGTGAACTTTAGTCAAAATAATCAATCCTTGAGACAATGACCAATCCATTGACACAATGGTCAACTTTTGACCAAAATGTTAATTTTGGTCAATATAATCAATTTTTGACCTAATGACCACCCCATTGACCCAATTGCTCAACTTTTTTTTCCAAAAAGTGAACTTTGGTCAAAATGGTCAATTTCTGGCCCAATGACCACCCCATTAACCTAATGAGTCAACTTTTGACCAAAAGTTCAATTTTGGTCAAAATAGTCAATATTTGACCTAATGACCAATTATTGACCAAATATGTCCATCTCTTACCAAAAAGTTAACTTTGGTCAAAATGGTAAAACTTTGACCCAATGACCAACTCATAAGCCCAATAGCTTAACTTTTGATAAAAAAGTCAACTTTGGTCAAAATGGTCAATCCATGACCCAATGACCCAATATGTCAACTTTTGACCAAAAAGTAATTTTGGTCAAAATAGTTAATTTTTACATAGTGACCATCCAATTGACCTAATAGGTCAACTTTTGACCAAAAAGTTAAATTTGGTCAAAATGGTCAATTTCTGACTTAATGACCAACCCACTGACCAAATAATTCGACTTTTGACAAAAAGTCAACTTTGGTTAATATGGTCAATTCTTGACCCAATTACCCATCCATTAATCCAATATGTCAACTTTTGACCAAAAGTCAATTTTGGTCAAAATCGTCAATTTTTGACCTAATAACCAATTATTGACCCAATAAGTCAATCTCTTACCAAAAAGTCAACTTTGGTCAAAATGGTTAATCCTTCACCAAATGACCAACCAACCCATTAGCACTATACGTCAACTTTTGACCAAAAAGTGATCTTTAGTCAAAGTAGTCAATCCTTAACACAATGACCAACCCACTAACACAATAGGTTAACTTTTGACCAAAAAGTCAATTTTGGTCAATATAGTTAATTTTTGACCTAATGAGCACCTCATTAACCCAATAGGTCAACTTTTGTCTGAAAAGTCAACTTTAGTCAAAATGGTCAATTCCTGACCCAATGACCACCCCATTGACCTAATGGGTCAACTTTTGGCTAAAAATTCAATTTTGGTCAAAAGAGTTTATTTTTTACCTAATGACCAATTATTGTCCCAATAAGCCAATCTCTGACCAAAAAGTGAACTTTGGTCAAAATGGTTAATCCTTGACTTAATGACCAACCCATTGACCCAATAGATCAACTTTTGACCAAAAAGTCAACATTGGTCAAAATGGTCAATCCTTGACCCAATTACCAACCCATTGACCTAATAGGTCAACTTTTGACCAAAATTTCATCTTTGGTTAAAATGGTCAAACCTTGATCTAATGACTAACTCATTGACCCAAAAGGACAACTTTTGACCAAAAAGTCAATTTTGGTCAAAATTGTCAACTTTTTACCTAATGACCATCTCATTGACCAAAAAGGTCAACTTTTAACCAAAAAGTCAAATTTGGGCAAAATTGTCAATTTTGGACACAATGACCTAAATGTAAACTGTGGTGAAAATGGTTAATCCTAGATCCAATGACAAACCGATTAACCCAATTTGTCAACTTTTGACTAAAAAGTTAACTTTGGCCAACATGGTTAATCCTTGACCCAATGACCAACCCATTGACCCAATAAGTCAACTTTTGACCAAAAAGTCAATTTTGGTTAAAATTGTCAATTTTTGACCTAATCACCGCCTCATTGACCTAAATAGGTCAACTTCTGACCAAAAAGACAACTTTGGTCAAAATGGTCAAACCTTGACCCAATGACAAACCCATTGACCCAATATGTCAACTTTTGACCAAAAAGTCAATTTTGGTCAAAATAGTCAATTTTTTACCCAATGACTAATTATTGACCAAATAAGTCAATCTCTGACAAAAAAGTCAACTTTGGTCAAAATGGTCAACCGTTGACCCAATGATCAACTCATTGACATAATAGCTCAACTTTTGATAAAAACGTCAACTTTGGTCAAAATGATCAATCCATGACCTAACGACCCAATATGTCAACTTTTGACCAAAAAGCAATTTTGGTTAAAATAGTCAATTTTTTTTTCTAATGACCACCCAATTGATCTAATAGGTCAACTTTTGACAAAAAAGTTAATTTTTTTCAAAATGGTCAATTTTTGACCAAATGATCCCCTAATTGACCCAAAGGGTCAACTTTTGACCAAGAGTTCAATTTTGGTCAAAATTGTCAATTTTTGACCCAACGACAAACCCATTAGCCGAATAGTTCAACTTTTTACCAAAAAGTTAATTTTTGTCAAAATAGTTAATTTTTGACTTAGTGAACACTCATTGACACAGTAAGTCAATTTTTGACCAAAAAGTCAATTTTGGTCAAAATAGTCAATTTTTGACCTAATGACCAATTATTGACCAAGTAAGCCAATCTCTTACCAAAAAATCAACTTTGGTTAAAATGGTCAATCCTTCACCAAATGACTAACCCATTGACCCAATAGGTCAACTTTTGACCAAATTGTCAATTTTGGTCAATATAGTCAATTTGTTACCTAATGACCACCCCATTGATCCAATTGGTCAACTTTTGACCAAAAAGTTAACTTTGGTCAAAATGGTCAATTTCTTACCTAATCACCAATTATTGACCAAATAAGTCAATCTCGGACCAAAAAGTCAACTTTTGTCAAAATGGTCAATCCTGGACCCAATGACCAACCCATTGAAATAATAGGTCAACTTTTGACAAAAAAGTCAACTTAGGGCAGAATGGTCAATCCATGACCCAATTACCAATATGTCAACTTTTGACCAAAAAGCAAATTTGGTCAAAATAGTCAATTTTTTACCTAATGACCACCTAATTGTTCTAATAGGTCAACTTTTGACCAAAAAATTAAATTTGGTCAAAATGGTTAATTCTGACCCAATGACCAACCCACTGACCATAAAATTCAACTTTTGACCAAAAGTCAACTTTGTTTAATATGGTCAATTCTTGACCCAATGAAAAACCCATTGACTTAATAGGTCAACTTTTGACCATAAAGTCAATTTTGGTCAAAATAGTCAATCCTTGACCCAATGACCAACCAACCCATTGACCCTATAGGTTAACTTTTGATTAAAAAGTGAACTTTAGTCAAAATAGTCAATCCTTGGCACAATCACCAACCCATTGACATAATAGGTCAACTTTTGACCAAAAAGTCAATTTTGGTCAATATAGTGAATTTTTGACCTAATGAGCACCTCATTAACCCAATAGTTCAACTTTTGACCAAAAAGTCAACTTTAGTCAAAATGGTCAATTCCTGACCCAATGACCACCCCATTGACCTAATGGGTCAACTTTTGACAAAAAATTCAAGTTTGGTCATTTTTGACCTACTAACCAACTATTGACCAAATAAGTAAATCTCTGACCAAAAAGTCAACTTTTGTCAAAATGGTCAATCCTTGACCCAATGACCAACTCATTGACCCAATAGGTCAACTTTTGACCAAAAAGCCAAATTTGGTCAAAATGGTCAATTCTTGACCCAATGACCAGCCCATTGACCCAACTGGCGAACTTTTGACCAAAAAGCAAATTTCGGTCAAAATAGTCAATTTTTGACCTAATGACCAATTATTGACCCAATAAGTCAATCTCTTGCCAAAAAGTCAACTTTTGTTAAAATGGTCAATCCTTTACCCAATGACCAACTCGTTGACCCAATTGGTCAACTTTTGACCAAAAAATCAACTTTGGTCAAAAGGGTCAATCCTTGACCCAATGACCAAATTATTGACCCAACATGTCAACTTTTGACCAAAAAGTCAATTTTGGTCAAAATAGTCAATTTTTGGCCGAATGACCACCTAATTGACCTACATAATATGTCAACTGTTAACTAAAAAGTAACTTCGGTCAAAATGATCAATTTCTGACCCAATACCAAGCCTTTGACCTAATAGGTCAACTTTTGACAAAAAATTCAGATTTGGTCAAAATAGTCGATTTTTGACCTGTTGACCAATTATTGACCCAATAAGTCAATCTTTGACTAAAAAGTCAACTTTGGACAAAATGGTCAATCCTTGACTCAATGTCCAACCCATTGACCCAATAGGTGAACTTTTGACCAAAAAATTAAATTTGGTGAAAATGGTCAATCCTTGACCAAATAACCAACCCATAGACCCAATAAGTCAACTTTTGACTAGAAAGTGAACTTTAGTCAAACTAGTCAATCATAGAGACAATGACAACCTCATTAACACAATTGGTCAACTTTTGACAAAAAAATCAATTTTGGTCAATATAGTCAATTTTTGACCTAACGACCACCCCATTGGCCCAATAGGCCAAGTTTTGACCAAAAAGTCAACTTTTGTAAGAATGGTCAATTTCTGACTTAATGACCACCTATTGATCTAATGGGTCAACTTTTGACCAAAAATTCAATTTTGGTCAAATTAGTCAACCTTTGACTTAATGGCCTATTATTGACCAAATAAGTCGATCTCTGACCAAAGAGTAAACTTTGGTCAAATAATCAATTTTTGACCTTATGACCAATTATTGACCTAGTAAGTCAATCTTCGACCAAAAAGTTAACTTTGGTAAAAATGGTTAATCTTTGACCCAATGACAAACCCATTGACCTAATAGGTCAACTTTTGACCAAAAAGTATTATTTGGTAAAATGGTCAATTTCTGACCCGATGACCACCCCGTTTGACTATTTTGGTCAAAATTATAATTTTTTGACCTAATGACCAATTATTGAACCAATAAGTCAACATCTTACCAAAAATTCAACTTTGGTCAAAATCATCAATCCTTGACCCAATGATAAACCCATTGACCCAATAGATCAACTTTTGACTAAGGAGTCAATTTTGGTCAAAATAGTCAATTTTTGACCTAATGACTAATTTATGACCAAGCTAATCTCAGACTAAAAAGTCAACTTTGGCCAAAATAGTCAATCCTTGACCCAATGACCAACCCATTGACCCAATAGGTGAACTTTTAACCAAAAAGTCAACATTGGTCAAAATGGTCAATCCTTAACACAATGACGAACCCATTGGCCCAACAGGTCAACTTTTGACCAAAATGTTAATTTTGGTCAAAATTGTCAATTTATGACCTAATTACCACCCATTAATCCAATAGGTCAACTCTTGACCAAAAGGTCATGTTTTTTTAAAAGGGTCAATTTCTGACCAAATGACCAACCCATTTACCCAATAGGTCAACATTTGACCAAAAATTCAACTTTGGTCAAAACGGTCAATCCTTGACCTAATGACCAACCCATAGACCCATTAGATCAACTTTTCACTAAAATTATTAATTTTTGACATAATGACCAATTATTGACTCAATAAGTCAATCTCTGACTAAAAAGTCAACTTTGGTCAAATGGTCAATCCTTCACCCAATAGGTCAATTTTTGACCAAAAAGCGAACTTTAGTCAAAATAGTCAATCCTTGAGACAATGACCAACACATTGACACAATGGGTCAACTTTTGACCAAAATGTTAATTTTGGTCAATATAATCAATTTTTGACCTAATGACCACCCCATTGACCCAATTGGTCAAGTTTTGTCCATAAAGTGAACTTTGGTCAAAATGGTCAATTTCTAACCTAATGACCATCTCATTGACCTAATGGGTCAACTTTTGAGCAAAAGTTCAATTTTGGTCAAAATAGTCAATTTTTGACCTAATGACCAATTATTGAACAAATAAGTCAATCTCTGACCAAAAAGTTAACTTTGGTCAAAAGGGTCAATCAATGACCCAATGACCAAATATGTCAAATTTTGACCAAAAAGCAATTTTGGTCAAAATAGTTAATTTTTTACATAGTGACCACCCAATTTACCAAATAGGTCAGCTTTCGACCAAAAAGTTAAATTTGGTCAAAATGGTCAATTTCTTTACAAATGACCACCCCACTGGACAAATAATTCAACTTTTGACCGAAAAGTCAACTTTGGTAAATATGGTCAATTCTTGACCCAATGACCCACCCATTAACCCACTATGTCAACTTTTGACCAAAAAGTCAATTTCGGTCAAAATAGTCAATTTTTGACCTAATAACCAATTTGTGACCCAATATGTCAATCTCTTACCAAAAAGTCAACTTAGGTCAAAATGGTCAATCCTTGACCCAATGACCAACCAACCCATTGACCCTATAGGTCAACCTTTGACCGAAAAGTGAACTTTACTCAAAATAGTCAATCCTTGACACAATGACCAACCCATTGACACAATATGTAAACTTTTGACCAAAAAGTCAATTTTTGTCAATATAGTCAATTTTGACCTAATGAGCACCTCATTAACCCAATAGGTTAACTTTTGACCGAAAAGTCAACTTTAGTCAAAATGGTCAATTCCTGACCCAATGACCACCCCATTGACCAAATGGGTTAACTTTTTGCCAAAAATTCAATTTTTGTCAAACTAGTTATTTTTTAACCTAATGACCAATTATTGACCCAATAAGTCAATCTCTGACAAAAAAGTCAACATTGGTAAATTTGGTCAATCCTTGACTTAATGACCAACCCATTCACCCAATAGGTCAACTTTTGACCAAAAAATCATCTTTGGTCAAAATGGTCAATTTTTGACCCAATTACTAACCCATTGACCCTATAGGTGAACTTTTGACCAAAAAGTCAACTTTGGTTAAAATTGTCAATTTCTTACCCAAGGAGCACCCTTTTGACCTAATGGGTCAACTTTTGACCAAAAAACAAATTTGGTTAAAACAGTTAATTTTTTACCTAATGACAACCCAATTATTCTAATAATGACCAAAAAGTTAAATTTGGTCAAAATGGTCAATTCTGACCCAATGACCAACCCACTGACCATAAATTTCAACTTTTGACCAAAAGTCAACTTTGTTCAATATGGTCAATTCTTGACCCAATGACCCACCCATTGACCCAATAGGTCAAATTTGACCATAAAGTCAATTTTGGTCAAAATAGTCAATCCTTGACCCAATAACCAACCAACTCATTGACCCTATAGGTCAACTTTTGACTAAAAAGTGAACTTTAGTCAAAATAGTTAATCCTTGGCACAATCACCAACCCATTGACATAATAGGTCAACTTTTGACCAAAAAGTCAATTTTTGTCAATATAGTGAATTATTGACCTAATGAGCACCTCATTAACCCAATAGATCAACTTTTGACTGAAAAGTCAACTTTAGTCAAAATGGTCAATTCCTGACCCAATGACCACCCCATTGACCTAATGGGTCAACTTTTGACCAAAAATTCAATTTTGGTCAAAATAGTTAATTTTTGACCTAATGACCAATTATTGACCCAATAAGTCAATCTCTGACTAAAAGTTAACTTTGGTCAAAATGGTCAATCCTTGACCTAATGACCAACCCATTGACCCAATAGGTCAACTTTTGACCAAAAAGTCAACTTTGGTCAAAATGATCAATTTCTAACCCAATGACCACCCTTTTGACCTAATGGGTCAACTTTTGACAAAAAATTCAAGTTTGGTCATTTTTGACCTACTAACCAACTATTGACCAAATAAGTCAATCTCTGACCAAAAAGTCAACTTTTGTCAAAATGGTCAATCCTTGTCCCAATGACCAACCCATTGACCCAATAGGTCAACTTTTGACCAAAAAGTCAAATTTGGTCAAAATGGTCAATTCTTGACCCGATGACTGAACCGTATTGACTAATGGTCAACTTTTGACTAAAAGTAAATTTCGGTCAAAATAATCGATTTTTGACCTAATGACCGATTATTGACTCAATAAGTCGATCTCTTGCCAAAAAGTCGACTTTTGTTAAAATGGTCGATCCTTTACCCGATGACCGACTCGTTGACCCAATTAGTCGACTTTCGACCAAAAAATCAACTTTGGTCAAAAGGGTCGATCCTTGACCCGATGATCAAATTATTGATCTAACATGTCAACTTTTGACCAAAAAGTCAATTTTGGTCAAAATAATCAATTTTTGGCCGAATGACCACCTAATTGACCTACATAATATGTCAACTTTTAACTAAAAAGTTAACTTCGCTCAAAATGATCAATTTCTGACCCAATACCAACCCTTTGACCTAATAGGTCAACTTTTGACAAAAAAAATCAAATTTTGTCAAAATAGTCGATTTTTGACCTGTTGACCAATTATTGACCCAATAAGTCAATCTTTTGACAAAAAAGTCAATCATTGACTCAATGACGAACCCATTGACCCAATAGGTGAACTTTTGACCAAAAAATCAAATTTGGTGAAAATGGTCAATCCTTGACCCAATGACCAACCCATAGACCCAATAAGTCAACTTTTGACTAGAAAATGAACATTAGTCAAACTAGTCAATCTTTGAGACAATGACTAACTCATTAAAACAATTGGTCAACTTTTGACAAAAAAATCAATTTTGGTCAATATAGTCAATTTTTGACCTAATGACCACCCCATTGACCCAATAGGCCAAGTTTTGACCAAAAAGTCAACTTTTGTAAGAATGGTCAAT
This sequence comes from Papilionanthe hookeriana x Papilionanthe teres, assembly GCA_022702705.1. Taxonomy (NCBI): domain Eukaryota; kingdom Viridiplantae; phylum Streptophyta; class Magnoliopsida; order Asparagales; family Orchidaceae; genus Papilionanthe; species Papilionanthe hookeriana x Papilionanthe teres. The sequence continues at coordinate 69,134,522 of CM040434.1, read as the reverse complement.
TTCTGACTTAATGACCACCCTATTGATCTAATGGGTCAACTTTTGACCAAAAATTCAATTTTGGTCAAAATAGTCAACCTTTGACTTAATGACCTATTATTGACCAAATAAGTCAATCTCTGACCAAAGAGTAAACTTTGGTCAAAATAGTCAATTTTTGACCTTATGACCAATTATTGACCCAGTAAGTCAATCTTCGACCAAAAAGTTAACTTTGGTAAAAATGGTTAATCTTTGACCCAATGACAAACCCATTGACCTAATAGGTCAACTTTTGACCAAAAAGCCTTTTTGGTAAAATGGTCAATTTCTGACCTGATGACCACCCCGTTGACCATTTTGGTCAAAATAGTAACTTTTTGACCTAATGACCAATTATTGACCCAATAAGTCAAACTCTTACCTAAAATTCAACTTTGGTCAAAATCATCAATCCTTGACCCAATGACAAATCCATTGACCCAATACGTCAACTTTTGACCAAGAAGTTAATTTTGGTCAAAATAATCAATTTTTTACCTAATTACCAATTTATGACCAAGCTAATCTCTCACCAAAAAGTCAACTTTGGTCAAAATGGTCAATCCTTGACCCAATGACCAACCCATTGACCCAATAGGTGAACTTTTGACCAAAAAGTCAACATTGGTAAAAATGGTCAATCCTTAACACAATGACCAACACATTGGCCCAATAGGTCAACTTTTGACCAAAATGTTAATTTTGGTCAAAATTGTCAATTTATGACCTAATGACCCCCCATTAACCCAATAGGTCAACTCTTGACCAAAAAGTCATGTTTTGTTAAATTACTCAATTTCTTACCAAATGATCAACCCATTTACCCAATAGGTCAACATTTGACCAAAAATTCAACTTTGGTCAAAATGGTCAATCCATGACCAACCCATAGACCCATTAGATCAACTTTTCACCTAAATAGTCAATGTTTAACATAATGACCAATTATTGACTCAATAACTCAATCTCTGACTAAAAAGTCAACTTTGGTAAAATGGTCAATCCTTCACCCAATAGGTTAATTTTTGACCAAAAAGTGAACTTTAGTCAAAATAGTCAATCCTTGAGACATTGACCAACCCATTGACACAATGGGTCAACTTTTGACCAAAATGTTAATTTTGGTCAATATAATCAATTTTTGACCTAATGACCACCCCATTGACCCAATTGATCAACTTTTGTCCATAAAGTGAACTTTGGTCAAAATGGTCAATTTCTAACCCAATGACCACCCCATTGACCTAATGGGTCAACTTCTAACCAAAAGTTCAATTTTGGTCAAAATAGTCAATTTTTGACCTAATGACCAATTATTGACCAAATAAGTCAATCTCTGACTAAAAAGTCAACTTTGGTCAAAAGGGTCAATTCTTGACCCAATGACTAACCCATTGACACAATAGCTCAACTTTTGATAGAAAAGTCAACTTTGATCAAAATGGTCAATCAATGACCCAATGACCAAATATGTCAAATTTTGACCAAAAAGCAATTTTGGTCAAAATAGTTAATTTTTTACATAGTAACCACCTAATTGACCTAATAGGTCAACTTTTGACTAAAAAGTTAAATTTGGTCAAAAATGTCAATTCTTTCCAAATGACCAACCCATTGGACAAATAATTCAACTTTTGACCGAAAAGTCAACTTTGGTAAATATGGTCAATTCTTGACCCAATGACCGACCCATTAACCCAATAGGTCAACTTTTGACCAAAAAGTCAATTTTGGTCAAAATAGTCAATTTTTGACCTAATAACCAATTTGTGACACAATATGTCAATCTCTTACCAAAAAGTCAAATTAGGTCAAAATGGCCAATCCTTGACCCAATGACCAACCAACCCATTGACCCTAAAGGTAAACTTTTGACCAAAAAGTGAACTTTACTCAAAATAGTCAATCCTTGACACAATGACGAACCCATTGACACAATAGCTATACTTTTGACCAAAAAGTCAATTTTTGTCAATATAGTCAATTTTGACCTAATGAGCACCTCATTAACCCAATAGGTCAACTTTTGACTGAAAAGTTAACTTTAGTCAAAATGGACAATTCCTGACCCAATGACCACCCCATTGACCTAATGGGTTAACTTTTTGCCAAAAATTCAATTTTGGTCAAAATAGTTAATTTTTAACCTAATGACCAATTATTGACCCAATAAGTCAATCTCTGACCAAAAAGTCAACTTTGGTAAATATGGTCAATCCTTGACTTAATGACCAACCCTTTCACCCAATAGGTCAACTTTTGACCAAAAAATCATCTTTGGTCAAAATGGTCAATTTTTGACCCAATTACTAACCCATTGACCCTATAAGTCAACTTATGACCAAAAAAGTCAACTTTGGTTAAAATTGTCAATTTCTTACCCAATGAGCACCCCTTTAACCTAATGGGTCAACTTTTGACCAAAAATTGATCTTTGGTCAAAATATTCAATTTTTGACCTAATGACCAAATAAGTCAATCTTTGACCAAAAAGTCAACTTTGGTCAAAATGGTCAGTCCTTGACCCAATGACCAACCTATTGACCCAATAGGTCTACTTTTGACCAAAAAGTCAACTTTGGTCAAAATGGTCAATTCATGACCCAATGACCAACCCATTGACCCAATAGGTAAACTTTTGACTAAAAAGTCAATTTTGGTCAAAATAGTCAATTTTTGACCTAATGACCAATTATTAACCCAATAAGTCAATCTCTTGCCAAAAAGTCAACTTTGGTTAAAATGGTTAATCCTTTACCCAATGACCAACCCATTGACCCAATTGGTCAACTTTTGACCAAAAAATCAAGTTTGGTCAAAATTGCCAATCCTTGACCCAATGACCAAACTTTTGACCCAATATGTCAACTTTTGACAAAAAGTCAACTTTGGTCAAAATAGTCAATTTTTGACCTAATGACCACCCAATTGATCCAATAAATTAAATTTTGATCAAAAAGTCAACTTTGGTCAAAATAATCAACTTCTAACCAAAGGACCACCCGTGAACCCAATGGGTCAACTTCTGCCCAAAAGAACAATTTTGGTCAAAATAGTCAATTTTTAACCTAATGACCACCTAATTGACCTAATATGTCAATTTTTAACAAAGAAGTTAACTTTGGTTAAAATGATCAATTTTTGACCCAATGACCAACCCCCAAAGAGTTAACTTTTGATAAAAAATTCAATTTTGGTCAAAATAGTTAATTTTTGACCTGTTGACAAATTATTGATCCAATAAGTCAATCTCTGACTAAAAAGTCAACTTTGGTCAAAATGGTCAATCCTTGACTCAATGACCAACCCATTGACCCAATAGGTCAACTTTTGACTAAAAAATCAACTTTGGAGAAAATGGTCAATCCTTGACCCAATGATCAACCCATAGACTCAATAAGTCAACTTTTGACCAAAAAGTGAACATTAGTCAAACTAGTCAATCCTTGAGACAATGACTAACCCATTAACACAATAGGTCAACTTTTGACCAAAAAGTCAATTTTGGTCAATATAATCAATTTTTGACCTAATGACCACCCCATTGACCCAATATGTCAACTTTTGACCAAAAAGTCAACTTTGGTCAAAATGGTCAATTTTTGACCTAATGACCACCCTATTGACCTAATGGGTCAACTTTTGACCAAAAATTCAATTTTGGTCAAAATAGTCAACTTTTGACCTAATGACCAATTATTGATCAAAGAAGTAAATCTCTGACTAAAAAGTCAACTCTGGTTAAAATGGTTAATCCTTAACCCAATGACTAACCCATTGATTTATTGCGTCAACATTTGACAAAAATGTCAACTTTGGTCAAAACGGTCAATCCTTAACCCAATGACCCAATATGTAAACTTTTGACAAAAAAGTAATTTTGGTCAAAATAGTCAATTTTTAACCTAATGACCAGCGAATTGACCTAATAGGTCAACTTTCAACCAAAAATTAACTTTAGTCAAATAGTTAATTCTTGAATCAATGACTAACCTATTGACCCAATAGGTCAACTTTTGACCAAAAAGTCAACTTTGGTCAAAATGGTCAATTCTTGACACAATGACCAACCCATTGTCCCAATAGGTTGACTTCTGACCAAAATGTCAATTTTGGTCAAAATAGTGAATTTTTCACCTAATGACCAATTATTGACCCAATAAGTCACTCACATACCAAAAAGTCAACTTTGGTCAAAATTGTCACATCATGACCAAATGACCAACCTATTGACACAATTGGTCAATTTTTGACCAAAAAATCAAATTTTGTCAAATTGGTCAATCCTTGACCTAATAACCAACTCATTCACCCAATATTTCAACTTTTGACCAAAAACTCAATTTTGGTTAAAATAGTGAATTTTTGACCTAATGACCACCCCGTTGACCCAATAAGTCAACTTTAGACAAAATGGTCAATTTCTAACCCAATGACCACCCCGTTAATCTAATGGGTCAACTTTTGACAAAAAAATTAATTTTGGTCAAAATAGTCAATTTTTGACCTAATGACCACCTAATTGACCCAATATGTCAACTTTTAACCAAAAAGTTAACTTTAGTCAAAATGGTCAATTTCTAACCCAATGACCAACCCATTGACTCAATAAGTCAACTTTTGACCAAAAAGTCAACTTTTGTGAAAATGGTCAATTCTTGACCCAATGACCAACCCATTGGCCAAATAGGTCAACTTTTGACCACAATGTCAACTTTGGTCAAAATGGTCAATCCTTGGCCCAATCACCAACCCATTGACCCAAAAGGTCAACTGTTGACCAAAAAGATAACTTTGGTCAAAATGGTCAATCCTTGACCTAATGACCAACCCACTAACCCAATAGGTTAACTTTTGACCAAAAATTTAATTTTGGTCAGAATAGTCAACTTTTGAACTACTGACCAATTATTGACCCAATAAGTCAATCTTTGACCAAAAAGTCCACTTTTGTTAAAATGGACAATCCTTGCCTCAATAACTAGCCCATTTACCCAATAGGTCAACTTTCGCTAAAAAGTCATCTTTTGCCAAAATTGTCAATTCTTGACCCAATTACCAACTCATTGACTAAATAGGTCAACTTTTGACCGAAAAAGTCAACTTTGGTCAAAATGGTCAATTTCTGACCCAATGACCACCCTGTTGACCTGATGGGTTAAGTTTTACCAAAAATTCAATTTTTCTCAAAATATTCAATTTTTGATCTAATGACCAATTATTGACCCAATAATTCAATCTCTGACCTAAAAGTCAACTTTGGTCAAAATGGTCAATGTTTGACCCAATGACAAACACATTGACCCAATAGGTCAACTTTTGACCAAAAAGTCAATTTTGGTCAAAATAGTCAATTTTTAACTTAATGACCACCTATTGACCCAATAGGTCAACTTTTGACCAAACAGTTAACTTTGGTCAAAATGGCCAATTCTTAACCCAATTACCATCTTATTGACCAAACCTGTCAACTTTTGACCTAAAAGTCAACTTTGGTCAAAATGGTCAATTTCTGACCAATGACCACCCCGTTGACCCAATGAGTCAAATTTTGCCAAAAAATTTAATTTTGGTAAAAATAATCAATTTTTGACCCAATGACCAATTATTGACCCAATAAGTCAATCTCTGACAAAAAAGTCAACTTTGGTCAAAATGGTCAATCCTTGACCCAATGACCAACCCATTGACCCATTAGGCCAACTTTTGACCAAAAAGTCAACTTTGGACAAAATGCTCAATCCTTGACCCAATGACCAACCGTTTGACCCAATAGGTCAACTTTTGGCCAAAAAGTCAATTTTGGTCAAAATAGTAAACTTTGACCTAATGACCAATTATTGATTTGGTAAGCCAATCTTTGACCAAAAAGTTAACTTTGGTCAAAATGGTCAATCCTTGACCCAATGACCAACTCTTTGACCCAATAGGTCAACTTTTGGTCAAAATGATCAATCCTTGACCCAATGACCAACCCATTGGCCTAATAGGTCAAATTGTGTCCAAAATGTCAATTTTGATCAAAATAGTCAATTTTTGAATTAATGACCAATTATTGACCCAATAAGTCAATCTCTGACCAAAAAGCCAACTTTGGTCAAAATTATCAATCCTTGACCCAATGACAAACCCATTTACCCAATAAGTCAACATTGGACCAAAAAGTCAATTTTGGTCAAACTAATCAATTTTTGACCTAATGACCACCCATTGACCCAATAGGTCAACTTATGACCCAAAAGTCAACTTAGGTCAAAATGGTCAATTTCTGAACCAATGACCAACCCAATGAGCCAATATATCAACTTTTGACCAAAAAAGTCATCTTTGGTCAAAATGGTCAATTCTTGACTCAATTAGCAACTCAATGACCAAATATGTCAACTTTTGACCAAAAAATCAACTTGGGTTAAAATGGTAAATTTCTGACCCAATGACCTCCTCGTTGACTAAATGGGTAAATTTTTGACCAAAAAGTCAATTTTGGTCAATATAGTTAATTTTTTACCTAATGACCACTTATTGACCCAATAAGTCAATCTCTGACCAACAAGTCAACTTTGGTCATAGTGGTTAATCCTTAACCCAATGACAATCAAATTGACTCAATATGTCAAGTTTTGACCAAAAAGTCAACTTAGATCAAAATGGTTAATCCTTGACCCAATGACCAACCCATTGACCCAAAATATCTACATTTGACGAAAAAGTCAATTTTGGTTAAAATTGTAAATTTTTGACTTGATGACCAATTATTGACCCAATAGATCAACTTTTGACCAAAAAATCAACATTGGTCAAAATGGTCAATCCTTGACCCAATGACCAACCCATTGACCTAATAGGTCAACTTTTGACCAAAATTTCAATTTTGGTTAAAATGGTCAATCCTTATCCTAATGACCAACACATTGACCCAAAAGGACAACTTTCGACCAAAAAGACAATTTTGGTCAAAATTGTCAATTTTTGACCTAATGACTATCTCATTGACCCAAAAGGTCAACTTTTAACCATAAAGTCAAATTTGGTCAAAATGATCAATTTCGGACACAATGACCTAAATGTCAACTTTGGTGAAAATGGTTAATCCTTGATCCAATGCTAACCGATTAACCCAATTTGTCAACTTTTGACTAAAAAGTCAACTTTAGCCAAAATGGTTAATCCTTAACCCAATGACCAACCCATTGAACCAATAAGTCAACTTTTGACCAAAAAGTCAATTTTGGTCAAAATTATCAACTTCTCACCTAATCACCGCCTCATTGACCTAAATAGGTCAAATTTTGACCAAAAAGACAACTTTGGTCAAAATGGTCAATCCTTGACCCAATGACAAACCCATTGACCCAATAGGTGAACTATTGACCAAAAAGTCAATTTTGGTCAAAATAGTCAATTTTTGACCTAATGACCAATTATTGACCAAGCCAATCTCTGACCAAAAATTCAACTTTGGTCAAAATGGTCAATCCTTGACCCAATGACAAAACCCATTGCCACAATAGGACAACTTTTGATCAAAAAGTCAACTTTGGTCAAAATGATCAATCCTTTACCCAATGACTAACCCACTGGCCTAATCGGTCAACTTTTGACCAAAAAGTCAATTTTGGTCAAAATAGACAATTTTCTGAATTAATCACCACTTATTGACCCAATAAGTCAATCTTTGAACAAAAAGTCAACTTTGGTCAAATGGGTCAATCTTTGACACAATGACAAAACCATTAACCCAATATGTCAACTTTTGACCAAAAAGACAATTTTGGTCAAAATAGTCAATTTTTGACATAATGACCACCCATTGACCCAATATGTCAACTCTTGACCAAAAGGTCAACTTTTGTAAAAATGGTGAATTTTTGACCCAATGATAAATCCATTGAACCAATAGATCAACTTTTGAACAAAATGTCATCTGCGGTTAAAATGGTCAATTCTTGACCCAATTACCATCTCATTGACCAAATAGGTCAACTTTTGACCAAAAAGTCAACTTTGGTCAAAAGGTCAATTTCTGACCAAATGACCACCCGTTGACCCAATGGGTCAACTTTTGACAAAAAATTTAATTTTGGTCAAAATAATCAATTTTTTACCTAATGACCAATTATTGACCCAATAAGTCAATCTCTGACTAAAAAGTCAACTTCGGTCAAAATGGTCAATCCTTGACCCAATGACCAACCCATTGACCTTATAGGCCAACTTGTGACCAAGAAGTCAACTTTGGTCAAAATGGTCAATCCTTGACCCAATGACCAACCCATTGCAACTTTTGGTCAAAAAGTCAGTTTTTGTCAAAATAGTAAACTTTTGACCTAATGACCAATTATTGACCCAGAAAGCTAATCTGTGACCAAAAAGTTAATTTTGGTCAAAATGGTCAATCTTTGACCCAATGACCAACCCTTTGACCCAATAGGTCAACTTTTGACCAAAAAAATTAACTTTGATCAAAATGATCAATCCTTGACCCAATGACCAAACCATTGGCCTAATAGGTCAACTTTCGATCAAAATGTCAATTTTGGTCAAAAAAGTCATTTTTTGAATTAATGACCAATTATTGAGCCAATAAGTCAAACTCTGACAAAAATGTCAACTTTGGTCAAAATACTCAATCCTTGACCCAATGACAAACTCGTTGACCCAATAGGTCAACATTGGACCAAAAAGTCAATTTTTGACCTAATGACCACCCTTTGACCCAATAGGTCAACTTATGACCCAAAAGTCAACTTTGGTCAAAATGGTCAATTTTTACCCAATAACCAACACATTGACCCAATAGGTCAACTTTTGACTAAAAAAGTCATCTTTGGTCAAAATGTTCAATTCTTGACTCAATTACCAACTCATTGACGAAATAGGTCAACTTTTGACCAAAAAGTCAACTCGGGTCAAAATGGTGAATTTCTGGCCCAATGGCCTCCCTATTGACTCAATGGGTCAACTTTTGATCAAAAAGTCAATTTTGGTCAAAATAGTCAATTTTTGACCTAATGACCAATTATTGAACTAATAAGTCAGACTCTAACCAAAAAGTTAACAATGGTGACATCCTTGACCCAATGATAAATCCCCTGACCCAACATGTCAACTTTTGACCAAAAAGTCAACTTTGGTCAAAATGGTAAATCCTTGACCCAGTGACCAACCCACTGACCCAATATATCGACATTTGACCAAAAAGTCATATTTGGTGAAAATAGTAAATTTTTGACTTAATGACCAATTATTGACCTAATAGGTCAACTTTTGACCAAAAAGTCAACATTGGTCAAAATGGTCAATCCTTGACCTAATGACCAACCCATTGACCCAATAGGTCAACTTTTGACCCAAATTTCAACTTTGGTTAAAATGGTCAATCCTTGACCCAATGACCAACTCATTGACCCAAAAGGACAACTTTTGACCAAAAAGTCAATTTTTGTCAAAATTGTCAAATTTTGACCTAATGACCATCTCATTGACCCAAAAGGTCAACTTTTAACGAAAAAGTCAAATTTGGTCAAAATGGTCAATTTCGGAAACAATGACTAAACTTCAACTTTGGTGAAAATGGTCAATCCTTGATACAATGACCAACCGATTGACGCAATTTATGAGCTTTTAACTAAAAAAGTCAACTTTGGCCAAAATGTTTAATCCGTGACCCAATGACCAACCCATTGACCTAATAGGTCAACTTTTGACCAAAAAGTCAATTTTGGTCAATAGTGTCCATTTTTGACCTTATCACCACCTCATTAATCTAAGTAAGTCAACTTTTGGCTAAAAAGTCAGCCTTAGCCAAATTGGTTAATCCTTAACCTAATGACCAACCCATTGATCCAATAAGTTAACTTTTGACAAAAAAGTCAATTTTGGTCAAAATTGTCAATTTTTGACCTAATCACCGCCTCATTGAACTAAATAGGTCAACTTTTGACCAAAAAGATAACTTTGGTCAAAATGGTCAATCCTTGACCCAATGACCATCCTTTTGACCCAATATCTCAACTTTTGACCAAGAAGTCAACTTTGGTCAAAATGGTAAATTCATGACCCAATGACCAACCCATTGACCAAATATGTCAACTTTTGACCAAAAAGTCAATTTTGGTCAAAATAGCCAATTATTGACCTAATGACCAATTATTGACCCAATAAGTCAATCTCTTGCCAAAAAGTCAACTTTGGTTAAAATGATTAATCCTTTACACAATGACCAACCCAGTGACCCAATTGGTCAACTTTTGATCAAAAAATCAAAATGATCAATCCTTGACCCAATGACCAAATTATTTACCAAATATGTCAACTTTTGACCAAATAGTTAATTTTTTACCTAATGACCACCCCATTGACCCAATAAATTAAATTTTGTTCAAAAAGTCAACTTTGGTCAAAATAGTCAACTTCTAACCTAATGACCATTTGTCAACTTTTGACCAAAAAAATAATTTTGGTCAAAATAGTCAATTTTTGACCTAATGACCACCTAATTGACCTTATATGCCAACTTTTAACCAGAAAGTTAACTTTGATCAAAATGATCAATTTCTGACCCAATGACCAACCCATTGACCCAATAGGTCAACTTTTGAAAAAAAATTCAATTTTGGTCAAAATAGTTAATTTTTGACCTGTTGAGCAATTATTGACCCAATAAGTCAATCTCTGACCAAATAGTTAACTTTGGTTAAAATGGTAAATCCTTGACTCAATGACCAACCCATTGACCCAATAGGTCAACTTTTGACCAAAAAAATCAACTTTGGTGAAAATGGTCAATCCTTTACCGAATGACCAACCCATAGACCCAATAAGTCAACTTTTGACCAAAAAGTGAACTTTAATCAAACTAGTCAATCCACGAGACAATGACTAACCCATTAAGACAATAGGTCAACTTTTGACCAAAAAGTCAATTTTGGTCAACATAGTCAATTTTTGACATATTGACCACCCCATTGACCCAATATGTCAACACTTGACAAAAAAGTCAACTTTGGTCAAAATTGTCAATTTCTGACCTAGTGACTACCCTGTAGACATAATGAGTCAACTTTTGACCTAATGACCAATTATTGACCAAATAAGTCTATCTCTGACCAGAAAGTCAACTTTGGTCAAAATGGTCAATCCTTGACCTAATGGCCAACCCATTGACCCATTGGGTCAACTTTTGACAAAAATGTCAATTTTCGTCAAAATGGTCAATCCTTAACCCAATGATCTAGTATGTCAACTTTTGACCAAAAAACAATTTTGGTCAAAATAGTCAATTTTTTACCTAATGACCACCCGATTGACCTAATATGCCAACGTTTGACCAAAAAATCAACTTTGGTCAAACAGTCAATTCTTGACTCAATGACCAACCGATTGATCCAATAGGTCAATTTTTGAATAAACAGTTAACTTTGGTAAAATGATCAATCCTTGACCCAAAGACCAACCCATTGACATAATTGGTCAAATTTTGACCAAAAAATCAACTTTTGTTAAATTGGTCAATCCTTGACCCAATAACCAACTCATCACCCAATATTTCAACTTTTGACAAAAAGTCAATTTTAGTCAGAAAAGACAATTTTTGACCAAATGACCACCCCATTGACCCAATAAGTCAAATTTAGAGAAAATGGTCAATTTCAAACCCAATGACCACCCCGTCAACCCAATGGGTCAACTTTTGAAAAAAAAATAATTTTCGTCAAATTGTCAATTTTTTACCTAATCACCACCCGATTGAGCCAAAAGGTCAACTTTTAACAAAAAAGTTAACTTTGGTCAAAATGATCATATTCTGACCCAATGACCAACCCATTAACTTAATAAGTCAACTTTTGAGCAAAAAGTCAACTTTGGTCAAAATGGTCAATTCTTGACCCAATGACCAACCCATTGGCTAAATAGGTCAACTTTTGACCAAAATGTCAACTTTGGTTAAAATGGTCAATCTTTGACCCAATGACCAACGCATTGACCCAAAAGGTTAACTTTTGACCAAAAAGCCAACTTTGGTCAAAATGGTCAATCCTTGACCAAATGACCAACCCATTGACCCAAAAGGTCAACTTTTGACCAAAAATTCAATTTTGGTCAAAATAGTCAACTTTTGAACTTCTAACCAATTATTGACCCAATAAGTCAATCTAAGACCAAAAAGTCCACTTTTTCAAAATGGAGAATCCTTGACGCAATAACCAACCCATTAACCCAATATGTCAACTTTTGTTAAAAAGTCGTCTTTGTCCAAAATTGTCAATTCTTGACCCAATTACCAACTCATTGACTAAATAGTTCAAGTTTTGACCAAAAAGTTAACTTTGGTAAAAATGGTCAATTTATGACCCAATGACCACCCTGTTGACTCGATTTTAACCAAAAAAGTCAATTTTGGTCAAAATATTCAATTTTAGACCTAATGACCAATTATTGACCAAATAATTTAATCTCTGACCTAAAAGATAACTTTGGTCAAAATGGTCAATCCTTGACCCAATGATAAACCCATTGTCCCAATATGTCAACTTTTGACCAAAAAGTCAATTTTGGTCAACATTGTCAATTTTTGATATAATGACCACCTATTGATCGAATAGGTCAACATTTGACCAAAAAGTTAACTTTGGTCAAAATGGTCAATTTTTGACCCATTGACCCAATCGATCAACTTTTCACCAAAAAGTCATCTTCGGTCAAAATCATCATTTATTGACCCAATTACCATCTCATTGACCAAATAGGTCAACTTTTGACCAAAAAGTCAACTTTGGTCAAAATGGTTAATTTCTTACCCAATGACTACCCCGTTGACCCAATATGTCAACTTTTGACAAAAAAATTAATTTTGGTCAAAAAAATCAATTTTTTTACCTAATGACCAATTATTGACCCAATAAGTCAATCTCTGACCAAAAAGTCAACATTCGTCAAAATGGTCTATACTTGACCCAATGACCAACCCATTGACACAATATGCCAACCTTTGACTAAAAGGTTAACTTTGGTTAAAATGGTCAATCCTTGTCCTAATGACCAACCGATTGACCCAATAGGTCAACTTTTGTCCAAAAAGTCAATTTTGGTCAAAATAGTAAACTTTTAACCTAATGACCAAATATTGATCTAGAAAGCTAATCTTTGACCAAAAAGTTAGCTTTGGTCAAAATGGTCAATCCTTGATCCAATGACCAACCCTTTGACCCAATAGGTCAACATTTGACCAAAAGTTAACTTTGATCAAAATGATCAATCCTTGACCCAATGACCAACCCATTGGCCTAATAGATCAAATTTTGTTCAAAATGTCAATTTTGGTCAAAATAGTCAATATTTGAATTAATGACCAATTATTGGCTCAATAAGTCAGTCTCTGACCAAAAAATCAACTTTAGTCAAAATGGTCAATTCTAGACCCAATGACAAACCCATTGACCCAATAGGTCAACATTTGACCAAAAAGTCAATTTTTGTTAAAATAGCCAATTTTTGACCTAATTACCACCCAATGACCCAATTGGTCAGCTTATGATCCAAAAGTCAACTTTGGTCAAAATGGTCAATTTTTGACCCATTGACCAACCCATTGACCCAATTGCTCAACTTTTGACCAAAAAAGTCATCTTTGGTCAAATTGGTCAATTCTTGACTCAATTACCAACTCATTGACAAAATAGGTCAACTTTTGATAAAAAAAGTCAATTTAGGTCAAAATGGTAAATTTGTGACCCAATGACCTCCCCGTTGACCTAATGGGTCAACTTTACACCAAAAAGTCAATTTTGGTCAAAATAGTTTATTATTTACCTAATGACCAATTATTGACCCAACAAGTCAATCTCTGACCTAGTTAACTTTGGTCATTGTGGCCAATCCTTGACCCAATGACAAACCCATTGACCTAATAGGTCAACTTTTAACAAAAAAGTCAACTTTGGTCAGAATGGTTATTCCTTGACCCAATGACCAACCCACTGACCCAATATATCGACAATTGACCAAAAAGTTAAATTTGGTCAAAATAGTAAATTTTTGATTTAATGACCAATTATTGACCCAATAGATCAACTTTTGACAAAAAGGTCAACATTGGTCAAAATGGTCAATCCTTGATCCAAAGACCAACCCATTAACCCATTAGGTTAACTTTTGACCAAAATTTCTACTTTGGTTGAAAAAGGTCAATCCTTAACCTAAAGACAAACTCATTGACCCAAAAGGACAACCTTTGACCAAAAAGTCAATTTTGGTCAAAATTGTCAATTTTTGCCCTAATGACCATCTCATTGACCCAAAAGGTCAACTTTTAACTAAAAAGTCAAATTTGGCCAAAATGGTTAATCCTTGACCTAATGACAAAACCCATTGACCCAATTGGTCAACTTTTTACCAAAGAGTTAATTTTGGTCAAAACTATCAATTTTTTACTTAATCACCACCTCATTGACCTAAATAGGTCAAATTTTGACCAAAAAGACAACTTTGGTCAAAATGGTCAATCCTAGACCCAATGACAAACCCATTGACCCCATAGGTCAACTTTTGACCAAAAAGTCAGTTTTGGTCAAAATAGTCAATTTTTGACCTAATGACCAATTATTGACCACCCAATCTCCTACCAAAAAGTAAACCTTGGTCAAAATGGTTAATACTTGACACAATGACAAACCCATTGACACAATAGGTCAACTTTTGACAAAAAAGACCAAAAAGTCAACTTTGGTCAAAATGATCAATCCTTGACCCAATGACCAACCCATTGGCCTAATAGGTCAACTTTTGACCAAAAAGTCAATTTTGATCAAAATAGATAATTATTGAATTAATGACCAATTATTGACCCAATAAGTCAATCTTTGACCAAAAAGTCAACTTTGGTCAAAATGGTCAATCCTTGACCCAAGGACAAACTCATTGACCCAATTGGTCATCATTTGACCAAAAAGTCAATTTGGGTCAAAATAATCAATTTTTGACCTAATGACCACCCATTGACCCAATAGGTCAACTTATGACCCAAAAGTCAACTTTGGTCAAAATGGTCAATTTTTGACCCAATGACCAACCCATTGACCCAATAAGTCAACTTTTGACCAAAAAAGTCATCTTTGGTCAAAATGGTCAATTCTTGACTCAATTACCAACTCATTGACCAAATAGGTCAACTTTTGACCAAATAGGTCAACTTTTGACCAAATAGGTCAACTTTTGACCAAAAAGTCAACTTGGGTCAAAATGGCAAATTTCTTACCCAATGACCTCCTCGTTGACACAATGGGTCAACTTTTGACCAAAAAGTTAATTTTGGTCAAAAGAGTCAATTTTTGAGCTAATGATCAATTATTGACCTAAAAAGTCAACCTTGGTCATAGTGGTCAATCCTTGACCCAATGACAAACCCATTGACTCAACAGGTCAACTTTTGACCACAAAGTCAACTTTGGTCCAAAGAGTAAATCCTTGACCCAATGAACAACCCACTGACCCAATATATCGACATTTAACCAAAAAGTCAATTTTGGTCAAAATATTAAATTTTGACTTAATGACCAATTATTTCCCTAATAAGTCAACTTTTGACCAAAAAGTCAACATTGGTCAAAATGGTCAATCCTTGACCCAATGACCAACCCGTTGACCTAATAGGTCAACTTTTGACCAAAATTCAACTTTGGTTAAAATGGTCAATCCTTGACCCAATGACCAACTCATTGACCCAAAAGGACAACTTTTGACCTAAAAGTTAATTTTCATCAAAATTGTCAATTTTTTAGATAATGACCATATCATTGACCCAAAAGGTTAACTTTTAACCAAAAAGTCAAATTTTGTCAAAATGGTCAATTTCGGACACAATGACCTAACTGTCAACTTTGGTGAAAATGGTCAATCCTTGATCCAATGACCAACCGATTGACCCAATTTGTCAACTTTTGACTAAAAAGTCAACTTTGGCCAAAATTGTTAATCTTTGATCCAATGACCAACCCAATAGGTGAACTTTTGACCAAAAAGTCAATTTTGGTCAAAATTATCAATTTTTGACCTTAACACCACCTCATTGACCTAAATAGGTCAACATTTGACCAAAAAGACAACATTGGTCTAAATGGTCAATCACTGACCTAATGACAAGCCCATTGACCAAATAGGTTAACTTTTAACCAAAAAGTTAATTTGGGTTAAAATAGTCAATTTTTGACTTAATGACCACCCATTAACCCAATAGGTCAACTTTTGACCAAAAAAATAACTTTGGTCAAAATGGTCAATTTTTTACCCAATGACCAACCCATTGAACAAATAGATCAAATTTTGACCTTTAAGTCATCTTCGGTCAAAATGGTCAATTCTTAACCCAATTACTAACTCATTGACCAAATAATTTACCTTTTGTCCAAAAAGTCAACTTTGGATAAAATGGTCAATTTATGACCCAATGACCACCCCGTTGACCTAATGGGTTAAGTTTGACCAAAAATTCAATTTTGGTCAAAATAGTCAATTTTTGACTTAATGACCAATTATTGACCCAATAAGTCAATCTTTGACCAAAAAGAGAAACTCATTGACCCAATAGGTCAACTTTTGACTAAAAAGTCAATTTTGGTCAAAATTGTCAATTTTTGACATAATGACCACCCATTAATCCAACAGGTCAACTTTTGACCAAAAAAAACTTTGGTCAAAATGGTCAATTTTTTACCCAATGACCAACCCATTGACCCAATTGATTAAGTTTTGACCTAAAAGTCATCCTCGGTCAAAATGGTCAATTCGTGATCCAATTAACAACTCATTGACCAAATATTTTAACTTTTGACCAAAAAGTCACCTTTGGACAAAATGGTCAATTTCTGACCCAATGACCACCACGTTGACCCAATGGGTCAACTTTGGTTAAAATAATCAATTTTTGAGCTAATGACCAATTATTGATCCATTAAGTCAATTTCTGACCTAAAAGTCAACTTTAGTTGAATTGGTCAATCTTTGACCTAATGACCAACCCATTGACCCAATATATCAACCTTTGACCAAAAAGTCAACTTTGGTTAAAATGGTTAATCCTTAACCCAAGGACCAACCCATTAACCTAATAGGTCAACTTTTGACCAAAAAGTTAATCTTGGTCAAAATTGTCAATTTTTGACCTAATGACCACCCCATTAACCGAATAGGTTAACTTTTGAGCAAAAAGCAATGTTTGGTTAAAATGGTCAATTTCTAACTCAATGACCAACCCATTGACCCAATCGGTCAACTTTTGACCAAAAAGTCAACTTTGTTTAAAATGGTCAATCCTTAACCCAAAGACCAACCCATAGACCCAAAAAATAAACCTTTTATCAAAATAGTCAATTTTTACATTATAACCAATTATTGACCCAATAAGTCAATCTTTGACCAAAAAGTCAACTTTGGTCAAAATGGTCAATCCTTGACCCAATGACCAACCCTTTGACCCAATAGGCTAACTTTTGACCAAAAAGTGAACTTTAGTCAAAATAGTCAATCCTTGAGACAATGACCAACCCATTGACACAATTGATTAACTTTTGACCAAAATGTCAATTTTTGACCTAACGACCACCCCCATTGACCCAATAGGTCAACTTTTGACCTAATAGTCAACTTTGGTCAAAATTTTTAATTTCTGACCCAACGATCACCCTTTTGACCTAATGGGTCAACTTTTGACCAAAAATTCAATTTTGGTCAAAATAGTCAATTGTTGACCTAATGACAAATTATTGACCAGATAAGCCAATCTCCGACCAAAAAGTCAACTTTTATCAAAATTGTCAATCCCTGACCCAATGCCAACCCATTGACCCAATAGCTCAACTTTTGACAATAATGTCAACTTTGGTCAAAATGGTCAATACATGACCTTATGACCCAATATGCCAACTTTTGACCAAAAAACATTTTTGGTCAAAATAGTCAATTTTTTACCTAATGACTACCCAATTGACCTAATGTTAACTTTCGACCAAAAAGTTAAATATGGTCAAAATGGTCAATTTTTGACCAAATGACCAACTCATTGACCCAATAATTCAACTTTTGACCAAAAAGTTAACTTTCGTCAAATTTGTCAGATCTTTACCCAATGACCCACCCATTGACCCACTAGGTCAACTTTTGACCAAAATGTCAATTTTGGTTAAATAGTCAATTTTTAACCTAATGACCAATTATTGACCCAATAAGTCAACCTCTTACCAAAAAATCAACTTTGGTCAAAATGGTCTATCCTTGACCCAATGACTACCCCATTGACCGTATAGGTCAACTTTTGACCAAAAAGTGAACTTTAGTGAAAATATTCAATCCTTGACACAATGACCAACCCATTGACACAATAGGTCAACTTTTAACTAAAACGTCAATTTTGGTCAATATAGTAAATTTTTGGCCTAATGACCACCCCATTAACCCAATAGGTCAACTTTTGACCAAAAAGTCAACTTTGGTCAAAATGGTTAATTTCTAACCCAATGACCACCCCATTGATCTAATCGGTCAACTTTTGACCAAAAATTCAATTTTGGTCAAAATATTTTATTTTTGATCTAAAAACTAATTATTGACTCAATAAGTCAATCGCTAAACAAAAAGTCAATGTTGGTCAAAATGGTCAATCCTTGACTCAATGACCAACCCATTGACCCAATAGGTCAACTTTTGACCAAAAAATCAACTTTGGTCAAAATGGTTAATTTTTGAGCCAATGACCCACCCTTAACCTAATGGGTGAACTTTTGACCAAAAATTCAACTTTGGTCAAAATAATCAATTTTTGACCTAATGACCAACTATTGACCAAATAAGTCAATCTCTGACCAAAAAGTTAAGTTTGGTAAAAATGGTCCATCCTTGACCCAATGACCAACCCATTGTTCCAATAGGTCAACTTTTGACCAAAAAGTTAACTTTGGTCAAAATGGTCAATTCTTGACTCAATGACCAACCTATTGACCCAATAGGTCAAATTTTGACAAAAAAGTCAACTTTGGTCAAATAGTTAATTTTTGACCTAATGACCAATTATTAATCCTAAAAGACAATCTATTGCCAAAAAGGTAACTTTGGTTAAATGGTCAATCCTTGACCCAATGACCAACCCATTGACCCAATTGGTCAACTTTTGACCAAAAAATCAACTTTGGTCAAAATGGTCAATCCTTGACCCAATGACCAAATTATTGACCCAATATGTCAACTTTTGACCAAAAAGTCAATTTTGGTCAAAATAGTCAATTTTTGACCTAATGACCACCCCATTGACCCAATAAATCAACTTTTGACCAAAAAGTAAACTTTTGTCAAAATAGTCAATTTCTAACCCAATGACCACACCATTAACCCAATGGGTCAACTTTTGACTAAAAAAATAATTTTGGTCAAAATAGTCAATTTTTACCCTAATGACCATCTAATTGACCCAATATGTCAACTTTTGACCAAAACGTTAACTTTGTTCAAAATGATCAATTTATGACCCAATGACCAACCCATTGACCCAATAGATCAACTTTGACAAAAAAATCAATTTTTGTAAAAATAGTCAATTTTTTACCTGTTGACCAATTATTGACCCAATAAGTCAATCTCTGACCAAAAAGTCAATTTTGGTCAAAATGATCAATCCTTAACTCAATGACCAACCCATTAACCCAATAGGTCAACTTTTGACCAAAAAATCAACTTTGGTCAAAATGCTCAATCCTTGACCCAATGACCAACCCATAGACACAATAGGTCAACTTTAACCAAAATAGTCAATTTTTGACATAATGACCAATTATTGACCCAATAAGTCAATCTCTGTCCAAAATGTCAACTTTGGTCAAAATGATCAATCTTTGATCCAATGACCAACCCATTTACTCAATAGGTCAATGATCCACTTAAAAAGTGCCTATTTTTATGCCTTATTTATGATTCAATTTTTAAGGATATTATGCTTTAATGAAAGGTATTTTTATGTTTTGGATGTAGGTAATAAGAAAAGAGTTCAGGAGGGAAAAAGGAGGAAAAAGGAACAAAAATAGAGCTAAAAGCAAAGTTACTAAAATTTTCGATCTGGCACCTATGCGTCAGAATCCGGCGCCTACGCGCTAGTTCTATACTGAAGCAGATAAGATTTTTTTGACAACTTTGAGCAATTATTTTGACGGTGTTAAGTGGTTATTAGACCTTGTAGAAGACTAGAAGTTACTCCTAATACATAGAACATGTGATACAATGCATATGAACACAGGAAAATGGTTTTAATCGTGAAGAGGTAAGAACCAAAGTGAAGAGGTACGAAGACTTGGTCACGGATCCCGGCACCAAGGCGCCACAATTACTTTCTAGAAGATTCATTGAATTTGGACGAAGTTTGAAGAGGTGCCTTAAGAAACCCCTGGCCATTTTCAGAGCTCTATAAATAGGAGACATTTCTACAGAAAAAGGGTCCTCTCTCTCCATCCATCTAGTCCCCCCATAGGTCTCCAATATCCGGAGATAGATTTAGAGAGCCACCATATTTTCTTCTTGAGTGTTTAGTGAGTGTATCTACTCAATTCCTTGAGTAGTAAGTGTGAGTTTATAAGTGTTGTTGTTGTTGAAGTCTTGTACCTTGCATTGGAGTCATTAGGACTCAAAGGATCACTTGAAGGAACATACCAGATAAGTATTTGTAACTTAGTTCAAAGTTTAATAAATATGTTTTGTTTTGTGAATTCAATGTGTTCTAAGTAGTTACTTTTCTTTCTATTTTCAACTAGGAAAAGATAATAAGATAATTTGATTTTGTTGAAGAACTTAACTTAAAATATTTAAAATTATTGCGATGATATTAATACCTGATCTTAATTTACTTTTTAAACTGGCCATTTGAATTGTTAAAACTTGTTGAAGAATTCTGAGACCTATCCGGAGATGAATTCTTAACTAGTAGATATCACATGAATCCTTGGGTAATCGAAGAATTTGAGCGGGTTATTCAAGGTGAAGTGCAAATAAATAGAAAGATAATGTTTATTGGGCATAGAATTGATTAGTTTTTAGAGTGACAGACTAAATTCTAATAATTTGGTTTATAGAAAGGGAACGAGTCACTACTAAGGCAGACCATAGCCACCCTTGGACTTCTAGAAGTGTAAGCCTAGATTAACCCATTCTCTAATCATACATCCTGAACTGATCTATAGATTAGCCAATATTCTTTTTACTATTGAGCAAAGGTAAAGAATAGGAATGCTTCTATTTGGCGCAATACTGTAATCTAAGTTCTCCACGAATGATAATTATTCTTAAAAATCTTAGTTTAGTTGAGAAGGAGAAAGTTGTTTTGTTTATACTTGCATTAACGTTTACTTTAATGTTGCTTACTTTCATTTAGTAGAAATTTTATTAAACTTAAAATTTGAATTTTGAAAAGAAATAAAAATTGTAATTACTTTTAATTTGAAAATCTAATAAATTCCTTTAATTAATTTTCTATTAATTTACCCTGTGGGATCGATAACAGGACTCCAGTAGAGACCTGTATTACTTGAAATGATATGTATACTTGCGTTTGATATCGAGACTTTACGAAATTATTTAAATATAAATTCATAAATTCTTACATATACAGATTCTCGTAAAAGTCCCGAACACGATTGGGTAAGTCAAGTTTTTGGTGCCGTTGTCGGGGAAGATAGAAAAGAAGATAGAAGAAATTAAGAAAGACAATATTTAGATTTTTCAAATTAAAAATATTTTACACTTTTATTTCTTTATAAATATAATATATATATATATATAAATAAAAATACAAAAACATTTGCAGAAACAAAAATACCAAAAAGATTTTATTTTATTCAATTTTTTTATGCGTAGTTCTGGATCTAAAGGATTATTACCTTTTGATTTTGAATTAGAAAGAACTGTTAAAAGAATTATAAAAGGAAAAAAAATTCAAAAATATCAAGAAATGGCTAACTTAAATAACAATAATCAAAATCTAATAGAAATTAATGAACAAAATGTTTATAAACCATTAAGGGATTATGCAAACCTTCCAGTTGATGAACTTCATATTAGTATTCAAATGCCTGCTGTAGATACTAATTCTTTTAAGCTTAAACCTTCTATTATTCAAATGGTTCAAAATAATCAATTTAAAGGAACACCAAACGAGGATCCAAACTTATACCATGCTAGTTTCTTAGAACTTTGTGCTGCCTTTAAATATAATAATGTTTCTGATGATGCTATTAGGCTTAGACTCTTTCCTTTTTCCTCAAATGATAAAGTTAAGATGTGGCTTAACTCATTAGCAATTGGTTTTATGAAAACTTGGGCAGATATGGAATAAAAATTCCTTGCTAATATTTTCCTCCTTCTAAAACTGCTAAATTAAGAAATGATATTAGTTCATTTATGCAATTTGATAGAGAGACAATTTATGAAGCATGGGAATGATTTAAAGAACTATTAAGAAAATGTCCTCATCATGCTTTACCAGATTGGTTAATTATTCAAACATTTTATAATGGACTTATTGGATCACTTAGATCTATTATAGATGTTGTTATTGGTGGTTCTTTAATGGCTAAGACATTTGATGAAGCTTATACTTTAATTGAAGAAATGGATAACAATAATTTTCAATGGCCTTCTGAAAAGGTCTAATCCTAAAAAAGTGGCAAGTATTCAAGATAATGAAGCCATTTCTATTTTAGCTTCACAAGTGGCTTCGATATCTAAGAAATTGGATAATTTTGCTATTAACACGTCGCATGTAAGTAATGATAATTCTGTAAATATTGATGATCTCAAACAATGGAGACTTTTCAAGCTATTGCTAGTAAAACTAATAACCCTTATTCGAATTATTATAATCCAGGTTGGAAAAATCACCCTAATTTTAATTAGAATAATGGACATCAACAATGGAGTAATAATCAAGGAAATTTAAACTTTAGACCAACTTATCCTCCTAGTTTTAATAATCAACAGAAAAAGTTATCTTTAGAAGAATTGATCTTGCAACTAGGTAATCGGTTACAAAGTCAAAACACTGTTATTCAAAATATCGAGAATCAGATGAGGCAAATTTCTAATTTATTAATTACAGACCTCAAGAAACACTGCCTAGCAACGTCGAAATTAATCCAAAAGAAAAAGCAAAAGACCATAAAGAAGTAAAAGCTGTACAACTTAGAAGTGGAAAGGAATTAAATGAGAAAATTCAGAATGAAATTGAAAAAGAGAGAGAGGTTGAAGAGATTGAAAAACCTCAAGAAATTCTTTCTCCAAATAAAGATCGGACTGTAATTCCTATTGAAGTGGAAGTTGAAAGACCACCACCAACTTTTCCTCAAAGACTAAAATAGCAGAAGCTTGACCAACAATTTTCTAAATTCCTTCAGAATTTTAAGAAACTTACCATCAACATTCCTTTTGCTGAAGCTTTGAAACAAATGTCGAGTTATGTAAAATTTATGAAGGATATTTTGAGTAAGAAAAGGAAATTTGAAGCTTATGAAACTATTGCATTAAGTGAAGAATGTATTGCAATAATTCAAAAGAAACTACCTCAAAAACTTAAAGATCCTTGAAGTTTCACTATACCATGTTCTATTGGAGAAAAATTCTGTGGAAAAGCCTTATGTGATCTAGGAGCAAGTATTAATCTCATGCCATTTTCTATTTTTCAAAGGTTAGATTTAGGAGAGATTTGTCCCACCACTGTAACCCTTCAGTTAGCTGATCGATCTATCACTTATCCTAAAGGAGTTATAGAGGATGTTCTTGTTATGGTGGATAAATTTATCTTTCCTGTGGATTTCATTATATTGGATATGGAAGAAGATAAAGAAATACCTATTATTTTAGGGAGACCTTTTCTAGATTCCATATGTGCTATGATTGATGTGCAAAAAGGAGAATTAACAATGAGAGTTAATGATCAAGATATAACATTTAATGTTCTGAAATCAATGAGGTATCCTGACAAAGAAAAATACTATCGAATGGATATTTTTGATTATATATTTGAAAAGCATTATCAAGAAAAATGAAAGTTATTTCTGAAGAAAAAATGATGAATCTGTGATATATAATGAGTCATTAACTGAAGAAACTAAAGAACTGAATGAAAATTAATTTTAAGAAACTCACTATATTCAATATAATTGGGAAATTTTAGACACAACTAAAAATATTATACTTTTACCCTCAATTGAAAGAGCCCCTGAACTAGAATTAAAAATGTTACCTGCACATTTAAAGTATGTATTTCTTGGAATTAACTTTACCTATGATTATATCTTTAGAACTAAGCAAAGATCAAGAAGAAAAATTTACAGGAGTTCTGAAGAATTATAAGAATGCTTTTGGTTGGACTATTGCAAATATAAGAGGAATATGCCCTTCAATCTGTATGCATAGAATTTTAATGGAAGAAAATTGTAAACCTACTATTGAATCTTAAAGAAGATTGAACCCAATTATGAAAGAGGTTGTTAAAAAGAGATTTAAAAATTGTTAGATGCTGAAATTATTTATCCTATTTCAGATAGTCAATGGGTAAGTCATATTCATTGTGTTCCGAAGAAAGGAGGAGTAACTGTCATTGTTAATGATAAAAATAAATTAATTTCTATAAGACAAGATACTGGATGGTGAATTTGCATCGACTATCGAAAATTAAACAACGCCACTAGAAAGTATCATTTTCCTTTACCTTTCTTGGATCAGATACTGGATAAATTAGCTGGACACTCAAATTTCTATTTTTTGGATGGATATTCTGGTTATCAACAATTACTTGTTGCTCCTAAAGACCAAGAGAAAATAATATTTACAAGTCTTTATGGAACATTTGCTTTTAGAAGAATGTCTTTTGGTTTATGTAATGCACTTGCAACTTCTTAGAGATGTATGATGTCAATATTCTGTGATTTAATTGATAAAGAAATTGAAGTATTTATGGATGATTTTTAGTATTTGGAACTTCATTTGAGTCTTGCTTGGAAAATATAACAAAAGTTCTGAAAAGATGCGAAGAAACAAATTTGGTTCTAAACTGAGAAAAATATCAATTTATGGTCACAGAAAGAATTGTACTTGGATATAAAATTTCACAAAAAGGGATGCAAGTTGAAAATTATTGCTGAACTTCAACCACTTACTATTGTTACTGATGTGAGAAGTTTTTTGGGTCATGCTGGATTTTACAGAAGATATATAAAGGATTTTTCTAAGATTGCTAAACCTCTTTGTCATTTATTAGAAAAAGAAGCTAAGTTTGAATTTAATGAAGATTGTCTGAATGCTTTTAATATTTTAAAAGAAAAATTAATCACTGCACCTGTCATTGTTGCACCTGATTGGAATAAACTTTTGAATTAATATGTGATGCAAGTGATTATGCAATTGGAGCTGTATTGGGACAAAAATATGAGAAAATTTTTAGAGTTATATATTATGCTAGCAAAACTCTTAATGAAACTCAAATAAATTACACTACTACTCAGAAAGAGCTCTTAGCAATAGTATATGCATTTGATAAATTTAGACCTTATCTTCTTGGGACCAAATGTATCGTACATATTGATCATTCCAATACTAAGTATTTATGTCTAAAATAGATGCTAAACCTAGATTGATAAGATGGGTTTTACTTTTACAAGAATTTGATTTTCAAATAGTGGATAGAAAATGAGCTGACAACCAAATTGCTGATAATTTATGAAGAATTAAAAATAATAATGAGAAGATTACTGAAGAAAACATAAATGCGAAATTCCCTGAGGAACAATTATATGTTATTCAAGGATTACAAACGCCTTCGTATGTGATATAGTTAACTATTTGGTTAGCAATATTTTACTATATGGACTGAATATCAAATATATTAAGAAATTCAAGAATGGTTCTAAATCATATATCTGGGAAGATCCTCATTTATTTAAAATAGGCAGAGATTCTGTGATTCGAAGATGTGTATCTTATGAAGAAACTTTTGCAATTATTCAAAAATGTCACAATTTTGAATTTGGAGGGCACTTTAAAGTGGATAAAAGTGCGTTTAAAATTCTAAATTCTAGATTTTATTGGCCTACATTATTCAAAGATGTTGGATATTATGTGAAAACTTTTGATCGATGTTAAAGAATAGGGAATATATCCAGAAAAGATGAAATGCCTCTAAGCTATATATTAGAAATTGAGATTTTTGATGTATGTGGTTTAGACATTAAGGGACCTTTTATGCCATCATCTGGAAAGATTTATATTTTATTAGCAGTTGATTATGTTTCAAAGTGGATTGAAGCTTTAGCTCTACCTAACTGTAATTCCAAAAGTATTTCGAAATTTTTAAAGAAGCTGATTTTTACAAGATTTGGAATGCCAAGGGTAATTATCACAGATGGGGGAAGTCATTACCGAAACATAAGAGTTCAATCATTATTGGAAAATTTTGGAATTAAACATAGAATTGCAACTACTTATGACCCACAAACAAGTGGATTGGCTGAAGTATCAAACAGAGAAAGGACTAACTGGGTTGATAGACTTGATTCTACATTATGGGCTTATAAAACAGCTTATAAGACACCTATAAGAATGTCACCTTATCGGTTAGTTTATGGTAAATATTGTCACGTACCTGTTAAACAGAGACATAAAGCTTACTGGGCGATAAAGTAGTTCAATTATGATTTGAATGCTGTAGAAGAGAAACGATTGTTACAACTAAATGAAATAGAAGAAATAAGAAATGAGTCCTATGAAAATGCAAAAATTTATAAGGAAAGAATAAAGAAATTGCATGATAAAAAGATTTCAAGAAAAATATTTGAGCCTGGACAAGAAGTATTATTATTTAATACTCATTTAAGACTTTTTCCTGGAAAATTAAGATCTAAATGGATGGGACCATTTATTATTGAGAAAGTATACCCTTATGGATCTATGGATATTAAAGATTCCAAGACTGGAAAAATATTTAAAGTTAACAGATTAAGACTGAAGCCTTATATGAGAGAAATGAAACCGAACTACAAGGAGGCTTACGAACTGAGTCTACCCGATTAATAAAACTGATTAGGTCGGGCTGACGACGTTAAACCAAGAGCTTTGTGGGAGACAACCCATATATTATCATTGTGATTTTGTGTGGTTTGAATTTATCTTAATCGTTGTTTGTGTGTTGATCATACCTTTTTAATGGACCTATTTTAAGACCAAAACTTTGTTAATTTAGCGATAGGTGAAACGGAGTCGAACGTGGTTCCAGCGCCTAGGCACCAAAGTGGGCGCCTAAGCACCAACATAACCAATATTTATCGATTGTCCTACGCCTAGGTGCCAGATTTTGGCGCCTAAGCACCATAGTTACTGTTCATGCAAAAATAAAAAATCTTTCAGTTTTAGAGATATGAAATGTCCTTATAAATTGCCTTATCTTCATCCCCAATCCATAAACAAACCTATTTTCTACCAGAACACTTCATTTTTGAGGAGAAAAGAGAGTTTGGATGCAATGGAAAGAGGAGATCTTGGCAATGCAATAAGAGATAAGTCGTCTAAAGATCTCAACCTTATTTCAATGGATTTATTGTTGTATGTTTGGAGAAATTGTTTAGTAGTTTAGATAATATTGAGGCAGACCTGCTAAGCATTGTGAATCATCTGCATGAGATGTATCATCAAATTGAGCATTTGGAATGACAGACGAAACTTCAATTCGATCACATGACGGCCTATCAAGATGCTCAAGTAGCGATGTATGCGAAGAACAAATGGATTGATGAGAAGACGACTTTGGAATTTTTAAGGACGTTGGTTTTCTATCCATGCGTGCCTAGCTAACCTCATTGTGAGAGGGATGGAAATTAAAAGTTCGGTGATGAATAGGACTTTTGTGTGATTTAGGTGTGATTAAGTCATGTTCTTATGTGTCGAATATCTAGTTTGTGTGTTTGCTTTATTTGTTCAAAGTGTGTTGTTGGATTGAGAATTTGCTACGAAATTGTGTTGTTTGTGTTATTTATAGAATGATGAACATTGTTATAGTCTTTTTCTAGAGTTTATTGGGCATGGAATGAAATATATGTAATGGAATTGAAGAGTTTCATTATATCTTGAGTTTAAAATGTGGATCTAATTAATCATTTTAATTGATTGTGAAAATGTTTGGAAGTTAGAAATTGGAGTAATACTCTTATATGAGTAATTAGAAGATGAATTTGATAAGTTTTGGTGGAAAAGATAATTTTTAAATCGATTTTTGGAAAGCCGAGTCTGGCGCCTAGGCGCCAGAACTCGGCACCTAAGCGCCGGTTCGGCCTGAACCCGAGAATCTAGAATTTAACCCCACCGACGCCATTTTCAGCTCTTGAGCATCTTTTTCCTCCCTTTTTCTCGAAAAACATACCTAGGGATCCTATTTGCGGCCGATTTTTTGAGTTTTTAAGCTTGGAATCACTCGATTTCTTCATCTCGAGGTTAGATCTACCATCTAAATCATTTATTTTCAAATTTCATCATGGATTTTGCTCTCTTTGAAGATAACCGAAATTTTGATTTTTAGAGTTTAATCCATGGATTTTTAAGCTCTTTCAAGTTTGGAAAGCTTAAACTAGCTTATTCCTTTGATCCTTCAATTTATTTTGTGTTTTCTTTCTCTTACATTTAGATGGCTCCAAAATCTAAGCGAGGGAAGGAATGAAAAAATTTTGATCGTAGCAAGCTTGCCACTGCTGCTGCACATTTTCCTTACAATGATTTTGCTACGACAAGAAAGTTTATCTCGGAGAGGAGTTTTTACAATCCTGGTGGAAGGATTGAAGATACGATCATTTCACTGAACTGGCAATGATTCTATTATTTCACTGATGTTGTTGTTATCCCAGAGAGAATCAACATTTTCTATGGCCTACTACCGAACATCGAGTGTTATTACTCTGGATTATCT
This sequence comes from Papilionanthe hookeriana x Papilionanthe teres, assembly GCA_022702705.1. NCBI lineage: Eukaryota > Viridiplantae > Streptophyta > Magnoliopsida > Asparagales > Orchidaceae > Papilionanthe > Papilionanthe hookeriana x Papilionanthe teres. The sequence goes on along the minus strand of CM040434.1, from coordinate 69,105,526 downwards.
CCATCTGAGGGAGATTTAGAGATGATTATTGTGTACTTGATAGATGGTACTGGAGCTTGGAAGATCCGAAATGAAAAACGGGTAAATTTTTCATCTTCTAAGTTAAATGGTGTTTCTAAGGCATGACATTACTTTATTTCTGCTCGCCTCCTTCCATCCAACCATTTGAGTGAGGTTACTAAGGACAGAGCTATCCTCAACTACTGCATACAGGAGAGGAAGCCGATTGATTTTGGGAGTATTATTTATGATTATGTTGAGGCCACTGCTCGATCTAGCACTTCTGTAGGACTGAGATTTCCATCTTTGATTTATTCTCTGTGCGAGAATGCTGGAGTTGTTATTGAGCTTTCAGAGGAAAAGCTCAAGTCTACAAAGCCCATTGGACAAGAAAGTGTTAGTATTTATGATCGACTCCGAGGTAAGAGTTCTATCGGACCATCTAGTTCATTACCTACTTCTGGTAGACCTTCTACTTCTGTTGCTGAGCCACCATCTAGTTTTTGGGAGAATATGCATGAGAAATTTTTTGAACAGCGGGGTATGTTACTTTTGACCCAGTGTAGAGTCGATACTATAGATTTGAAATTGGATCATCTTTCTGAGTACACCCAAGGAAGAGTAATTATGATGCTGAGTATTCTAAGTATCTTGTTAGATTCCTGAAGGGTGACCATTCAGTTCAGTTCCCAATCTGCCCTAGATTCTCACCATTTGATATCCAGAACAAGAATGTAGACTTTTCCTTTAATGACGATGAGGATGAGGAGACTGCTAGTGATGATTAGATTTTTAGGATTGTGGATTTGTGTTGTTTATGTTATGTTTTGTGTTAACTTTTCATGTGTTTTATGATATGTTTGTTTTTATGTTTGATGCACTGTTCTAAGACACTTATTGATGTACTAATGATTGTTGGATTGTTAAAGTTTATTTTTTTATGAGATATTTTATTTCTGTGTTAGTATAGTGATCAGAACACCTGTTTAGTTTAGTTATTTTTTTAAATTATTAATATATATATATATATATATATATATATATATATATATATATATATATATTATATATATATATGATTTTTGTAGAAATTAATCCTACTTACTAAACTTTTTTTTTGCTATATATTCTTAGACCTCTCTTTTATATTCATAAAAAGCATGTGTAGAAATAAAATTTTCATTTCTTGATTATTTTTCATTTACTTAGAAAAATTGCTATTCTTTCTCTCATGCTTTAGAAATTTTCATAATTCATGTTTATACCAAAACTGAAGTTTGGGGGAAGGGAAAACTCTTTGAAATTTAAAAATTATTTGTCCTTAATGTACTAATAGTTTCTTTAAAAATATTAACATAACATAAGGAATGAAAAATTTATTTAAGATTACTTAAATTTATGAATTTATAAATAATTTAGTAAACTTAATTAAAATTTCAATAATTTTGATTGATTTAAAGAAAATAATTATTTAACTTAAAGATTAATAAGATTAAAACTTTTTCTATTTATAGTAAAGAGAATTGTATTTTTTAAATACTAAGGAATCTAGATTATTACTTGAAAAATAAAATATTGAAATAATTTTTGAAAAATACTTATTAAGAATGTCATATTTAGTAAGTAAAAATGTATAAGTTTTTAAATATAAGTTAAGGATATTGAAGTTCAAAATCATTTACAGGCTGTCCAAATATATTAATCCTCACAAATTAAAAAAAAATAGAGGATTGAAAATATCCTTAAAAAAAAGAGAAAACAAAAAAAAAGAGAAAAGAAAAAAAGGAAAGAAATGTGAGGGGAAGCTTGAGGAAAGCCTAATAAAAAATTGGCTTCACTTGAATTATCTTATAGGAAGAAAACTAATTACATTTTTAATTTAATTTTTATGTACAAATATTTTTACTAGAAAAATTTTCATGAAAGTCTTTTTCTTGTAAATTATATATGTGACCTTAATATGATAAATTACAGTTATTCTTGAAATAAATGAAAAATTGAAAATCTTATGATTTGGTAGTTAAATATTCTTTAAATTCTTAAAATTAAACTTAATTAGTGAAATTTGGTTAATGATTTGCTAAAGCATATATAAAACCAAAAATTACAAAGAATCTTAAATATTTAAACTTTATTCGAAATGTTATACATTGTATGTAATAAAAAGAGTTACTTGAGGACAAGTAACGTTTAAGTTTGGGGGAATTTGATCCACTTAAAAAGTACCTATTTTTTATACCTTATTTATGATTCAATTTTTAAGGATATTATGCTTTAATGAATTGTATTTTTATGTTTTTGGATGTAGGTATTAAAAAAAGAGCTCAAGAAGGAAAAAGGAGCAAAAAGGAGCAATAATAAAGCTAAAAGGCAAAGTTACCGAAATTATAGGTCTGGCGCCTAAGTGCCAGTTCGATACTGATGGAGATAAGATTTTATGACATCTTTAGGCAGTTATTTTGACGATGTTAAGCGATTATTAGACCTTCTAGAAGACTGGAAGTTACTCCAAATACATAGGACATGTGATACAATGCATCTGGACACAGGAAAACGGTTTTAATTACGAAGAGGTGCGATCTAAAGTGAAGAGGTACGAAGACTTGGTCACGCACTCCGGCGCCTAGGTGCTAGATCCCAGCGCCTAGGCACCACAGTTACTTTCTAGAAGATTCATTGAATTTGGACGAATTTTGAAGAGGTTCCTTAAGCAACCCCTGGCCATTTTCAGAACTATATAAATAGGAGACATTTCTACATAAAAAGGGCCTTCTCTCTCCATCCATCTAGTCCCCCCTTAGGTCTCCAACATCCGGAGATATATTTAGAGAGCCACCATATTTTCTTCTTAAGTATTTAGTGAGTTTATCTATTCAATTCCTTGAGTAGTAAGTGTGAGTTTATAAGTGTTGTTGTTGTTGAAGTCTTGTACCTTGCATTGGAGTCAGTAGGAGTCAACGGATCACTTGAAGGAACATTCCATATAAGTATTTGTAACTTGGTTCAAAGGTTTATAAATATGTTTTGTTGTGTGAATTCAATGTGTTCTGAGTAGTTACTTTTCTTTCTCTTTTCAACTAGGAAAAGATAATAAGATAATTTGATTTTGTTGAAGAACTTAACTTAAACTATTTAAAATTATTGTGATGATATTAATACCTGATCTTAATTTACTTTTTATACTGGCCATTTGAATTGTTAAAACCTATTGAAGAACTCTGAGACCTATCCAGAGATGAATGCTTAACTAGTAGATATCACATGAATCCTTGGGTAATCGAAGGCCTTGAGCGGGTTATTCAAGGTGAAGTGCAAATAAATAGGAAGATAATGTTTATTGGGCGTAGAATTGATTAGTTTTTAGAGTGACAAACTAAATTCTAATAATTTGGTTTATAGAAAGGGAACGGGTCACTAGTAGTGCAGACCATAGCCACCCTTGGACATCTAGAAGTGTGAGCCTAGATTAACCCATTCTACTAATAATACATCTTGAACCGACCTATAAATTATCTAATGTTCTTTATACTATCGATCGAAGGTAAAGAATAGGAATGCTTTTAATTGGCACAATACCTTAATCTAAGTTCTCCACGAATGATAATTATTCTGAAAAATCTTGGTTTAGTTGAAAAGGAGAAAGCTGTTTTATTTGTACTTGCATTAACCTTTACTTTATTGTTGCTTACTTTCATTTAGTAGAAATTTTATTAAACTTAAAATCTAAATTTCAAATGAAATAAAAATTATAATTACTTTTAATTTGAAAATCTAAAAAATTCCTTTAATTCATTTTCTATTAATCTTCCCTGTGGGATCGATAACCTAGACTCTAATAGAGCCCTGTATTACTTGAAACGATATGTATACTTGCGTTTAAAATCGAGACTTTACGAAATTATTTAAATATAAATTCATAAATTCTTACATATACAGATTCTCGTAAAAGTCCCGACCACGATTGGGTAAGTCAGTTAACTTTTGACCAAAAAGTGAACTTTAGTCAAAATAATCAATCCTTGAGAGAATGTCCAACCCATTAACACAATAGGTCAACATTTGACCAAAAAGTCAATTTTGGTCAATATAGTCAATTTTTTTGACCTAATGACCACCCCCATTGACCCAATAAGTCAAGTTTTGAACAAAAAGTAAATTTTGGTCAAAATGGTCAATTTTTAACCTAATGAGCACCCCATTGACTTAATGTGTCAACTTTTGACCAAAAATTCAATTTTGATTAAAATTGTGAATTTTTGACCTAATGACAAATTATTGATCAAATAAGTCAATCTCTGACCAAAAAGTCAACTTTGGTCAAAATGGTCAATACTTGACCCAATGACCAACCCATAGACCCAATAGGTCAACTTTTAACAAAAATGTCAACTTTGGTCAAAACGGTCAATCCGTAACCCAATGACCCAATATGTAAACTTTTGACCAAAAAGCAATTTTGGTCAAAATAGTCAATTTTTTACCTAATGATCACCCATTGACCTAATAGGTCAACTTTTGACCAAAAAGTTAACTTTGGTCACAATGGTTAATTCTTGACCCAATGACTAACTCATTGACACAATAGGTTAACTTTTGACTAAAAAGTCAATTTCGGCCAAAATAGTCAATTTTTGACCTAATGAATAATTATTGACCCAATAAGTCAATCACTTACCAAAAAGTCAACTTCGGTCAAAATGGTCAATCCTTGACCCAATGACCGACCCATTGCCACAATTAGTCAACTTTTGACCAAAAAATCAACTTTGGTCAAAATGGTCAATCCTTGACCCAATAACCAACTCATTGACCCAATTGACCAAAAAGTCAATTTTGGTCAAAATAGTCAATTTTTGACCTAATGACCACCCTATTTACCCAATTACCAACCCATTGACACAATTAGTCAGCTTTTGACGAAAAAGTCAACTTTGGTCAAAATTATTTATTTCTCACTAAATGACCTCCGCGTTAACCCAATAGGTTAACTTTTAACCAAAAAGTCAATTTTAGTCAAAATAGTCAATTTTTGACCTAATGACCAATTATTGACTCTATAAATCAATCTTTGACAAAAAGTCAACTTTGGTCAAAATGGTCAATCTTTGAGCCAATGAAAAATCCATTTACCCAATAGGTCAACTTTTGACCAAATAGTAAATTTTGGTCAAAATAATCAATTTTTGACTTAATGACCACCCATTGACCCAACAAGTCAACTTTTGACCAAAAAGACAACTTTGGTCAAAATGGTTAATTTTTGACCCAATGACCAACCCTTTGGCCCAATAGATCAACTTTTGACCAAAAAGTCATATTTGGTCAAAATGGTTAATTCTTGACCCAATTACCAACTCATTAACCAAATAGTTCAATATTTGACCAAAAAGTCAACTTTGGTCAAAATGGTCAATTTTAACTCTAATGACCAACCCATTAACCTAATAGGTGAACTTTCGACCAAAAAGTCATCTTTCAGTCCAAATGGTCAATTCTTGACCCAATTACCAACTCATTGACCAAATAGGTCAACTTTTGACCAAAAAGACAACTTTGGTCAAAATGGTCATTTTCTGACCCAATGGCCATTCTGTTGACCCAAAGGGTGAACTTTGACCAAAAATTCAGTTTCGGTCAAAATAGTCAATTTTTTACTTAATGACCAATTATTGACCCAATAAATCAATTTCTAACCAAAAAGTCAACTTTGGTCAAAATGGTCAATCCTTGACCCAATGACAAATCCATTGACACAATATGTCAACTTTTGACGAAAAAGTCAATTTTGGTCAAAATAATCAATTTTTGACTTAATGACCACCCATTGACTCAATGGGTCAACTTTTGACCAAAAAGTCAATTTTGGTCAAAATGGTCAATTATTGACCTAATGATCAATTATTGACCAAGTAAGCCAATCTCTGACCAAAAAGTCAACTTTGGTCAAAATGGTCAATCTTGAATCTAATGACCAACCCATTGACCCAATAAGTCAACTTTTGACCAAAAAGTCAACTTTGGTTAAAATGATTAATCCTTGACCCAATGACCAAACCATTGGCCTAATAGGTCAACTTTTGACCAAAAAATTAATTTTGGTCAAAATAGTAAATTTTTGACCAAATGACAACCTATTGACCCGATATGTCAACTTTGACCAAAAAGTCAACTATGGTAAAAATGGTCCATTGTTTACTAAATGACTAACCCATTTAACCAATAGATCAACTTTTGACCAAAAAGTCATCTTCGTTCAAAATGGTCAATTTTTGACCGAAAAAACAACTCATTGACCAAATAGGTCAACTTTTGACCAAGTATGTCAACTTTAGACCAAAAAGTCAACTTTGGTCAAAATGGATAATTTCTGACCCAATGACCACCTTGTTGACCCAATGGGTCAACTTTTGACCAAAAATTTAATTTTGGTGAAAATAATCAATTTTTGACCTAATGGCTAATTATTGACCCAATAAGTCAATCACTAACCAAAAAGTCAACTTTGGTCAAAATGGTAAATCCTTAACCCAAAGACCAACCCATGTACCCAATAGATCAACTTTTGACCAAAAAGTTAACATTAGTCAAAATGGTCAATCCTTGACCCATGACCAACCCATTGACCCAATAGGTCAACTTTTGACCAAAAAGTCAATTTTGGTCAAAGTAGTCATTTTTGGCCTAATGACAAATTATTGACCCTGTAAGATAATCTCTGACCAAAAAGTCAACTTTGGTTAAAATGATTAATTTTTGACAACTTTTGACCAAAAAGTCAACTTTGGTCAAAATAGTCAATTTTTGACCCAATGTCCAACCCATTGACCCAATAGATCAACTTTTGACCAAAAAGTCAACTTTGGTAAAAATGGTCAAACCTTGACGAAATAACTAACCCATTAACTAAATAGGTCAACTTTTGACCAAAAAACTCAACTTTGATTAAAATGGTCAACTTTTACCCAATGACCAACCCATTGACCCAATAGATCAAATTTTGACCTAAAAGTCATCTTCGGTAAACATAGTCAATTCTTGACCCAATTACCAACTCATTTACCAAATAGTTTAAATTTTGACTAAAAAGTCAACTTTGGACAAAATCCTCAATTTCTGAATCAATGACCACCCCGTTGACCCAATGGGTCAACTTTTGATCAAAAAGTCCACTTCGGTCAAAATGGTCAATCCTTGACCCAATGACCAACCCATTGACCCAATAGGTCAACTTTTGACCAAAATGTTAACTTAGGTCAAAATGGTCAAATTCTGACCCAATGACCAACTCATTGACCCAATAGGTCAACTTTTGACCAAAAAGTCAACTTTGGTGAAAATGGTCAAACCAAGACACAATAACCAACCTATTAACCCAATATGTCAACTTTTGACCGAAAAATCAATTTGGGTAAGAATAGTCAAATTTTGACCTAATGACCCCTCATTGACCAAATAGGTCAACTTTTAACCAAAAAGTCAACTTTGATCAAAATGGTCAATTTTTTACCCAATGACCAACCTATTGATCCAATAAGTCAACATTTGACCAAAAAGTCAACTTTAGTCAAAATGGTTAATTCTTGACCCAATGACAAACGCATTAACCCAATAAGTCAACTTTTGAACAAAAAGTCAATTTGGGTAAAAATAGTCAATTTTTGACCTAATGACCAATTATTGACCCAATAAGTCAATCTCCGACCAAAAAGTCATCTTAGGTTAAAATGGTCAATCCTTGACCTAATGAAAAACTCATTGACCCAATAGGTCAACTTTTGACCAAAAAGTCAATTTTGGTCAAAATAGTCATTTTTGGCCTAATGACCAATTATTGACCCTGTAAGCTAATCTATGACCAAAAAGTCAACTTCGGTTAAAATGTTTAATTTTTGACAACTTTTGACCAAAAAGTCAACTTTGGTCAAAATGGTCAATTTTTGATCCAATGTCCAACCCATTGACCCAATAGATCAACTTTTGACCAAAATGTCAACTTTGGTAAAAATGGTCAAACCTTGACCAAATAACTAACCCATTAACCCAATAGGTCAACTTTTGACTAAAAAACTCAACTTTGATTAAAATGGTCAACTTTTTACCCAATGACCAACCCATTGACCCAATAGATCAAATTTTGACCTAAAAGTCATCTTCGATAAGCTTAATCAATTCCTGACCCAATTACCAACTCATTTACCAAATAGTTTAAATTTTGACCAAAAAGTCAACTTTGGACAAAATCCTCAATTTCTGAACCAATGACCACCCCGTTGACCCAATGGGTTAACTTTTGATCAAAAAGTCCACTTCGGTCAAAATGGTCAATCCTTGACCCAATGACCAACCCATTGACCCAATAGGTCAACTTTTGACCAAAAAGTTAACTTAGGTCAAAATGGTCAAATTTTGACCCAATGACCAACTCATTAACCCAATCGGTCAACTTTTAACCAAAAAATCAACTTTGGTCAAAATGGTCAAACCAAGACCCAATAACCAACCCATTAACCCAATATGTCAACTTTTGACCGAAAAATCAATTTTGGTCAGAATAGTCAAATTTTGACCTAATGACCCCCCATTGACCAAATAGATCAACTTTTAACCAAAAAGTCAACTTTGATTAAAATGGTCAATTTTTTACCCAATGACCAACCTATTGATCCAATAAGTCAACATTTGACCAAAAAGTCAACTTTAGTCAAAATGGTTAATTCTTGACCCAATGAGGAACGCATTAACCCAATAAGTCAACTTTTGAACAAAAAGTCAATTTGGGTATAAATAGTCAATTTTTGACCTAATGACCAATTATTGACCCAATAAGTCAATCTCCGACCAAAAAGTCATCTTAGGTTAAAATGATCAATCCTTGACCTAATGAAAAACCCATTGATCTAATAGGTCAACTTTTGACCAAAAAGTCAACTGCGGTCAAAATGATCAATCCTTGAGCCGACGACCAACCAATTGGCCTAATAAGTCAACTTTTGGCCAAAAAGTCAATTTTGGTCAAAATAGTCAATTTTTGAATTAATGACCAATTATTGCCCTAATAAGTCAATCTCTCACCAAAAAGTCAACTTTGGTCAAAATGGTCAATCCTTGACCCAATGACAACCCATTGAACCAATAGGTCAACTTCTGACCAAAAAGTCAACTTTGGTCAAAATGGTCAATTTCGACCCATTGACAACCTATTGACCCAATATGTCAACTTTTGACAAAAAATTCAACTTTGGTCAAAATGTTCAATTTTTAACCCAATGATCAACCCATTGACCCAATAGGTAAACTTTTGACCAAAAAAGTCATCTTTGGTCAAAACTGTCAAATTCTTGACCCAATTACTAACTAATTGACCAAATAAGTCAACTTTCGACCAAAAAGTCAACTTTGCTCAAAATGGTCAATTTCTGACCCAATGACCTCCCCGTTGACCCAATAAGTTAACTTTTAACCAAAAATTCAACTTTGGTCAAAATAGTCAATTTTTGACCTAATGACCAATTATTAACCCAATAAGTCAATCTGTGACCAAAAAGTCAACTTTGGTCAAAATGGTAAATCTTTAACCCAATGAAAAACCCATTGACCCAATAGATCAACTTTTAACCAAAATTTCATTTTGGTCAAAATAGTCAATTTTTGACCTAAAGACCACCCATTAACCCAATGGGTCAACTTTTGACCAAAAAGTCAACTTTGGTTAATATGGTCATTTTTTGACCCAATGACCAACCCATTGACCGATTAGATCAAATTTTGACCAAAAATTCATCTTTGGTCAACATGGTCAATTATTGACCCAATTACCAACTCATTCACCTAATAGGTCAACTTTTGACCAAAAAGTAAACTTTGGACAAAATGGTCAATTTCTGACCCAATGACCTCTAGGTGACACAATGGGTCAACTTTTAACCAAAAATTTTATTTTGGTCAAAATAATCAATTTTAGACCTAATGACCAATTTTTGACCCAAAAAGTCAATCTCTGACCAAAAAGTCAACTTTGGTCGAAATGGTCAATCTTTGACCCAATGACCAACCCTTTGACCCAATAGGTCAACTTTTGACCAAAAAGTCAACTTTGGTCAAAATGGTTAATCCTTAACCCAATGACCAACCCATTAACCCAATAAATCAACTTTTGACAAAAAAAGTCAATTTTGGTCAAAATAGTCAATTTTTGACCTAATGAACAATTATTGACTAGTAAGCCAATCTTTGACCAAAAAGGCAACTTTGGTCAAAATGGTCTAATTTTTGTCAAAATAATCAAATTCTTGACCCAATTACCAACTCATTCACCTAATAGGTCAAATTTTGACCATATAGTCATTTTTTGTCAAAATAGTCAAATTTTGACTTAATGACCACCAATTGACCCAATTGGTCAAGTTTTGACCAAAAAGTCAACTTTGGTCAAAATGGTCAATTTTTGAACTAATGACCAACCCATTACCCAATAGGTCAACCCCTGACCAAAAAGTTATTTTCGTTGAAAATGGTCTATTGTTAACCAAAATACCACATCATTGACCCAATAGTTCAACATTTGACCAAAAAGTTGATTTGGTCAAAATGCTCAATTTCTGACCCAATGACAACCCCGTTGACCCAATGGGATAACTTTTGATCAAAAATTCGCTTTTGGTAAAAAACTTCAATTTTTGACCAAATGACTAGTCAATATCTGACCAAAAAGTCAACTTTGGTTAAAATAATCAATTTTGGTCAAAATAATCCTTGACCCAATGACAAACCCATTGACCCAATAGGTCAACTTATGACTAAATAATCAATTTTGGTCAACATTTTCAATTTTTAACTGAATGACCAACCATTGACCCAATAGGTCAACTTTTGACCAGAAAGTCAACATTGGTCAAAATGGTCAACTTTTGCCCAATGACCAACCCATTGGCTTAATAAATCAACTTTTGACCTAAATGTCATCTTTGGTCAAAATGGTCAATTCTTGACCCAATTACCAACTCATTAACCAAATAAGTCAACTTTTGACCAAAAAGTAAACTTGGTCAAAATTGTCAATTTTTAAGACAATTACTAACCCATTGACCCAATAGGTCAACTTTTGACCAAAAAGTCATTTTTGGTCCAAATGGTCAATTCTTGACCCAATTACCAACTCATTGATCGAATAGGTCAACTTTTGACAAAAAAAGTCAACTATGGTCAAAATGGTTAATTTCTGACCCAATAACCACCCCGTTGACCCAATAGGTTAACTTTTAACCAAAAATTCAATTTTGGTCAAAAAAGTCAACTTTTGGCTAAAAAGTCAACTTTTGGCCAAAAATTCATCTTTGGTCAAAATGGTCAATTTCTGACCCAATGACCACCCCATTCACCCAATGGGTTAATTTTTGACCAAAAATTCAATTTTTGTCAAAATAATCAATTTTTTACTGAATGACCAATTATTGACCCAATAAGTCAATCACTGGCAAAAAGTCAACTTTGGTCAAAATGGTCAATCCTTGACCCAATGACAAACCCATTGACCCAGTAGGTCAACTTTTGACCAAATAGTCAATTTTGGTCAAAATAGTCAATTTTGGTCAAAATAGTCAATTTTTTACTTAATGACCATGCATTGACCCAATAGGTTAACTTTTGACCAAAAAGTCAATTTTGGTCGAAATAGTCAATTTTTGACCTAATGACCAATTATTGACCCAGTATCCAATCTCTGACAAAAAAGTCAACTTTGGTCAAAATGGTCAATGCTTGACTCAATGACCAACCCATTGACCTAATAGGTCAACTTTTGACCAAAAAGTTAACTTTTCTCATAATGATCAATCCTTGACCCAATGACCAACCCAATAGCATAATATGTCAACTTTTGACCAAAAAGTCAATTTTGGTCAAAATAGTCAATTTTTGAATTAATGACAAATTATTGACCCAATAAGTCACTTTATGACCACACAGTCAACTTTGAACAAAATGGTCAATCCTAGACCCAATGACAGACACATTGACCCAATAAGTCAGCTTTTGACCAAATAGTCAACTTTTATCTAAATAGTTAAATTTTGACTTAATGACCAACTATTGACCCAATAAGTAAATCTCAAATAAAAAAGTCAACTTTTGTCAAAAAGGTCAATCCGTGACCCAATGACAAACCCTTTGACCCAATAGGTCAACTTTTGACCAAAAAGTTAATTTTGTTCAAAATAGTCAATTTTTAACCTAATGACCACCCATTGACCCAATAAGTCAACTTTTGACCAAAAAGTCAACTTTGGTCAAAATGGTCAATTCTTGACACAAAGAAGAACCTATTGACCCAATAGATCAACTTTTGACAAAAAAGTCATCTTCGGTCAAAATGGTTAATTCTTGACCCGATTACTAATTAATGGACAAAATAGGTCAACTTTTGACCAAAAAGTCAACTTTAGTTAAAATGGTCAATTTCTGACCCAATGACCACCCCGTTGACCCAATTGGTCAACTTTTAACCAAAAACTTAATTTTGGTCAAAATAATCAATTTTTGACCTAATGACCGATTATTGACCCAATAAGTCAACCTCTGACCAAAAAGTCAACATTGGCCAAAATGGACAATCCTTGACCCAATGACCAACCCATTGACCCAATAAGTCACCTTTTGACAAGAAAGTCAACTTTGGTCAAAATAAACAATCCTTAACCCAATGACCAACCCATTAACCCAATAGGCCAACTTTTGACCAAAAAATCAATTTTGGTCAAAATAGTCAATTTTTGACCTTATGACTAATGATTGAACCAATAAGCCAATTTTTATCCTAAAAGTCAACTTTGGTCAAAATGGTCTATCCTTGACCCATTGACTACCCATTGACCCAATAGATCACTTTTGACCAAAAGTCAATATTGGTCAAAATGATCAATCCTTGACCAAATGACCAACCCATTACCTACTTGGTCAACTTTTGACCAAAAAGTCAATTTCGGTCAAAATAGTCAATTCTTGACCCAATTAGCAACTCATTGACAAAATAGGTCAACTTTTGACCAAAAAGTCAGCTATGGTCAAATTGGTCAATTTCTTACCTAATGACCACCCCGTTGGCCCAATTGGTCAACTTTTGACCAAAAATTTAATTTTGGACAAAATAATTAATTTTTTACCTAATGACCAAAAAGTCATTTTTTGAATTAATGACCAATTATTGACCCTATAAGTCAAGTTGATTTTTTGGTCAAAAGTTAACCAATTGGGTCAACGGGTCAAGTTTTAACCAAAAAGTCAATTTTGGTCAAAATGGTCAATTTCTGACCCAATGATCACCCCGTTGACCCAATGAGTCAACTTTTGACCAAAAATTTAATTTTGGTCAAAATAATCAATTTTTGACCGAATGACCAATTATTGACCCAATAAGTCAATCTCTGACCAAAAAGTCAACTTTGGTCAAAATGGTGAATCCTTGACCTAATGACCGACCCATTGATCCAATAGGTCAACTTTTGACCAAAAAGTCAACTTCGGTCAAAATGGGCAATCCTTGACCCAATGACCAACCCATTAACCCAATAGGTCAACTTTTGACCAAAAAAATCAATTTTGGTCAAAATAGTTAATTTTTGACTAAATGAGCAATTATTGACCCAGTAAGCCAATCTCTGGCCAAAAGTCAACTTTGGTCAAAATGGTCTATCCTTAACCCAATGACCAACCCATTGACCCAATAGATCTACTTTTGACCAAAAAGTTACTCCGGTTAAAATGATCAATCCTTGACACAATTACCAGCCCATTGGCCTAATAGGTCAACTTTTGACCAAAAAAGTTAAATTTGGTCAAAATAGTCAATTTTTGAATTAATGACCAATTATTGACCCAATAAGTCAATTTGTGACAAAAAGGTCAACTTTGGTCAAAATGGTCAATCCTTGACACAATGACAAACCCTTTGACCCAATAGGTCAACTTTTGCCTAAAAAGTCAATTTTGGTCAAAATAGTTAATTTTTGACCTAATGGCCACCCATTGACCCAATAGGTCAACTTTTGACCAAAAATTTAACTTTGGTCAAAATGGTCAATTCTTGACACAATGACCAACCCAGTGACCCAATAGATGAACTTTTGATAAAAAAAGTCATCTTCGGTCAAAATGGTTGATTCTTGACCCAATTACCAACTCTTTGACTAAATAGGTTAACTTTTGACCTAAAAGTCAACTTTGGTCAAAATGGTCAAATTCTAACCCGATGAACACCCCATTGACCCAATGGGTCAACTTTTCAACAAAAATTTAATTTTGCTCAAATATTTAATTTTTGACCTAATGACCAATTATTGACCCAATAAGTCAATCTTTGATCAAAAAGTCAACATTGGTCAAAATGGTCAATCCTTGACCCAATGACCAGCCCATTGACCCAATAAGTCAACTTTTAACCAAAAAGTCAACTTTGGTTAAATTGGGCAATCCTTAACCTATTGACCAACCCATTAACCCAATAGTTAACTCTTGAAATAAAAGTCAACTTTTGTCAAAATGATCAATCCTTGACTCAATGACCAACCCATTAGCCTAATAGGTCAGCTTTTGACCAAACGGTCAATTTTGGTCAAAATAGTCAATTTTTTACCTCATGAACACCCATTGACCTAATAGGTAAACTTTTCACCAAAAAGTCAACTTTGGTCAAAATTGTAAATTTTTGACCCAATGACCAACCCGTTGATCCAATAGGTCAACTTTTAACCAAAAAGTCATCTTTGATCAAAATTCTCAATTCTTAACCCAATTACCAGCTCATTGACCAAATAGGTCGACTTTTAACCAAAAAGACAACTTTGGTCAAAATGGTCAATTGACCCAATGACCACCCCGTTAACCCAATGGGTCAATTTTTGACTAAAAATTCAATTTTGGTCAAACTAGATCAAATTTTGTCCAAAAAGTCATCTTTGGTCAAAATGGTAAATTTCTGACCAAATGAAAACCACGTTGACCTAATTGGTTAACTTTTGACTAAAAATTCAATTTTGGTCTAAATAGATAATTTTTGACCTAATGACCAATTATGAACAAATAAGTCAATCTATGACAAAAAAATCAACTTTGGTCAAAATGGTCAGTCCTTGGCCCAATGACAAACCCATTCACAATTTAAGTCAACTTTGACCAAAAAGTTAATTTTGGTCAAAATAATCAATTTTTGAATTAATGACACCCCATTGATCCTATAGGTCAACTTTTGACCAAAAAGTCAATTTTGGTCAAAATAGTCAATTATTGACCTAATGACCAATTATTGACCCAGTAGCCAATCTCTGACCAAAAAGTGAATTTTAGTCAAAATGATCAATCCTTGACCCAACCCAATAGGTCAACTTTCGACGAAAAAGTCAACTTTAGTCAAATTGATTAATCCTTAACCCAATGACCAACCCATTTGCCTAATAGGTCAACTTTTGACCAAAAAGTCAATTTTGGTCAAAATAATTAATTTTTAAATTAATGACCAAATATTGACCCAATAAGTCAATCTGTGACCAAAAAGTCAACTTTGGTCAAAATGGTCATTACTTGACCCAATGACCAACCCATTGACCCAATAGGTCAACTTTTGATCAAAAAGTCAACTTTGGTCAAAATAGTCAATCCTTGACACAATGACCAACCCATTGACCCAATAGCCATTGACCCGATAGGTCAACTTTTAACCAAAAAGTTAATTTTGGTTAAAATAGTCAATTTTTGACCAAATGACAAATTATTGACCCTGTAAGCAAATCTTTGACCAAAAAGTCAATTTTGGTCAATCTAGTCAATTTTTGAATTAATGACCAATTATTAACCCAATAAGTCAATCTCTGACCAAAAAGTCAACTTTGGTCAAAATGGTCAAACCTTGACCCAATGACAAACCCATTGACCCAAAAGGTCAACTTTTGAACAAGTAGTCAATTTTAGTCAAAATAACCAACTTTTGACTTAATGACCACCCACTGACCCAATCGATCAACTTTTGACCAAAAAGTCAACATTGGTCAAATTGGTCAATTTCTGACCCAATGGCCACCTTGTCAACCAGATGGGTTAACTTTTGACCAAAAATTCAATTTTGCTCAGAATAGCCAATTTTTTACCTAATCACCAAATTATTCACCCTCTAAGCCAATCTCTGATCAAAAAGTCAACATTGGTCAAAATGGTCAATCCTTGACCCAATGACCAACCCACTGACCGAATAGGTCAACTTTTGACCAAAAAGTCAACTTTCGTCAAAATGGGCAATCCATGAACCAATGACCAACCTATTGACCAAATAAGTCAACTTTTGACCAAAAAAATCAATTTTAGTCAAAATTTTCAATTTTTGACCTAATGGCCAATTGTTGACCCAGCAAGCCAATCTCTGACCAAAAAGTCAACTTTGGTCAAAATGTTCTATCCTTGACCCAATGACCAACCCATTGACCCAAAAGGGCAACTTTTGACCAAAAAGTCAACATTGGTCAAAATGATCAAACCTTGACCCAATGACTAACCCATTGGCATAATAGGTCAACTTTTGACCAAAAAACCAATTTTGGTCAAAATAGTCCATTTTTTAATTAATGGCCAATTATTGACCCAATAAATCAATCTCCGACCAAATGGTCAACTTCGGTTGATATGGTCAATCCTTGACACAATGACAAACCCATTGACCCAATAAGTCAACTTTTGACCAAATAGTCAATTTTGGTCAAAATATTCAATTTTTTACCTAATGACCACCCATTGACCCAATCGGTCAATGTTGGTCAAAATGGTCAATTTCTGACCCAACGACCACCCCGTTGACCCAACGTTTAACTTTTGACCAAAAATTCAATCTTAGTCAAAATAGTCAACTTTTGACCTAATGACCACCTATTGACCCAATAAGTCAATCTCTGACCAAAAAGTTAACTTTGGTCAAAATGGTCAATCCTTGACCCAATGACAAACCCATTGACATAGTCGGTCAACTTTTTACCTAATAGTCAAATTTGTTCAAAATAGTCAATTTTTGACTTAATGACCACCCATTCACCCAATAAGTCAACTTTTGACCAAAAAGTCAAGTTTGGTCAAAATAATCAATTTTTTACCCAATGACCAACCCGTTGACCCAATAGATCAACTTTTGACCAAAATGTCATCTTTGGTTAAAATGGTCAATTCTTGACCCAATCACCAACTCATTGACCAAATATGTCAACTTTCGACCAAAAAGTCAACTTTGGTCAAAATGGTCAATTTCTGGCCCAATGACCACGTCGTTGACCCAATGGATCAACTTTTGACCAAAAATTTATATTTGGTCAAAATAATTAATTTTTGACCTAATGACCAAAATATTCAATTTTTGAATTAATGACCAATTATTGACCCAATAAATCAATCTCTTACCAAAATGTCAACTTTGGTCAAAATGTTCAATCCTTGACCCAATGACAAACTCATTTCCCAATCGGTCAACTTTTGACCCAAAAAGTCAATTGTGGTCAAAATAGTCAATTTTTGACCTAATGACCACCTATTGACTCAATATGTCAACTTTTGACCAAAAAGTCAAGTTTTGTCAAAATGGTCAATTTTCGACCCAATGACCAACTCATTAACCCAATAGGTCAACTTTCGACCAAAAAGTCATCTTCGGTCAAAATTGTCAATTCTTGACCCAATTACCATCTCATTGACCAAATAGGTCAACGTTTGACCAAAAAGACAACTTTGGTCAAAATGGTCAGTTTCTTACCTAATGACCATCACATTGACCCAATTGGTTAACTTTTGACCAAAAAATTAATTTTGGTCAAAATAAATCAACTTTGGACCAAAAAGTCAATTTTGGTCAAAATGGTCAATTTTTGAATTAATGACCACCGATTCACCCAACAGGTCAACTTTTGACCAAAAAGTCAATTTTTGTCAAAATAGTCAATTTTTGACCTAATGACCAATTATTTGACCCAGTAAGCCAATCACTGACCAAAAAGTCAACTTTGGTCAAAATGGTCGATCATTGACCCAAAAGATCAACCCATTGACTAAATAAGTCAACTTTTAACCAAAAAGTCAACTTTGGTCAAAATGATTAATCCTTGACCCAATGACTAACCTATTGGCCTAATATGTCAACTTTTGACCAAAAAATCAATTTTGGTCAAAATAGTCAATTTTTGAATAAATGACCAATTATTGACCCAATAAGTCAATCTCTGACCAAAAAGCCAACTTTGGTCAAAATGGTCAAACCTTGACCCAATGACAAACCCATTGACCCAATAGGTTAACTTTCGACCAAAAATTCAATTTTGGTCAAAATAGTAAAATTTTGACCTAATGACCACCAATTGACCCAATAGGTCAGTCAACTTTTGACCAAAAAGTCAACTTCGGTATAAATAGTCAATTTTTGAGACAATGACCAACCCATTGACCCAATTGATCAACTTTTGAACAAATAGTCACATTCAGTCAAAATGGTCAATTCTTGACCCAATTCCAAGTCATTGACCAAATAGGCCAACTTTTGACCAAAAAGTCAACTTTGGTCAAAATGGTCAATTTCGTACTCATTTACCACCCCGTTGAACCAGTGGGTCAACTTTTGTCCACAAAATTAATTTTGGTCAAAATATTTAATTTTTGACATAATGACCAATTATTGACTCAATAAGTCAATCCCTGACTAAAATGTCAACTTTGGTTAAAATGGTCAATCATTGACCCAATGACCAACCCATTGACCCAATATGTCAACATTTGACCAAAAAGTCAACTTTGGTCAAAATTGTCAATCCTTGACCCAATGACTAACCCATTGACCCAATAGGTTAACTTTTGACCAAAAAGGCAATTTGGTCAAAATAGTCAATTTTTGACCTAATGACAAATTATTGACCCAGTAAGCCAATCTCTGACCAAAAAGTTAACTTTGGTGAAAATGGTTAATTTTTTACCTAATGACAAACCCATTGACCCAATAGGTAAACTTTTGACCAAAAAGTCAACTTTGGTCAAAATGGTCAATCCCAATGACAAACTCATTGACCCAATAGGTCAACTTTTGACCAAAAAGTTTATTTGGTTAAAATAGTCAATTTTTGACCTAATGACAAATTATTGACCCAGTAAGCCAATCTTTGACCAAAAAGTTAACTTTAGTCAAAATGATTTATTTTTGACCCAATGACAAACCCATTGACCCAATATGTCAACTTTTGAACAAAAAGTCAACTTTGGTCAAAATGGTCAAACCATGACCCATTAGGTCAACTTTTAACCAAAAAGTCAATTTTGGTCAAAATAGTTATATTTTGACCTAATGACCCCCCAATGACCAAATAGGTCAAATTTTGACCAAAAAGTCAACTTTGGTCAAAATGATCAATTTTTAACCGAATGACCAACTCATTGACCCAATAGGTCAACTTTTGACCAAAAAGTCAACTTTAGTCGAAATGGTCAATTCTTGACCAAAAACCAACGCATTGAGCCAATAAGTCAACTTTTGAACAAAAAGTCAATTTGGGTCAAAATAGTCAATTTGTGACCTAATGACCAATTATTTACCCAATAAGTCAATCTCTGACCAAAAAGTCAACTTTGGCCATAATGGTCAATCCTTGACCCAATGACAAAACCATTGACCCAACAGGTCAACTTTTGAACAAAAAGGCAACATTAGTCAAAATTACAAATCCTTGACCCAATGACCAACCCACTGACCCAGTAGATCGACATTTGGCCAAAATGTCATTTTTGGTCAAAATAGTAAATTTTTGACTTATTTACCAATTATTGACCCAATAGGTCAACTTTGGTCAAAATGGTCAATCTTTGACTCAATAACCAACACATTGACCCAATCGGTCAACTTTTGACCAAAAATTCAACTTCGGTCAAAATGATCAATCCTTGACCCAATGACCAACCCATTGGTCTAATAGGTCAACTTTTGACCGAAAAGTGAATTTTGGTCAAAATAGTCAATATTTGAATTATTGACCAATTATTGACCCAAAAAGTCAATCTCTGACTAAAAAGTCAAGTTTGGTCAAAATGGTCAATCCTTGACCCATTGACAAACCCATCGACCCAAAAGGTCAACTTTTAACAAAAAAGTCAATTTTGGTCACAAGAGTCAATTTTTGACCTAATGACCACCCATTGACCCAATAGGTTAACTTTCGACCAAAAAGTCAATTTTGGTCAAAATGGTCAATTTTTGACCCAATGACTAACCCATTGACCCAATAGATCAACTTTTGACTACAAAGTCATCTTGGGTCAAAATGGTCCATTCTTAACCGAATTACCAACTCATTGACCAAATATGTCAAGTTTTGACCAAAAAGTCAACTTTGGTCAAAAAGGTCAATTTCGGCCCAATGACCACCCCGTTCACCCAATGGGTTAACTTTTGACCAAACATTCAATTTTGGTCAAAGTAATCAATTTTTAACCTAAGGATCAATGATTGACCCAATAAGTCAATCTCTGACCAAAAAGTCAACTTTGGTCAAAATGATCAATCCTTAACCCAATGACAAAATAATTGACCTAATAGGTCATCTTTTGACCAAAAAATCAATTTTGGTCAAAATAATCAATTTTTGACATAATGAACACCCATTAATCCAATAGGTCAACTTTTTACCAAAAAATCAACTTTGGTCAAAATGGTCATTTTTTGATCCAATGACCAATCCATTGACCCAATAGATCAATTTTTGACCAAAAAGTCATCTTTGGTATAAATGGTCAATTCTTGACCCAATTACCTACTCATTGACCAAATAGGTAACTTTTGACCAAAAAGTCAACTTTGGTCAAAATGGTCAATTTCTGACCCAATGACCACCACGTTGACCCAATGGGTCAACTTTTGACCAAAATTTTAATTTTGATCAAAATAATCAATTTTTGACCTCATGACCAATTATTCACCCAATAAGTTAATCTCTGACCATAAAGTCGACATTTGTCAAAATGGTTCATGTTGACCCAATGACCAACCATTTGACCGAATAGGTGAACTTTTGACCAAAAAGTCAACTTTGGTTAAAATGGGCAATCCATGAACTCGTGACTAACCTATAGACCCAATAGGTCAATTTTTGACCAAAAAATTACTTTTGGTCAAAATTGTCAATTTTTGACCTAATGACCATCTATTGACCCAATAAGCCAATCTCTGACCAAAAAGTTAACTTTGGTCAAAATGGTCTATACTTGACCCAAGGACCAACCCATTGACCCAAAAGGGCAACTTTTGACCCAAAAAGTCAACCTTGGTCAAAATGATCAATCCTTGACCCAATGAACAACACTATTGGCATAATAGGTCAACTTTTGACCAAAAAGTCAATTTTGGTCACAATAGTCAATTTTTGAATTAATGACCAATTATTGACCCAATAAGTCAATCTCCGACCAAAAAGTCATCTTAGGTTAAAATGGTTAATCCTTGACCTAATGAAAAACACATTGACCCAATAGGTCTACTTTTGACCAAATAGTCATTTTTGGTCAAAATAGTTAATTTTTGACATAATGACCACCCATTGACCCAATCGGTCAACTTTGCTTAAAATGGTCAATTTCAGACCCATTACCACCCCGTTGACCCAATGTTTAACTTTTGTCCAAAAATTGAATTTTAGTCAAAATAGTCAATTTTTGACCTAATGACCAATTATTGACCCAATAAGTCAATCTCTAACCAAAAAGTCAACTTTGGTGAAAATGGTCAATCCTTGACCCAATGACAAACACATTGACCTAGTAGGTCAACTTTTTACTAAATAGTTAATTATGGTCAAAATAGTCAATTTTTGACCCAATGACCAGCCTATTGAACCAATAGATCAACTTTTGACCAAAATGTCATCTTTGGTCAAAATAGTCAATTCTTGACCCAATTACCAACTCATTGACGAAATAGGTCAACTTTTGAACAAAAAGTCAACTTTGGTCAAAAGTGTCAATTTCTGACCCAATGACAGCCCCGTTGACCAAATGCGTCAACTTTTGACCAAAAATTTATATTTGGTTAAAATAATTAACTTTTGACCTAATGACCAAAATAGTCAATTTTTCAATTAATGACCAATTATTGTGCCAATAAGTCAATCTCTTACCAAAAAGTCAACTTTGGTCAAAATGATCAATCCTTGACCCAATGACAAACCCATTTCCCAATTGGTCAACTTTTTACCAAAAAATAAATTTTGGTCAAGATAGCCAATTTTTGACCTAATGACCACCCAATGACCCTATCAGTCAACTTTTGACCAAAAAGTCAAGTTTTGTCAAAATGGTCAATTTTTGACCCAATGACCAACTCATTGACCTAATAGGTCAACTTTTGACCAAAAAGTCATCTTTGTTCAAAATTGTCAATTGTTGACCTAATTACCAACACATTGACCAAATAGGTCAACTTTTGACCAAAATGACAACTTTGGACAAAATGGTCAATTTCTGATCCAATGATAACCCCGTTGACCCAATGGGTTAACTTTTGATCAAAAATTCAATTTTGGTCAAAATAGATCAACTTTTGACCTTAAAGTCAATTTTTGTCAAAATACTCAATTTTTGAATTAATGACCACTGATTCACCCAATAGGTCAACTTTTGACCAAAAAGTCAATTTTGGTCAAAATAGTCAATTTTTGACCTAATGACCAATTATTTGACCCAATAAGCCAATCACTGACCAAAAAGTCAACTTTGGTCAAAATGGTCAATCCTTGACCCAAAGAACAACCCATTGACCCAATAGGTCAACTTTTGACCAAAAAGTCAACTTTGGTCAAAATGATCAATCCTTGACCCAATGTTAAACCCATTGACCTAATATGTCAACTTTTGACCGAAAAGTCAATTTTAGACAAAACAGTCAATTTTTGAATAAATGACCAATTATTGACCCAATAATTTAATCTCTAACCAAAAAGACAACTTTGGTCAGAATGGTCAATGACAAACCCACTGACCCAATAGGTTAACTTTTGACCAAAAAGTCAATTTTGGTCAAAATAGTAAAATTTTGACCTAAAGACCACCAATTGACCCAATATGTCAACTTTTGACCAAAAAGTCAACTTTGGTCAAATTGGTCAATTTCTGAAACAATGATCAACCCAATGACCCAATAGATCAACTATTGATCAAAAAGTCATCTTCGGTCAAAATGGTAAATTCTTGACCCAATTACCAACTCATTTACCAAATCGGTCAACTTTTGACCAAAAAGTCAACTTTGGTCAAATTGGTCAATTTCTGACCCAATGATCACCCCGTTGACCCAATGGGTCAACTTTTGACCAAAAATTTAATTTTGGTCAAAATAATCAATTTTGGACCTAATGACCAATTATTCACCCAATAAGTCAATCTCTGACCACAAAGTCAACATTGGTCAAAATGGTCTATCCTTGACCTAATGACCAACCCATTGATCGAATAGGTCAACTTTTGACCAAAAAGTCAACTTTGGTTAAAATGGGCAATCCATGACCTCATGACCAACCTTTTGACCCAATAGGTCAACTTTTGACAAAAAAATCAATTTTGGTCAAAATTATCAATTTTTGACCTAATGACCAATTATTGACCCAGTAAGCCAATCTCTGACCAAAAAGTCAACTTTGGTCAAAATGGTCTATCCTTGACCCAATGACCAACCTATTAACCGAAAAGTGCACCTTTTGACCAAAAAGTCTAACATTGGTCAAAATGATCAATCCTTGACCCAATGACCAACCCATTGGCATAATAGGTCAACTTTTGACCAAAAAGTCAATTAAAGTCAAAATAGTCAATTTTTGAATTAATGACCAAATATTGACCTAATAAGTCAATCTCCAACCAAAAAGTCAACATTGGTCAAAATGGTTAATCCTCGACCCAATGACAAACCCATTGACATAGTAGGTCAACTTTTTACCAAATAGTCAATTTTAATCAAAACAGTCAATTTTTGATTGAATGACTACCCATCGACCCAATAGGTCAACTTTTGGCCAAAGAGTTAACTTTGGTCAAAATGGTCAATTTTTGATCCAATGACCAACCCATTGACCCAATAGATCAACTTTTCACCAAAATGTCATCTTTGGTCAAAATGGTCAATTCTTGACCCAATTACCAACTCATTGACCAAATAGGTTAACTTTTGACCAAAAAGACAACTTTGGTGAAAATGGTTAATTTCTGACCCAATGACTACCTCGTTCACCCAATGGGTTAACTTTTGACCAAAAATTAAATTTTGATCAAAATAGATCAACTTTTAACCAAAAAGTCAATTTTGGTCAAAATAGTCAATTTTTGAATTAATGACCACCGATTGACCCAATAGGTCAAATTTTTACCAAAAAGTCAATTTTGGTCAAAATATTCAATTTTTTACCTAATGACCAATTATTTGACCCAGTAAGCCAATCTTTGACCAAAAAGTCAACTTTGGTCAAATTTGTCAATACTTGACCCAATAGGTCAACTTTTGACCAAAAAGTCAACTTTTGTTAAAATGATCAATCCTTGACCCAATGACTAACCCATTCGCATAATAGGTCAACTTTCGACCAAAAATTCAATTTTTGTCAAAATAGTCAATTTTTGAATGAATAACCAGTTATTCACCCAATAAGTCAATCTCTGACCAAAAAGGCAAGTTTGGTCAAAATGGTCAAACTTTGACCCAATGACATACCCATTGATCCAATAGGTTAACTTTCAACCAAAAAGTTAATTTTGGTCAAAATAGTAAAATTTTTATCTAATGACCACCAATTGACTTAATAGGGCAACTTTTGGCCAAGAAGTCAACTTTGGTCAAGATGGTCAATTTTTGAAACAATGACCAACCAATTGACCCAATATATCAACTTTTGATCAAAAAGTCATCTTCGGTCAAAATGGTCAATACGTGACCCAATTACCAACTCATTGACCAAATAGGTGAACTTTTGACCAAAAAGTCATCTTTGGTTAAAATGGTCAATTTCAGACTAATGATTACCCCATCGATCTATTGGGTCAACTTTTGACCAATGATTTATCTTTGGTCAAAATTTTCAATTTTTTACCTAATGACCATTTATTGACCCAATAAGTCAATCACTAACCAAAAAGTCAACTTTGGTCAAAATGGTCAATCCTTGACCCAATGACCAACCCATTGACCCAATAGGTTAACTTTTAACCAAAAAGTCAACTTTGGTCAAAATGGTCAATCTTGACCCAATGACTAACCTATTAACCCAATAGGTCAACTTTTGACCAAAAAGTCAATTTTGGTAAAAAATAGTCAATTTTTGACCTAATGATAAATTATTGACCCAGTAAGCCAATCTCTGACCAATAAGTCAACTTTGGTCAAAATGGTAAATCTCTTACCATAAAGTGAACATTAGTCAAAATGGTTAATCCTTGACCCAATGACCACCCATTGACTGAATAAGTCAACTTTTGACCAAAAAGTCAACTTTGGTCAAAATGGGCAATCCATTACCACATGACCAACCTATAGACCCAATAGGTCAACTTTTGACCAAAAAATCAATTTTGGTCAAAATTGTCAATTTTTGACCAAATGACCAATTATCAGATCAAAGAAGTCAATCTTCGACCAAAAAGTCAACTATGGTCAAAATGGTCTATCCTAGACACAATGACCAACCCATTGACCCGATAGAGCAACTTTTGACTAAAAAGTCAACATTGCTCAAAATGATCAATCCTTGACCCAATGACCAACCCATTTGCATAATAGGTCTACTTTCGACCAAAAAGTCAATTTTGGTTAAAATAGTCAATTTTTGAATTAATGACCAACTTTTGACCCAATAAGTCATTCTCCGACCAAAAAGTGAACATTGTTTAAAATGGTCAATCCTTGACCCAATGACAAACCCATTGACCCAATAGATTAACTTTTAACTAAATAGTCAATATTGGTCAAAATAGTCAATTTTTGACTTAATGACCACCCATTGACACAATCGGTCAACTTTGGTCAAAATGGTCAATTTCTGACCCATTGACCATCCCGTTGACCCAATGTTTAACTTTTGACAAAAATTTAATTTTAGTCAAAATAGTCAATTTTTAACATAATGCCCAATTATTAACCCAATATGTTAATCTCTTACCAAAAACTCAACTTTGGTCAAAATGGTCAATCCTTGACCCAATGACAAACCCATTGACCTAGTAGTTAAACTTTTTACCAAATAGTCAATTTTGGTCTAAATAGTCAATTTTTGACTGAATGATCACCCATTGACCCAATAGGTCAACTCTTGACCAAAAAGTCAACTTTGGTCAAAATGGTCAATTTTTGACCCAATGACTAACCCATTGACCCAATAGATCAACTTTTGACCAAAATGTCATCTTTGGTTAAAATGGTTAATTCTTGACCCAATTACCAACTCATTGACCAAATAAGTTAACTTTGGTAAAAATGGTCAATTTCTCCCAATGACCACCCTGTTAACCCAATGGGTGAACTTCTGACAAAAAATTTATATTTTATCAAAATAATTAATTTTTGACCTAATGACCAAAATAGTCAATTTTTGAATTAATGACCAATTATTGACCCAATAGGTCAATTTCTCACCAAAAAGTCAACTTTGGTCAAAGTGGTCAATCCTTAATCCAATGACAAACCCATCGACCCAATAGGTAAACTTTTAACCAAAAAATCAATTTTGGTCAAGATAGTCAATTTTTTACCCAATAACCACTCATTGACCCAACAGGTCAACTTTTGACCAAAAATTCAACTTTGGTCAAAATGGACAATTTTTGAACCAATGACCAACCTATTGATCCAATAGGTCAACTTTTGACTAAAAAGTCATCTTGGATCAAAATGGTCCATTCTTGACCTAATTACCAAATCATTTACCAAATATGTCAACTTTTGACCAAAAAGTTAACTTTGGTCAAAATGCTCAATTTCAGCCAAATGGCTACCCCGTTGACCCAATGGATTAACTTTTGGCCAAAAATTCAATTTTGATCAAAATAGACAATTCTTAACCTAATGACCGATTATTGACCCAATAAGTCCATCTCTGACCAAAAAGACAACTTTGGTCAAAATGGTCAATCAATAACCCAATGACAAACCAATTGACCCAATAGGTCAACTTTTGACCAAAAAAGTTAATTTTGGCCAAAATAGTCAATTTTTAACCTAATGACCACCCATTAATCCAATGACAAATCCATTGACCCAATAACTAATCCTTTGACCTAATAGATCAAATTTTGACCAAAAAGTCATCTTTGGTATAAATGGTCAATTCTTGACCCAATTACCAACTCATTGACCAAATAGGTCAACTTTTGACCAAAAAGTTAACTTTGGTCAAAATAGTCTATTTTTGACCCAATGACTACCCCAACGACCCAACGGGTCAACTTTTAACCAAATATGTAAATTTGGTCAAAATAATCAATTTTTGACCTAATGACCTATTATACACTTAATAAGTCAATCTCTGACCATAAAGTCAACATTCATCAAAATGGTCAATCCTTGACACAATGACTAACCCATTGACCGAATAGGTCAACTTTTGACCAAAAAGTCAACTTTGGTCAAAATGGGCAATCCATGACCTCATGACCAACCTATTGACCCAATAGGTGAAATTTTAACCTAAAAATCAATTTTGGTCAAAATTGTCAATTTTTGACCTAATGACTAATTATTGACCCAGAAAGCTAATCTCTGACCAAAAGTCAACTTTGGTCAAAATGGTCTATCCTTGACCCAATGACCAACCCATTGACCAACCCATTGACCCAAAAGTGCAACTTTTGACCAAAAAGTCAACATTGGTCAAAATGATCAATCCTTGACCCAATGACCAACCCATTGGCATAATACGTCAACTTTTGACCTAAAAGTTAATTTTGGTCAAAATAGTGAATTTTGAATTAATGACCAATTGTTGACCCAATAAGTCAATCTCTGACCGAAAAGTCAACTTTGGTTGAAATGGTCAATCCTTGACCCAATGAAAAACCCATGGACCCAATAAATCAACTTTTGACTAAATAGTCAATTATGGTCAAAATAGTCAATTTTTGACTTAATGACCACCCATCGACCCAATCGGTTAATTTTTTGACCAAAAATTCAACTTTTGTCAAAATGGTCAATTTCTGACCCATTGACCACCCCATTGACCCAATGTTTAACTTTTGACCAAAAATTCAATTTTAGTCAAAATAGTAAATTTTTGACATAATCACCAATTATTAACCCAATAAGTCAATCACTGACCAAAAAGTCAACTCTGGTAAAAATGGTCATTCCTTGACCCAATGACAAACCCATTAACTTAGTAAGTCAACTTTTTACCAAATAGTCAATTTTCGTCAAAATAATCAATTTTTTACTTAAAGGCCACCCATTGACCCAATAGGTCAACTTTTGACCAAAAAGTCAACTTTGGTCAAAATGGTCAAATTTTGACCCAATGACCAACATATTGATCCAGTAGATCAACTTTTGACCAAAATGTCATCTTTGGTCAAAATGATAAATTCTTGACCAATTACCAACTCATTGACCAATTAGGTCAACTTTTGACCAAAAAGTCAACTTTGGTCAAAATGGTCAATTTATGACCCAATGACCACCACTTTGACCGAATGAGTCAACTTTTGAGCAAAAATTTATTTTTGGTCAAAATAATTAATTTTTGACCTAATTGACCAAAATAGTCAATTTTTGAATTAATGACCAATTATTGACCCAATAAGTCAATCTCTCACCAAAAAGTCAACTTTGGTCAAAATGGTCAATCCTTGACCCAATGACAAACCTATTTCCCAATAGATCAACTTTTGACCAAAAAGTCAATTTTGGTCAAAATAGTCAATTTTTGACAAAATGACCACCCATTGACCCAATATGTCAACTTTTGACCAAAAAGTAAAGTTTTGTCAAAATAGTCAATTTTTGACCCAATGACTAACTCATTGACCCAATAGGTCAACTTTTGACCAAAAAGTCATCTTTGGTCAAAATTATCAATTCTTGACCCAATTACCAACTCGTTGACCGAATAGGTCAACTTTTGTCCCAAAAGACAACTTTGGTCAAAATGGTCAATTTCTGACCCAATGACCACCCCGTTGACCCAATGGGTTAACTTTTGACCAATAGGTCAACTTTGGTCAAAATAGATCAACTTTTGACCAGAAAGTCAATTTTGGTCAAAATAGTCAATTTTTGAATTAATGACCACCGATTGACCCAATTGGTCAACTTTTGACCAAAAAGTCAATTTTGGTCAAAATAATCAATTTTTGACTTATTGACCAATTATTTGACCTAGTAAGCCAATCTTGGTCAAAATGGTCAATCCTTGACCCAAAGACCAACCCATTGACCCAATGGGTCAAATTTTGTCAAAAAAGTCAACTTTGGTTAAAATGATTAATCCTTGACCCAATGACCAACCCATTGGCCTAATAGGTCAATTTTTGACCAAAAAGTTAATTTTGGTCAAAATAGTCAACTTTTAAATGAATGACCTATTATTGACCCAATAAGGCAATCTCTGACCAAAAAGCTACCATTGGTCAAAATGGTCAAACCTTGAACCAATAGCAAACCCATTGATCCAATAGGTTAACTTTTAACCAAAAAGTCTCCAAAATGTCAATTTTGGTCAAAATAGTAAAATTTTGACCTAATGACCTCCAATTGACTTAATAGTTCAACTTTTGACCAAAAAGTCAACTTTGGTCAAAATGGTCAATTTTCCAAACAATGACCAACCCATTGACCCAATAGATCAACTTTAGATCAAAAAGTCATCTTCGGTCAAAATACTCAATTCTTGACCAAATTACCAACTCATTGACCAAACAGGTCAACTTTTGCCCAAAAAGTCAACTTTGGTTAAAATGGTCAATTTCTGACCCAATGACGACCCCGTTGACCCAATGTGCCAACTTTTGACCAAAAAATTAATTTTGGTAAAAATATTCAATTTTTTATCTAATGACCAATTATTGATCCACATATCGCTGACCAAAAAGTCAACTTAGGACAAAATGGCCAATCCTTGACCCAATGACCAACCCATTGACACAACAGGTCAACACTTGACCAAAAAGTCAACTTTGGTCAAAATTGTTAATCCTTGACCCAATGACCAACCTATTAACCCAATAGGTCAACTTTTGACCAAAAAGTCAATGTTGGTCAAAATAGTCAATTTTTGACCTAATGACAAATTATTGACCCAGTAAGTCAATCTCTGACCAAAAAGTCAACTTTGGTCAAAATTGTTAATTTTTGACCCAATGACAAATCGATTGACCTAATAGGTCAACTTTTGACCAAAAAGTCAACTTTGGTCAAAATGGTATATATGTGACCCAAGGACCAACCAATTGACCCAATAGGTCAACTTTTGACCAAAAAGTCAACTTTGGTCAAAATAGTCAATATGTGACCCAATAACCAACCCATTGACCCAATAGGTCAACTTTTGACCAAAAAGTCAACTTTAGTCAAAATTGTCAAATCTTGCCCTAATAACCATCTCAATGACCCAAAAGGTTAACTTTTGACCAAAAAGTCAATTTTGGTCAAAGTAGTCAAATTTTGACCTAATGACCCCCCTTTGACTATATAGGTCAACTTTTGACCAAAAAGTTAACTTTGGTCAAAATGGTCAATTTTTGACCCATTGACCCAATAGGTCAACTTTTGACCAAAAAGTCAACTTTAGTCGAAATGGTCAATTATTGACCAAAAACGAACGCATTGAGCCAATAAGTCAACTTTTGAACAAAAATTTAATTTGGGTTAAAAGAGTGAATTTGTGACCTAATGACCAATTAATTACCCAATAAGTCAATCTATGTATAAAATGTCAACTATGGCCATAATGGTATATCCTTGACCCAATGACAAAGCCACTGACCCAACAGGTCAACTTTTGAACAAAAAGGTAACTTTAGTCAAAATTGCAAAACCTTGACCCAATGACAAACCCACTGACCCAATATATCGGCATTTGTCCAAGAAGTCAATTTTGGTCAAAATAGTAAAAGTTTGACTTATTTATCAATTATTGACCAATAGGTCAAGTTTAGTCAAAATGGTCAATCCTTAACCCAATGACCAACCCATTGACCCAATAGGTCAACTTTTGAGCAAAAAGTAAACTTAGGACAAAAAAGGTCAATCCTTGACCCAATGACCAACCCATTGGTCTAATAGGTCAACTTTTAACCAAAAAGTCAATTTTGGTCAAAATAGTCAATATTTGAATTATTGACCAATTATTGACCTAATAAGTCAACCTCTGACCAAAAAGTCAACTTTGGTCAAAATTGTCAATCCTTGACCCAATGACAAACCCATCGACACAATAGGTCAACTTTTAACAAAAAAGTCAATTTTCGTCATGATAGTTAATTTTTGGCTTAATGACCACCCATTGACCCAACATGTCAACTTTTGACCAAAAAGTCAACTTTGGTCAAAATGGTCAATTTTTGACCCAATGACCAACCCATTGACCCAATAGGTCAACTTTTGACTAAAAAGTCATATTGTGTAAAAATAGTTCATTCTTGACCTAATTACCAACTCATTGACCAAATATGTCAACTTTTGTCAAAAAGTCTACTTTGGTCAAAATGGTCGATTTTCGCCCAATGACCACCCCGTTCACCCAATGGGTTAACTTTTGACAAATAATTCAATTTTGGTCAAAATAATCAATTTTTAACCTAATGACAAATAATTGATCCAATAAGTCAATCTCTGACCAAAAAGTCAACTTTGGTCAAAATGGTCAATCCTTAACCCAATGACAAAGCAATTGACCCAATAGGTCAACTTTTGACCAAAAAGTCAATTTTGGCCAAAATAATTAATTTTGACCTAATGACCACCCATCAATCCAATAGGTCAACATTTGACCAAAAAATCAATTTTGGTGAAAATGGTCATTTTTTGACCCAATGACCAATCCATTGACCCAATAGATTAAACTTTGACCAAAAAGTCATCTTTGGTATAAATGGTTAATTCTTGACCCAATTATCAACTCATTGACCAAATAGTTCAACTTTTGACCAAAAAGTCAACTTTGGTCAAAATGGTCAATTTCTGACCTAATGACCACCCCGTTGACCCAATGGGTCAACTTTTAACCAAAAATTTAATTTTCATCAAAATAATCAATTTTTGACCTAATGACCTATTATTCACTCAATAAGTCAATCTCTGACCATAAAGTCAACATTTGTCAAAATGGTCAATCCATGACCCAATGACCAACCCATTGACCGAATAGGTCAACTTTGACCAAAAAGTCATCTTTGGTTAAAATGGGCAATCCACGACCCAATGACCAACTTATTGACCCAATAGGCCAAATTTAGACCAAAAAAACACCATTGGTCAAAATTGTCAATTTTTGACATAATGACCAATTTTTGACCCAATAAGCCAATCTCTGAACAAAAAGTCAACTTTGGTGAAAATAGTTAATTTTTGACCCAATTACAAACCCATAAACCTAATAGGTCAACTTTTGACCAAAAAAGTCAACTTTGGTCAAAGTGGTCAATCTGTGAACTAATGACCAACGCATTGACCCAATAGTTCAACTTTTGTCCAAAAAGTCAAGTTTGGTCAAAATGGTCAATCCTTGACCCAATGACCAACCCATTGACCCAATAAGTCAACTTTTGAGTAAAAAATCAATTTTGGTAAAAATAATCAAATTTTGACCCGATGACAATTATTGACCCAGTAAGCGAAACTCTGACTAATAAGTCAACTTTGGTCAAAATGGTTAATTTTTGACCCAATGACAAACCCATTGACCCAATAGGTCAACTTTTTACCAAAAAGTCAACTTTGGTCAAAATGGTGAATCTGTGACTCAACACATTGACCCAATAGGTCAACTTTTGACCAAAAAGTCAACTTTGGTCAAAATATTTAATTTGTGACCCATCGACCAACCCATTGACCTAATAGGTTAACTATTAACCAAAAAGTCAACTTTGGTCAAAATGGTTAAACCTTGACCCAATAACCAACTCATTGACCCAATAGGTCAACTTTTGACAAAAAAGTCAATTTTGGTTAAAATAGTCAAATTTTGATCCAATGACCAACCCATTGAACCAATAGGTCAACTTTTGACCAAAAAGTCAACTTTAGTTAAAATGGTCAAATCTTGACCAAAAACCAGCGCATTGAGCCAATAAGTTAATTTTTTAACAAAAAGTCAATTTGGGTCAAAATTGTCAATTGTGTTCTAATGACCAATTATTTACCCAATATGTCTATCTCTAACCAAAAAGTCAACTATTGTCAATATGGTCAATCCTTGACCCAATGACAAAACTATTGACCCAACAGGTCAACTTTTAAAAAATAAGGCAACTTTGGTCAAAATTGCAAATCCTTGACCCAATAGATCGACATTTGACCAAAAAGTCAATCTCGGTCAAATTTGTAAATTTTTGACTTATTTACCAATTATTGACCCAATAGGTCAACATTGGTCAAAATGGTCAATCCTTGACCCAATGACATCCTCATTGACTCAAAAAGTCAACTTTTGACCAAAAAGTCAAATTTGGTCAAAATGTTCAATTTCTGACGCAATGACCAAAATGTCAACTTTGGTGAAAATGCTCAATCCTTGATCCAATGACCAACCCATTTACCCAATCTGTCAACTTTTAACTAAAAAGTCATCTTTGACCAAAATGGTTAATCCTTTACCCAAGGACCAACTCATTGACCGAATAGGTCATTTTTGACCAAAAAGTCAATTTTGCTACAAATTGTCAAATTTTGACCTAATGACCACCTCATTGACCTAAATAGGTTAACTTTTGACCAAAAAGACAACTTTGGTCAAATTGGTCAATCCTTTACCCAAGACCAACTCATTGACCCAATAGGTCAACTTTTGACCTAAAAGTCAATTTTGGTCAAAATAGTCAATTTTTGACCTAATGACCAATTATTGACCCAATAAGTAAATCTCTGACCAAGAATTCAACTTTGGTCAAAATGGTCAATCCTTGACCCAATAACTAACCCATTGACCCAATAGGTCAACTTTTGACCAAAAAGTCAACTTTGGACAAAATGATCAGTCCTTGGCCCAATGTACAACCCATTGACCTAATAGGTAAACTTTTTGACCAAAAAGTTAATTTTAGTCAAAATAGTCAATTTTTGAATTAATGACCAGTTATTGACCAAATAAATCAATCTCTAACCAAAAAGTTAACTTTGGTCAAAATGGTCAATACTTGACCCAATGACAAACTCATTGACCCCATACGTCAACTTTTGACCAAAAAGTCACTTTTTGTCAAAATAGTCAATTTTGGTCAAAATAGTCAATTTTGGTCAAAATAGTCAATTTCGACTTCAATGACCACTCATTGTCCCAATAGTCAACTTTCGACCAAAAAGTCAACTTTGGTCAAAATGGTCAATTTTCGACGCTAATGACCAACCCATCAATCTAATAGGTGAACTTTTGATTAAAAAGTCATCTTTGGTCAAAATGGTCTATTCTTATTACAATTATCAACTTATTAACTAAATCGGTCAACTTTTGCCCAAAAGTTAACTTTGTTGAAAATGGACAATTTCTGACCCAATGACTACCCCATTGACCCAATGGTTTAACTTTTGACAAAAAATTCAATTTTGGTAAAAAAGTCATTTTTTAACCTAATGACCAATTATTGACCCAATAAGTCAATCTGTGACCAAAAAGTCAACTTTGGTCAAAATGGTCAATCCTTGACCCAATGACAAACCCATTGACCCAATAAGTCATCTTTTGACCAAAAAGTTATTGTTGGACAAAATAGTCAGTTTTTGACCTAATCACCACCCCCTGACCCAATAGGTCAACTTTTGACTAAAAAGTCAACTTGGGTCAAAATAGTAAATTTTTTACCCAATGACTAACCCATTGACTCAATAGATCAACTTTTGACTAAAAAGTCAACTTCAGTCAAAATTGTCAATTCTTGACCCAATTACCAACTCATTGACTAAATAGGTCAACTTTTGACAAAAAAGTCAACTTTGGTCAAAATGGTCAATTTCTGACCCAATGACCACCCTGTTGACCCAATGGGTCAACTTTTGACAAGAAACTTAATTTGAGTCAAAATAGTCAATTTTTGACCTAATGACCAATTATTGACCCAGTAAGCCAATCTTTGACAAACAAGACAAGTTTAGTCACAATGGTCTATCCTTAACTCAATGACCAACCCATTGACCCAATAGGTCAACTTTTGACCAAAAGGTGAACTTTGGTCAAAATGATCAATCATTGATCCAATGACCAACCCATTCGCCTAATAGGTCAACTTTTGACCAAATAGTCAATTTTGGTCAAAATAGTCAATTTTTGAATTAATCACCAATTAATGCCTCAATAAGTCTATCTCTGACCACGAAGTCAACTTTGGTCAAAATTGTTAATCCTACATCCAATGACAAACCCTTTGACCCAATAAGTCAACTTGTGACCAAAAAGTCAACTTTGATCAAAATGGCCAATTTTTACCCAATGACTAACCCATTGACCCAGTAAGTCAACTTTTGAACAAAAAGTCATCCTTGGCCAGAATGGTCAATTCTTGACCAAATTCATAACTCATTGACCAAATAGGTCAACTTTTAACAAAATAGTCAACTTTGGTCAAAATCAAAATGGTCAATTTCTGACCAAATGACCACCCCATTAACTCAATAAGTTATGTTTTGACAAAAAATTCAATTTTGATCAAAATAATCAATTTTTGAATTGATGATCAATTATTGACCCAATATGTCAATCTTTGACCAAAAAGTCAATTTGGTCAAAATGGTCAATCCTTGAACCAATGACAAACTCATTGACCCAATAGGTCAACATTTGACCAAGTAGTCAATTTTGGTCAAAATAAACAATTTTTGACCTTTTAACCACCCATTAAACCAATTGGTCAACTTTTGACCTAAATGTCAACTTCGATCAAAATGGTCAATCCTTGACCCAATGACTAACCCATTGACTAATAGGTCAACTTTT
The DNA here is from genome assembly GCA_022702705.1 of Papilionanthe hookeriana x Papilionanthe teres. Lineage (NCBI taxonomy): Eukaryota > Viridiplantae > Streptophyta > Magnoliopsida > Asparagales > Orchidaceae > Papilionanthe > Papilionanthe hookeriana x Papilionanthe teres. Next base: position 69,069,365 of record CM040434.1, on the reverse strand, counting down.
GACCAAAAAGTCAACTTTGGTCAGAATGATCAATCATTGACCCAATGACCAACCCATTGGCGAATAGGTCAACTTTTGACCAAAAAGTCAATTTTCGTGAAAATAGTAAATTTTTGAATTAATGACCCATTATTGACCCAATAAGTCGATCTCTGACCAAAAAGTCAACTTTGGTCAAAATGGTCAATCCTTGACCCAATGACCAACCCATTGACCCAAAAGGGCAACTTTTGACCAAAAAGTGAACATTGGTCAAAATGATCAATCCTTGACGCAATGACCAAACCACTGAACTATAGGTTAACTTTTGACCCAAAAAGTCAGTTTTGGTCAAAATAGTCAATTTTTGAATTAATGACTGATTATTGACCGAATAAGTCAACCTCCGACCAAAACGTCAACTTTGGTTTAAATGGTTAATCCTTGACCTATTGACAAACTCATTGACTCAATAGGTCAACTTTGACCAAATAGTCAATTTTGGTCAAAATAGTCAATTTTTAATTTAATGACCACCCATTGACCTAATCATTCAACTTTTAACCAAAAAGTTAACTTTGGTCAAAATGGTCAATTTCTGACCTAATGACCACCGCGTTGACCCAATGTTTAACTTTTGACCAAAAATTCAATTTTAGTCAAAATAGTTAATTTTTGACCTAATGACCAAATATTGACTCAATAAGTAAATCTCTGACAAAAAAGTTAACTTTGGTTAAAATGGTCAATCCTTGACCATTACGCATTGACCTAGTAGGTCAAATTTTAACCAAATAGTCAATTTTGCTCAAAATAGTCATTTTTTGATTGAATGACCACCCTTTACACAATAGGTCAACTTTTGACCAAAAATTCAACTTTGGTCAAAATGGTCAATTTTTGACCCAATGACCAACCCATTTACCCAATAGATCAACTTTCGACCAAAATGTCATCTTTGGTCAAAATGGTCAATTCTTGACCCAATTACTTACTCATTGACCAAATAGGTCAACTTTTGACCAAAAAGTCAACTTTGGTCAAAATGGTCAATTTTCGACCCAATGACCACCCCGTTGACCCAAGGGGTCAACTTTTGACCAAAAATTTATATTTGGTCAAAATAATTAATTTTTGACCTAATGACCAAAATAGTCAATTTTTGAATTAATGACCAATTATTGACCCAATAAGTCAATCTCTCACCAAAAAGTCAACTTTGGTCAAAATGGTCAATCCTTGAACCAATGACAAACCCATTGACCCAATATGTCAACTTTTGACCAAAAAGTCAACTTTTGTCAAAATGGTCAATTTTTGACCCAATGACCAACTCATTGGCCTAGTAGGTCAACTTTTGACCAAAAAGTCATCTCTGGTCAAATTGTCAATTCTTGACCCAATTACCAACTAATTGACCAAATAGGTCAACTTTTGACCAAAAAGACAACTTAGTCAAAAAGGTCAATTTCTGACCCAATGACCACCCCGTTCACCCAATGGGTTAACATTTGACCAAAAATTCAATTTTGTCTCAAATCGAACAACTTTTGACCAAAAAGTTAATTTTGGTAAAAATAGTCAATTCTTGAATTAATGACCATCGAATGACCCAATAGGTCAACTTTTGACCAAAAAGTAAATTTTGGTCAAAATAGTTAATTTTTTTAACCTAATGACCAATTATTTGACCCAGTATGCCAATCTCTGACCATAAAGTCAACTTTGGTCAAAATGGTGAATCCTTGACCCAATGACCAACCCATTGACCCAATAGGTCAACTTTTGACCAAAAAGTCTACTTCGGTCAAAATGATCAATCCTTGACCCAATGACCAACCAATTAGACTAATTGGTCAACTTTTGACCAAAAAGTCAATTTTGGTCAAAATAGTCAATTTTTTACCAAATGACCAATTATTGACCCAGTAAGCCAATCACTGACCAAAAAGCCAACTTTGGTCAAAATGGTCAAACCTTGACCCAATGACGAACCCATTGACCCAATAGGTTAACTTTCGACCAAAAAGTCAATTTTGGTCAAAATAATAAAATTTTGACCTAATCACCACCAATTAACCTAATAAGCCAACTTTGGACCAAAAAGTCAACTTTGGTTAAAATGGTCAATTTTTTAAACAATGGCCAACCCATTGACCCAATATATCAACTTTTGATCAAAAAGACATCTTTGGTCAAATTGGTCAATTCTTTACCCAATCACCAACTCATTGACCAAATAAGTCCAAAAAGTCAACTATGATCAAAATGGTCAATTTCTAACCTAATGGGTCAACTTTTGACCAAAAATTTAATTTTGGTCAAAATATTCAATTTTTGACCTAATGACCAAATAATGACCCATTAAGTCAATCATAGACCAAGAAGTCAACTTTGGTCAAAATGGTCAATCCTTGACCCAAGGAACAACCCTTTGACCCAATAGGTCAACTTTTGGACAAAAAGTCAACTTTGGTCAAAATGGTCAATCCTTGACCCATTGACCAACCCATTGACCCAATAGGTCAACTTTTGTCCAAAAAGTCAATTTTGTTCAAAATAATCAATTTTTGACCTAATGACAAATTATTGACCCAGTAAGTCAATCTCTGACCAAAAAGTCAATTTTGGTATAAATGGTTAATTTTTAACCCAATGACAAACCCATTGACCCAATAGGTCAACTTTTGACCAAAAAATCAACTTTGGCCAAAATGGTCAATCTGTGACCCAATGAACAACCCATTGACCCAATAGGACAACTTTTGACCAAAAAGTCAACTTTGGTCAAAATAGTCAATCTGTGACCCAATGTCCAACTCTTTGACCCAATAGGTCAACTTTTAACCAAAAAGGCAACTTTGGTCAAAATGGTCAAAGCTTGACCCAATAACCAACTCATTGACCAAATAGGTCAACTTTTAACCAAAAAGTCAATTTTTGTCAAAATAGTAAAATTTGAGCTAATGACCCCCCAATGATCAAATAGGTGAACTTTTGACCAAAAAGTTAAGTTTGGTCAAAATGGTCAATTTTTGACCCAATGACCACCCCATTGACCCAATAGGTCAACTTTTGACCAAAAGCCAACGCATTGAGCCAATATGTCAACTTTTGAACAAAAAGTCAATTTGGGTCAAAATAGTCACTTTGTGACCTAAAGACCAATTATTTACCAAATATGTCAATCTATGACCAAAAAGTCAACTTTGGCCATAATGGTTAATCCTTGACCCAATGACAAAATCATTGACCCAACAGGTCAACTTTTGAACAAAAAGGTAACTTTGGTCAAAATTACAAATCCTTGACCCAACGACTAAGCCACTTACCCAATAGATCGACATATGATTAAAAAGTCAATTTTGGTCAAAATAGTAAATTTTTTGACTTAATTACCAATTATTGACCCAATAGGTCAACTTTGGTCAAAATGGTCAATCCTTGACCCAATGACAAACCCATTGACACAATAGGTCAACTTTTGACCAAAAAGTCAACTTCGGTCAAAATGATCAACTTATCGACCCATTGAAAACCCATCGACCCAATAGTCAACTTTTGACCAAAAAGTTAATTTTGGTCAAAATAATCAATTTTTGACATAATGACCACCCATTGACCCAATAGGTCAACTTTTGACCAAAAAGTCAACTTTGGTCAAAATGGAGAATTTTTAACCCAATGACCAACCCATTAGCCCAATAGGTCAACTTTTGACTAAGAAGTCATCTTGGGTCAAAATGGTCAATTCTTGACCCAATTACCAACTCATTGACCAAATATGTCAACTTTTGACCAAAAAGTCAACTTTGATCAAAATGGTCAATTTCAGCCTAATGACCACCCCGTTGACCCAATGGGTTAACTTTTGACCAAAAATTTTATTTTGGTCAAAATAGTCAATTTTTAACCTAATGACTAATTATTGACCCAATAAGTCAATCTCTGACCAAAAAGTCAACTTTGGTCAAAATGGTCAATCCTTAACCCAATGACATACCAATTAACCCAAAAGGTCAACTTTTGACCAAAAAGTTTATTTTTGACCTAGTGATCACCCATTAATCCAATAGGTTAATTTTTTACCAAAAAATCAACTTTTTTGAAAATGGTCATTTTTTGACCCAATGACCAATCCTTTGACCCAATAGATCATATTTTGACCAAAAAGTCATCTTTGGTATAAATGCTCAATTCTTGACCCAATAACCAACTTATTGACCAAATAGGTCAACTTTTGACCAAAAAGTCAACTTTGGTCAAAATGTTCACTTTCTGAACTAATGACCACCCCGTTGACCCAATGGGTCAACTTTTGACCAAAAATTTAATTTTGGTCAAAATAATCAATTTTTGACCTAATGACCAATTATTCACCCAATAAGTCAATCTCTGACCATAAAGTTAACATTGGTTAAAATGGTCAATCCTTGACCCAATGACCGAAAATGTCAATTTTTGACAAAAAAGTCAATTTTGGTCAAAATGGGAAATCGATGACCCAATGACCAACCTATTAACCCAATAAGTCAACTTTTAACCAAAAAATCAATTTTGGTCAAAATAGTTAATTTTCGACCCAATGACCATTTATTGACCCAGTAAGTCAATCTTAGACCAAGAAGTCAACTTTGGTCAAAATAATATATTGGTGACCTAATGACCAACCCATTGACAAAATATGTCAATTTTTTACCAAAAGGTCAACATTGGTCAAAATGATCAATCCTTGACCCAATGACCAAACCATTGGCCTAAATGGTCAACTTTTGACCAAGAAGTCAATTTTGGTCAAAATAGTCAATTTTTGAATTATTGACCAATTATTGACCCAATAAGTCAATCTTCGACCAAAAAGTCTACTTTGGTCAAAATGGTCAATCCTTAACCCAATGACAAACCCATTGAACCAATAGGTCAACTTTTAACCAAATAGTCAATTTTGGTCAAAATAGTCAATTTTTAACTTAATGACCAACCATTGCTCCAATTGGTCAACTTTTGACCAAAAAGTCAACTTTGGTCAAAATGGTCAATTTTTTACCCAATGACCACCCCCGTTGAACCATTGATCAACTTTCGACCAAATATTTATATTTGGTTAAAATAATTAATTTTTGACCTAATTACCAAATTAATCAATTTTTGAATTAATGACCAATTATTGACCCAATAAGAATCTCTCACCAAAAAGTCTACTTCGGTCAATATGGTCAATCCTTGACCCAATGACAAACCCATTTCCCAATAGGTCAACTTTTGACCAAAAAGTCAATTTTGGTCAAAATAGTCAATTTTTGACCTAATGACCTCCTATTGACCCAATATGTCAACTTTTGACCAAAAAGTCAACTTTTGTCAAAATGGTCAATTTTTGACCTAATGACCAACTCATTGACCCAATAGGTCAACTTTTGACCAAAAAGTCATCTTTTGTCAAAATTGTCAATTCTTGACCCAATTACCAACTCATTGACCAAAATAGGTCAACTTTTGACCAAAACGTCAACTTTGGTCAAAATGGTCAATTTCTGACCCAATGACCACCCCGTTGACTAAATGGGTTAACTTTTGACCAAAAATTCAATTTTAGTTAAAATAGTCAATGTCAACTTTTGACCAAAAAGACATCTTTCGCCAAAATTGTCAATTCTTGACCCAATTACCAACTCATTGACCAAATAGATCAACTTTTGACCAAAAAGACAACTTTTGTCACAATTGTCAATTTTTGACCCAATGACCACCCCGTTAACCCAATGGGCTAACTTTTGACCAAAAATTCAATTTTGATAAAAAAGATCAACTTTTGACCAAAACTCAATTTTGGTCAAAATAGTCAATTTTTTAATTTATGACCAACTATTTGACCCAATAAGCCAATTTCTGACTAAAAAGTCAACTTTGGTCAAAACGGTCAATCCTTGACCCAATGACCAACCCATTGACCTATAGGTCAACTTTTGACCAAAAAGTCAACTTTAGTCAAAATGATCAAACCTTTACCCAATAACTAACCCATTGGTTTAATAGGTCAACTTTTGACCAAAAAGTCAATTTTGGTCAAAATAATCAATTTTCAATGAATGACCAATTATTGAACCAATAAGTCATTCTCTGACCAAAAAGCTAACTTTGGTCAAAATGGTCAAACCTTAACCCATTGACAAACCCATTGACCCAATAGGTTAACTTTTGACCAAAAATTTAGTTTTGGTCAAAATAGTAAATTTTTGACATTTTGACCACCCATTTACCCAATAGGTTAACTTTTGACTAAAAAGTCTATTGGTCAAAATGGTCAATTTTGGAAATAATGACCAACCCATTGACCCAATCGATCAACTTTTGATCAAAAAGTCATCTTCGGTCAAAATAGTCAATTCTTCATCCAATTACCAACTCATTGACCAAGTAGGTCAACTTTTGACCAAAAATTCAACTTTAGTTAAAATGGTCAATTCCTGACCCAATGGCCGTTCACTTAATGGGTCAACTTTTGACCAAAAATTTAAATTTGGTCAAAATATTCATTTTTTTACCTAACAACCAACTATTGATCCAGTAAGTCAATCACTGACCAAAAAGTCAACTTTGGTTAAAATGTTCAATCCTTGATCGAATGACTAACCCATTGACCCAATAGTCAACATTTGACAAAAAAGTCAACTTTGGTCAAAATGGTCAATCATTGACCCAATAACCAACCCATTGACCCAATAGGTCAACTGTTGACCAAAAAGTTAATTTTGGTCAAAATAGTTAATTTTTGACCCAATGACAAATTATTTACCCAGTAAGCCAATCTCTGACAAAAAAGTCAACTTTGGTCAAAATGGTTAATTTATGACCCAATGACAAACCCATTGACCCAATAGGTCAACTTTTGACCAAAAAGTAAACTTTAGTCAAAATGATCAATATATGACCTAATGAACAACCCAATGACCCAATATGTCAAATTTTAACCAAAAAGTCAACTTTGTTCAAAATAGTTAATCTATGACATAATAACCAACCCACAGACCCAATAGGCCAACTTTTGACCGAAAAGTAAAGTTTGGTTAAAATGGTTAAACCTTAACCAAATAACCAACTCATTGACCCAATAGGTCAACTTTTGACTAAAAGTCAATTTTGGTCAAAATAGTCAAATTTTTACCCATTGACCCAATAAGTCAACTTTTCACCAAGAAGTCAACTTTAGCCAATTCCTGACCAAAATCCAACGCATTAAGCCAATAAGTCAACATTTGAACAAAAAGTCAATTTGGGTTAAAATAGTCAATTTGTGACCTAATGACCAATTATTTACCCAATATGTCAATCTCTGACCAAAAAGTCAACTTTGGCCATTATGGTCAATACTTGACCCAATGACAAAACCATTGACCTAACAGGTCAACTTTTGAATAATAAGGCAACTTTGGTCAAAAATCCAAATGCTTGACCGAATGACCAACCCACTGACCCAATAGATCGACATTTGACCAAAAAGTCAATTTTGGTCAAATTAGTAAAATTTTGAATTATTTATCAATTATTGATCCAATAGGTCAATTTTGGTCAAAATGGTCAATCCTTGACCCCATGACCAAATCATTGACCCAAAAGGACAACTTTTGACTAAAAAGTCTATTTTGGTCAAAATTGTGAATTTTTGACCAAATGACCCCCTCATTGACCCAAAATGTCAACTTTTGACCAAAAAGTCAAATTTGATCAAAATGTTCAATTTCTGACGAAATGACTTAAATGTCAACTTTGATGAAAATGGTCAATCCTTGATCCAATGACTAACCAGTTGACCCAATCTGTCGACTTTTGACTAAAAAGTCATCTTTCGCCAAAATTGTTAATCGTTTACCCAAGGACCAACCCATTGACCGAATAGGTCAACTTTTGACCAAAAAGTCAATTTTGCTCAAAATTGTCAATTTTTGACATAATGACAGCCTCATTGACCTAAATAGGTTAACTTTTGACCAAAAAGGCAACTTTGGTCAAAATGGTCAATCCTTGACCCAAAGACCAACCCATTGACCCAATTGGTCAACTTTTGACCAAAAAGTCAATTTTGGTCAAAATAGTCAATTTTTGACCTAATGACAAATTATTGACCTAGTAAGCAAATCTCTAACCAAAAAGTTAACTTTGGTCAAATTGGTCAATCCTTGACCCAATAACCAACCCATTGACCCAATAGGTCAACTTTTGACCAAAAAGTTAACTTTAGTTAAAATGATCAATCCTTGACCCAATGTCCAACCCACTAGCCTAATAGGTCAAGTTTTGACCAAAAAGTCAATTTTAGTTTAAAAAGTCAATTTTTAAAATAATGACCAATTATTGACCTAATAAGTCAATCACTGACCAAAAAGTTAACTTTGGTCAAAATGGTCAATACTTGACCCAATGACAAACACATTAACCCCAGAGGTCAACTTGTAACCAAAAAGTCAATTTTGGCCAAAATAGTCAATTTTTGAGCTAATGACCACCCATTGACCCAACAGGTCAACTTTTGACCAAAAAGTCAACTTTAGTCAAAATGGTCAATTTTTCACGCAATAACCCACCCATTGACCAAATAGGTTAACTTTTGACTAAAAAGTCATCTTTGGTCAAAATGGTCAATTCTTAACACAATTACCAACTCATTAACCAAATAGGTCAACTTTTGACCAAAAAATTAACTTTGGTCAAAATGGTTAATTTCTGACCAAATGACCACCCCGTTCACCCAATGGGATAACGTTTAACAAAAAATTGAATTTTGGTCAAAATAGCCATTTTTTGACCTAATGACCAATTATTGACCCAGTAAGTCAATCTCTAACCAAAAAGTCAACTTTAGTCAAAATGGTCAATCATTAACCCATTGACAAACCCATTGACCCAAAAGGTCAACTTTTGACCAAAAAGTTAATGTTGGTCAAAGTAGTCAGTTTTTGACCTAATGACCACCCATTGTCAAATTTTGACCAAAAACTCAACTTGGTTCAAAATGGTTAATTTTTGACCCAATGACCAACCCATTGATCCAATAGATTAACTTTTGACCAAAAAGTCATCTTCGGTCAAAATGCTCATTTCTTAACCCAATTACCAACTCATTGACCAAATAGGTCAACCTTTGACCAAAAAGTCAACTTTGGTTAAAATGGTCAATTTCTGACCAAATGACAACCCCGTTGACTTATTGGGTCAACTTTTGACAAAAACTTAATTTTAGTCAAAATAATCAATTTTTTTCTAATGACCAATTATTGACCCAGTAAGCCAATCTCTGACCAAAAAGTCAACTTTGGTCAAAATGGTCAATCCTCGACCAGATCGACCATACAAAGTCACATTCGACCAAAAGGTCATCTTTGGTCAAAATGATCAATCATTGACCCAATGACTAATCCATTGGCTTCAATAGTCAACTTTTAACCAAAAAGTCAACTGTGGTCAAAATAGTTAATTTTTGAATTAATGACCAATTAATGACCCAATAAGTCAATCTTTGATCACAAAGTCAGCTTTGGTCAAAATGATCAATACTTGACCCAATGACAAACCCATTGACCCCATAGGTGAACTTTTGACTAAAAGTAAAGTTTGGTCAAAATTGTCAATTTTTGAGCTAATGACCACCCATTGACCCAACAGGTCAACTTTTGACCAAAAAGTCAACTTTGGTCAAAATGGTCATTTTTTTACGCAATGACCCACCCATTGACCCAATAGGTTAGCTTTTGACTAAAAGTCATGTTTGGTCAAAATGGTCAATTCTTAACATAATTATCAACTAATTCATCAAATAAGTCAACTTTTGACTAAAAAGTTAACTTTGGTCAAAATGGTCAATTTCTGACTGAATGACCACCCGTTCACCCAATGGGTTAACTTTTAACAAAAAATTCAATTTTTGGTCCAATTAGTCATTTTTTGACCTAATGACCAATTACTGACCCAATAAGTCAATCTCTGACCAAAAAGTCAACTTTGGTCAAAATAGTCAATCCTTGACCCATTGACCGAATAGGTCAACTTTTGACGAAAAAGTCAATGTTGATCAAATTAGTCAGTTTAGACCTAATGACCACCCATTGGCCAAATAAGTCAACTTTTGACCAAAAACTCAACTTGGGTCAAAATGGATAATTTTTGACCCAAAGTAAAACACATTGACCTAATAGTTTAACTTTTTACCAAAAAGTCATCTCCGGTCAAAATGGTTAATTCTTAACCCAATTACCAACTCATTGACCAAATATGTCAACCTTTGACCAAAATGTCAACTTTGGTCAAAATGGCCTAGTTCTGACCACGACCACCCCGTTGACCCAATGGGTTAACTTTTGACAAAAAACTTAATTTTACTCAAAATAGTCAATTTTTGATCTAATGACCAATTATTGACCTAGTAAGCCAATCTTTGACCAAAAATTCAACATTGGTCACAATGGTCTATCCTTGACCCAATGACCAACCCATTGACAAAATAGGTCAACTTTTGACCAAAAGATCAACTTTGGTCAAAAAGATAAATCATTGACCCAATGACCAATCCATTGGCCTAATAGGTCTACTTTTGACCAAAAAGTCAACTTTGGTCAAAATAGTCAATTTTTGAATTAATGACCAATTGATGACCCAATAAGTCAACTGTATCCATAAAGTCAACTTTGGTCAAAATGGTCAATATCGACCTAATGACAAACTCTTTGACCTCACAGTCAACTTTTGACCAAAAGTCAATTTTACTCAAAATAGTCAATTTTCGAGCTAATGACCTCCCATCGACCCAACGAGTCAACTTTTGACCAAAAAGTTAACTTTGGTCAAAATGGTCAATTTTCGACGCTAATGACCCACCCATCGACCTAATAGGTTAACTTTCGATCAAAAAGTCCTCTTTGGTCAATAAGGTCAATTCTTAACACAATTATCAACTCATTAACCAAATATGTCAACTTTTGACCAAAAAGTTAACTTTGGTCAAAATGATCAATTTCTAACCCAATGACAACCCCGTTCACCCAATGGGTAACTTTTAACAAAAAATTCAATTTTGGTCAAAATAGTCATTTTTTGACCGAATGACCAATTATTGACCCAATAAGTCAATCTCTGACCAAAAAGTAAACTTTGGTCAAAATGGTCAATCCTTGACACATTGACAAAACCATTGACCGAATAGGTCAACTTTTGACCAAAAAATCAATGTTCATCAAAATAGACAGTTTTTGACCTAATAACCACCCAATGGCCCAATAGATCAACTTTTGACCAAAAACTCAACTTTGGTCAAAATGGACAATTTTTGACCCAATAACAAACCCATTGACCAAATCGATCAACATTTGACCAAAAAGTCATCTTCAGTCAAAATGGTTAATTCTTAACCCAATTACCAACTCATTGAACAAATAGGTCAACCTTTGACCAAAAAGTCAACTTTGGTCATAATGGTCAATTTCTGACCAAATGACCACCCCGTTGACCCAATGGGTCAACTTTTGACAAAAAACTTAATTTTAGTCAAAATAGTAAATTTTTGATCTAATGACCAATTATTGACCCAAGAACTAATCTTTGACTAAAAAGTCAACTTTGGTCAAAATGGTCTATCCTTGACCCAATGATCAACCCATTGACAAAATAAATCAACTTTTGACCAAAAGGTTAACTTTGGTCAAAATGATCAATCATTGACCCAATGACCAAACCATTGGCTTAATAGGTCAACTTTTGACCAAAAAGTCAACTTTGGTCAAAATAGTAAATTTTTGAATTAATGACCAATTAATGACCCAGTAAGACAATCTCTGACCACAAAGTCAACTTTGTTCAAAATGGTCAATACTTGACCCAATGACAAACCCATTGACCCCACAGGTCAACTTTTGACCAAAAGTCAATTTTGGTCAACGTAGTCAAATTTTGAGCTAATGACCACCCATTGACCCAACAGGTCAACTTTCAACCAAAAAGTCACCATTGGTCAAAATGTTAAATTTTTGACGCAATGATCAACCCATAGACCCAATACGTTAACTTTTGACTAAAAAGTCATCTTTGGTCAAATTGGTCAATTTTTAACACAATTATCAACTCATTAACCAAATAGGCTAACTTTTGACCAAAAAGTTAATATTGGTCAAAATGATCAATTTCTGACCCAATGTCCACCCTGTTCACCGAATGGGTTAACTTTTAACAAAAAATTCAATTTTGGTAAAATCATTTTTTGACCTAATGACCAATTATTAACCCAATAAGTCAATCTCTGACCAAAAAGTCAACATTTGTCAAAATAGTCAATCCTTGACCCATTGACAAACCCATTGACGAAATAGGTCAACTTTTGACCAAAAAGTCAATGTTGATCAAAATAGTCAGTTTTTGACCTAATGACCACCCATTTGCCCAATAGGTCAACTTTTGACCAAACACTCAACTTGGTTCAAAATGGACAATTATTTAACCCAATGAGAAACCCATTGACCCAATAGATTAATTTTTGACCAAAAAGTCATCTTCGGTCAAAATTATCAATTCTTAACCCAATTACCAACTCATTGACCAAACAGGTCAATCTTTGACCAATAAGTCAACTTTGGTCAAAATGGTCTATTTCTGACCAAATGACCACCCCGTTGACCCAATGACAAACCCATTGACCCCACAGGTCAACTTTTGACCAAAAGTCAATTTTGGTCAAAATAGTCAATTTTTGAGCCAATGACCACCATTGACCCAACAGGTCAACTTTTGACCAAAAAGTCAACTTTGGTCAAAATAGTTAATTTTTGACGCAATGACCCACCCATTGATCTAATAGGTTAAATTTTGACTAAAAAGTCATCTTTGGTCAAAATGGTCAACTCTTAACACAATTATCAACTCATTAACCAAATAGGTCAACTTTTGACCAAAAAGTTAACTTTGGTCAAAATGGTCAATTTCTGACCCAATGACCACCCCGTTCACCCAATTGGTTATCTTTTAACAAAAAATTCAATTTTGGTCAAAATAGTCATTTTTTGACCTAATGACCAATTATTGACCCAATAAGTCAATCTCTGACCAAAAAGTCAACTTTGGTCAAAATGGTCAATCCTTGACCAATTGACAAACTCATTAACCCAATAGGTTAGCTTTTGACCAAAAAGTCAATGTTGATCAAAATAGTCAGTTTTTGACTTAATGACCCCCCATTGTCCCAATAGGTCAACTTTTGACCAAAAATTCACTTGGGTCAAAATGGTTAATTTTTGACCCAATGACCAACCCATTGACCCAATAGATCAACTTTTGACCAAAAAGTCATTTTCGGTCAAAAGGGTCAATTCGTAACCCAATTACCAACTCATTTACCAAATAGGTCAACCTTTGACCAAAAAGTCAACTTTTGTCAAAATGGTCAATTTCTGACCAAATACCACCCCGTTGAACAAATGGATCAACTTTTGACAAAAAACTTAATTCTAGTCAAAATAGTCAATTTTTGATCAAATGACCAATTATTGACCCAGTAAGCTAATCTTTGACCAAAAAGTCAACTTTGGTCACAATGGTATATCCATGACCCATTCACCAACCCATTGACCAAATAGGTTATCTTTTGACCAAAAGGTCAACTTTGGTCAAAATGATCGATCATTGACCTAATGACTAATCCATTGGCATAATAGGTCAACTTTTGACCAAAAAGATAATTTTTGTTAAAATAGTCAATTTTTGAATTAATGACCAATTAATGACCCAATAAGTCAATCTTTGACCCAATAGGTTACCTTTTGACCAAAAAGTTAACTTTGGTAAAAATGGTCAATTTTTTACCCAATGATAAATCCATTGACCCAGTAAGTCAACTTTTGACCAAAAAATCATCCTTGGTTAAAATGGTCAATTCTTGATAAAATTACCAACTTATTGACCAAATAGGTCAAAATTTGACAAAAAGTCAATTTCGGTCAAAATGGTCAATCCTTAACCCAATGACCACCTCGTTGACCCAATGGCAACTTCTGACAAAAAATTTAATTTTTTTTAAAATAATCAATTTTTGACCTAATGACCAATTACTGACCCAATAAGTCAATTTCTGACCAAAAAGTCAACTTTGGTCAAAATGGTCAATCCTAGACCCAATGACCAACCCATTGACCCAATAGGTCAACTTTTGACCAAAAAGTCAACTTTTGTCAAAATGGTAAATCCTTGACCCATTGAACAACCCATTGAAACAATAGGTCAGCTTTTGACCAAAAAATCAATTTTGGTCAAAATAGTAAATTTTTTACCTAATGACCAATTGTTGATCCAGTAAGCCAATCTCTGACCAAAAAGTTAACTTTGGCCAAAATGGTCTATCCTTGACCCAATGACCAACCCATTGACCCAATAGGCCAACTTTTGACCAAAAGTTCAACTTTGGTCAAAATGATCAATCATTGACCCAATGACCAACCCATTCGCCTAATAGGTTTACTTTTGACCAAAGAGTCAATTTTGGTCAAAATATTTAATTTTGGAATTAATGACCAAATATTGACCCAATAAGTCAATCTCTGACCACAAAGTCAACTTTGGTCAAAATAGTCAATCATAGACCCAGTGACAAACCCATTAACCCAATTGGTCAACTTTTAACTAAATAGTCAATTTTGGTCAAAATTGTCAATTTCTGACTTAATGACCACCCACTGACCCAATAGGTCAAGTTTTGAACAAAAAGTCAACTTTGGTTAAAAATTGTTAATTGTTTACCCAATGACCAACTCATTGACCCAATAGGTCAAATTTTGACCAAAAAGTTATCTTTGGTCAAATTGGTTAATTCTTGACCAAATTACCAACCCATTGACCAAATAGGTCAACTTTTGACTAAAAAGTCAACTTTGATCAAAATGGTCAATTTCTCACCCAATGACCACTTCGTTGACCCAATGGGTAAACTTCTGAGCAAAAATTCAATTTTGGTCAAAATAGTTAATTTTTGAATTAATGACCAATTATTGACCGAATAAGTCAATCTCTGACCAAAAAGTCAACTTTGGTCAAAATGGTTAATCCTGACTTAATGACAAATCCATTGACCCAATAGGTCAACTTTTGACCAAAAAGTCAATTTATGTCAAAATAGTCAATTTTTAACCTAATGACCACCTATTGACCCAATACGTCAACTTTTGACCAAAAGGTCAACTTTGGTCAATATGGTAAATTTTTGACCCAATGACCAACCCGTTGACCCAATATATCAACTTTTGAGCAATAGGCTATCTTTTGACCAGAAAGTCAATTTTGGTTAAAATAGTCCATTTTTGACCTAATGACCAATTATTAACCTAGTAAGCCAATCTTTGACCAAAAAGTTAACTTTGGTTAAAATGGTTAATCTTTGACCCTATGACAAACCCATCGACACAATAGGTCAACTTTTGACCAAAAGGTCGACTTTGGTCAAAATGGTCAATTTCTTACCCAATGAACAACTCATTGACCCAGTAGGTGAGCTTTTGATCAAAAAGTCAACTTTGGTCAAAATGGTCAAACTTTGACCCAATAGGTCATCTTTTGACCAAAAAGTCAATTTTGGTCAAAATAGTCAAATTTTGACCTAATGACCGACCACCCATTGACCAAATAGGTGAACTTTTGACCAAAAAGACAACTTTCGTCAAAATGGTCAAATTTTGACCCAATGACCAACCCATTGATCCAACAGGTCAACTTTTGACCAAAAAGTCAACTTTGGTCAAAATGGTAAATTTTTGACCCAAAGAACAACCCATTGACCCAGTAAGTCAACATTTGAACAAAAAGTCAATTTGGGTCAAAATCGTCATTTTGTGACCTAATGACCAATTATTGACCCAATAAATCAATCTCTGACCAAAAAGTCAACTTTGGCCATTATGGTCAATCCTTGACCCAATGACAAAACCATTGACCTAACTGGTCAACTTTTGAATAATAAAGAAACTTTGGTCAAAAATCCAAATGCTTGACCGAATGACTAACCCACTGACCCAAAAGATCGACATTTGACCAAAAAGTCAATTTTGGTCAAATTAGTAAAGTTTTGAATTATTTACCAATTATTGACCCAATAGGTCAATTTTGGTCAAAATGGTCAATCCCATGACCAACTCATTGACCCAAAAGGACAACTTTTGACTGAAAAGTCTATTTTGGTCAAAATTGTGAATTTTTGACCAAATGACCCACTCATCGACCCAAAATGTCAACTTTCGACCAAAAAGTCAAATTTCGTCAAAATGTTCAACTCTCGACGCAATGACTTAAATGTCAACTTTGATGAAAATGGTCAATCCGATCCAATGGCTATACCAAACTGATCCAACTCGTCGACATTCGAATAAAAAGTCATCTTTGCCAAAATCGATAATCATTTACCCAAGGACCAACCCATCGACCGAATAGTGTCAACTTCTGGACAAAAAAGTCAATTTTTCACAAAATTGTCAATTTTTGACATAATGATCGCCTCATTGACCTAAATAGGTTAACTTTTCGACCAAAAAGGCAACTTTGGTCAAAATGGTCAATCCTCGATCTAAAGACCAACCCATCGACCCAATAGTCAACTTTCGACCAAAAATTCAATTTTGGTCAAAATACCAATTTTCGACCTAATGACAAATTATCGACCTAGTAAGCAAATCTCTAACCAAAAAGTCAACTTTGGTCAAATTGGTCCATCCTCGACCCAATAACCAACCCATCGACTCAATAGTCAACTTTCGACCAAAAAGTCATCTTTGGTTAAAATGATCAATCCTTGACCCAATGTCCAACCCACTGGCCTAATAATTCAAGTTTTGACCAAAAAGTCAGTTTTAGTTTAAAAAGTCAAGTTTTGAAATAATGACCAATTATCGACCAATAAGTCAATCATCGACCAAAAAGTCAACTTTGGTCAAAATGGTCAATACTTGACCCAATGACAAACACATTGACCCCAGAGGTCAACTTTTAACCAAAAGTCAATTTTGGCCAAAATAATCAATTTTCGAGCTAATGACCACCCATTGACCCAACATGTCAACTTTTGACCGAAAAGTCAACTTTAGTCAAAATGGTCAATTTTTTACGCAATAACCCACCCATTGACCCAATAGGTTAACTTTTGACTAAAAAGTCATCTTTGGTCAAAATGGTCAATTCTTAACACAATTACCAACTCATTAACCAAATAGGTCAACTTTTGACCAAAAAGTCAACTTTGGTCAAAATGGTTAATTTCTGACCCAACGACCACCCCGTTCACCCAATGGGATAACTTTTGACAAAAAATTAAATTTTGGTCAAAATAGACAATTTTTGACCTAAAGACTAATTATTGACCCAATAAGTCAATCTCTGACCAAAAAGTCAACTTTGGTCAAAATGGTCAATCCTTAACCCATCGAACCATCAACTAACAGTCAACTTTCGACCAAAAAGTTAATGTTGATCAAAGTAGTCGATTGACCTAATGACCACCCATTGTCCCAATAGGTCAACTTTTGACCAAAAACTCAACTTTGTTCAAAATGGTTAATTTTTGACCCAATGACCAACCCATTGATCGAATAGATTAACTTTTGACCAAAAAGTCATCTTCGGTCAAAATGGTTAATTCTTAACCCAATTACCAACTCATTTACCAAATAGGTCAACCTTTGACCAAAAAGTCAACTTTGGACAAATGGTCAATTTCTGACCAAATGACAACCCCATCGACTCCATCAGATCAACTTTTGACAAAAACTTAATTGTAGTCAAAATAATCAATTTTTATCTAATGACCAATTATCGACCTAATAAGCCAATCTCCGACCAAAAAGTCAACTTTGGTCAAAATGGTCAATCCCCGACCGATGGACTCATGCCATCGACCAAATAGGTCAACTTTCGACTGTAAAGTCAACTTTGGTCAAAATGATCAATCATTGACCCAATGACTAATCCATTAGCCTAATAGGTCAACTTTTGACCAAAAAGTCAACTTTGGTCAAAATAGTCAATTTTTGAATTAATGACCAATTAATGACCCAATAAGTTAATCTCTGATCACAAAGTCATCTTTGGTCAAAATGATCAATACTTGACCCAATGACAAACCCATTGACTCCACAGGTGAACTTTTCGACTAAAAGTAAATTTTGGTCAAAATTGTCAATTTTTGAAGCTAATGACCACCCATCGACCTAACAGTCAACTTTCGACCAAAAAGTCAACTTTGGTCAAAATGGTCATTTTTCGACCTAATGACCCACCCATCGACCTAACAAAGTCAACTTTTAACTAAAAAGTCATGTTTGGTCAAAATGGTCAATTCTTAACATAATTATCAATTAATTCGACCAAATAAGTCAACTTTTGACTACAAAGTTAACTTTGGTCAAAATGGTCAATTTCTGACCGAATGACCACCCCGTTCACCCAATGGGTTAACTTTTATCAAAAAATTCAACTTTTGGTCCAATTAGTCATTTTTTGACCTAATGACCAATTACTGACCCAATAAGTCAATCTCTGACCAAAAAGTCAACTTTGGTCAAAATAGTCAATCTCGACCCAATCATGATCAATAAGTCAACTTTGACCAAAAGTCAATGTTGATCAAATTAGTCAGTTTTAGACCTAATGACCACCCATTGGCCAAATAAGTCAAATTTTTACCAAAAACTCAACTTGGGTCAAAATGGACAATTTTTGACCCAATGACAAACACATTGACCTAATAGTTCAACTTCTGACCAAAAAGTCATCTCCTGGTCAAAATGGTTAATTCTTAACCCAATAACCAACTCATCGACCAAATAGTCAACCTTCGACCAAAATGTCAACTTTGGTCAAAATGGTCAAGTTCGACATCAATGACCACCCGCTCAACCTAATGGGTTAACTTTCGACAAAAACTTAATTTTAGTCAAAATAGTCAATTTTTGATCTAATGACCAATTATCGACCTAATAAGTCAATCTTCGACCAAAAATTCAACATTGGTCACAATGGTCATATCCTCGACTCTAATGACCAACCCATCGACAAAATAGTCAACTTTCGACAAAAAGAACAACTTTGGTCAAAAAGATAAATCATTGACCCAATGACCAATCCATTGGCCTAATAGGTCTACTTTTGACCAAAAAGTCAACTTTGGTCAAAATAGTCAATTTTTGAATTAATGACCAATTGATGACCCAATAAGTCAACTCTGACCATAAAGTCAACTTTGGTCAAAATGGTCAATACTTGACCCAATGACAAACTCATTGACCCCACAGGTCAACTTTTGACCAAAAGTCAATTTTGGTCAAAATAGTCAATTTTTGAGCTAATGACCTCCCATTGACCCAACAGGTCAACTTTTGACCAAAAAGTTAACTTTGGTCAAAATGGTCAATTTTTGACGCAATGACCCACCCATTGACCCAATAGGTTAACTTTTGACTAAAAAGTCCTCTTTGGTCAATAAGGTCAATTCTTAACACAATTATCAACTCATTAACCAAATAGGTCAACTTTTGACCAATAAGTTAACTTTGGTCAAAATGATCAATTTCTGACCCAATGACAACCCCGTTCACCCAATGAGTTAACTTTGAACAAAAATTCAATTTCGGTCAAAATAATCATTTTGACCGAATGACCAATTATCAACCCAAAAGTCAATCTTCGACCAAAAAGTCAACTTTGATCAAAATTGTCAATCCTCGACACATTGTCAAAATCGATCGACCGAATAGGTCAATTATTGACCAAATAATCAATGTTCATCAAAATAGACAGTTTTTGACCTAATAACCACCCAATAGCCCAATAGGTCAACTTTTGACCAAAAACTCAACTTGGGTCAAAATGGACAATTTTTGACCCAATAACAAACCCATTGACCAAATAGATCAACATTTGACCAAAAAGTCATCTTCAGTCAAAATGGTTAATTCTTTACCCAATTACCAACTCATCGAACAAATAGGTCAACTTTTGACCAAAAAGTCAACTTTAGTCAAAATGGTCAATTCGACCAAATGACCACCCCGTTGAATCCAATAGGTCAACTTTCGACCAAAAACTTAATTTTAGTCAAAATAGTAAATTTTGATCTAATGACCAATTATCGACCCAATAAGCTCAATCTTCGACTAAAAAGTCAACTTTAGTCAAAATGGTATAATCTTCGACCTAATGATCAACCCATCGACAAAATAAATCAACTTTCGACCAAAAGGTTAACTTTGGTCAAAATGATCAATCATCGATCCAATGACCAAACCATCGGCTTAATAAGTCAACTTTCGACCAAAAAGTCAACTTTGGTCAAAATAAGTAAATTTTCAATTAATGACCAATTAACGACCTAAATAAGACAACTCAACCACAAAGTCAACTTTGTTCAAAATGGTCAATACTTGACCCAATGACAAACCCATTGACCCCACAGGTCAACTTTTGACCAAAAGTCAATTTTGGTCAACGTAGTCAAATTTTGAGCTAATGACAACTCATTGACCCAACAGGTCAACTTTTGACCAAAAAGTCAACATTGGTCAAAATGTTAAATTTTTGACGCAATGACTCACCCATAGACCCAATACGTTAACTTTTGACTAAAAAGTCATCTTTGGTCAAAATGGTCAATTCTTAACACAATTATCAACTCATTAACCAAATAGGCCAACTTTTGACCAAAAAGTTAACTTTGGTCAAAATGATCAATTTCTGACCCAATGACTTAAATGTCAACTTTGATGAAAATGGTCAATCCTTAATCCAATGGCTAATCAGTTGACCCAATCTGTCGACTTCGAATAAAAAGTCATCTTTGGCCAAAATCGATTAATCCTTGACCCAATGACCAACCCATTGACCCAATAGGTCAACTTTTGACCAAAAAGTCAATTTTTCTCAAAATTGTCAATTTTTGACATAATGATCGCCTCATTGACCTAAATAGGTTAACTTTTGACCAAAAAGGCAACTTTGGTCAAAATGGTCAATCCTTGACCCAATTGGTCAACTTTCGACCAAAAATTCAATTTTGGTCAAAATAGTCAATTTTTGACCTAATGACAAATTATTGACCTAGTAAGCAAATCTCTAACCAAAAAGTCAACTTTTGTCAAATTGGTCCATCCTTGACCAAATAACCAACCCATTAACCCAACAGGTCAACTTTTGACCAAAAAGTCATCTTTGGTTAAAATGATCAATCCTTGACCCAATGTCCAACCCACTGGCCTAATAATTCAAGTTTTGACCAAAAAGTCAGTTTTAGTTTAAAAAGTCAAGTTTTGAAATAATGACCAATTATTGACCAATAAGTTAATCACTGACCAAAAAGTTAACTTTGGTCAAAATGGTCAATACTTGACCCAATGACAAACACATTGACCCCAGAGGTCAACTTTTAACCAAAAAGTCAATTTTGGCCAAAATAGTCAATTTTTGAACTAATGACCACCCATTGACCCAACTTGTCAACTTTTGACCAAAAAGTCAACTTTAGTCAAAATGGTCAATTTTTTACGCAATAACCCACCCATTGACCCAATAGGTTAACTTTTGACTAAAAAGTCATCTTTGGTCAAAATGGTCAATTCTTAACACAATTACCAACTCATTAACCAAATATGTCAACTTTTGAGCAAAAAATTAACTTTGGTCAAAATGGTTAATTTCTGACCCACTGACCACCCCGTTCACCCAATGGGATAACTTTTAACAAAAAATTGAATTTTGGTCAAAATAGTCATTTTTTGACCTAATGACCAATTATTGACCCAGTAAGTCAATCTCTAACCAAAAAGTCAACTTTGGTCAAAATGGTCAATCCTTAACCCATTGACAAACCCATTGACCCAATAGGTCAACTTTTGACCAAAAAGTTAATGTTGGTCAAAGTAGTCAGTTTTTGACCTAATGACCACCCATTGTCCCAATAGGTCAACTTTTGACCAAAAACTCAACTTTGTTCAAAATGGTTAATTTTTGACCCAATGACCAACCCATTGATCCAATAGATTAACTTTTGACCAAAAAGTCATCTTCGGTCAAAATGGTCAATTCTTAACCCAATTACCAACTCATCGACCAAATAGGTCAACCTTCGACCAAAAAGTCAACTTTGACAAATGGTCAATTTCGACTAAATGACAACCCCGATCGATCCATCAGGAAAACTTTCGACAAAAAACTTAATTGTAGTCAAAATAATCAATTTTTTTCTAATGACCAATTATTGACCCAATAAACCAATCTCTGACCAAAAAGTCAACTTTGGTCAAAATGGTCAATCCCTGACCGATGGACCATGCCATTGACCAAAAAGGTCAACTTTTGACCAGAAGGTCAACTTTGGTCAAAATGATCTATCATTGACCCAATGACTAATCCATTGGCCTAATAGGTCAACTTTTGACCAAAAAGTCAACTTTGGTGAAAATAGTCAATTTTTGAATTAATGACCAATTAATGACCCAATAAGTTAAATCTCTGATCACGAAGTTTGCCTTTGGTCAAAATGATCAATACTCGACCCTAATGACAAACCCATCGACCCCATAGTGTGAACTTTTCGACTAAAAGTAAATTTTGGTCAAAATTGTCAATTTTTGAGCTAATGACCACCCATTGACCCAACAGGTCAACTTTTGACCAAAAAGTCAACTTTGGCCAAAATGGTCATTTTACTACGCAATGACCCACCCATTGACCCAATAGGTTAGCTTTTAACTAAAAAGTCATGTTTGGTCAAAATGGTCAATTCTTAACATAATTATCAACTAATTCACCAAATAGGTCAACTTTTGACTACAAAGTTAACTTTGGTCAAAATGGTCAATTTCTGACCGAATGACCACCCCGTTCACCCAATGGGTTAACTTTTATCAAAAAATTCAATTTTTGGTCCAATTAGTCATTTTTTGACCTAATGACCAATTATCGACCTAATAAGTCAATGTCCGACCAAAAAGTCAACTTTGGTCAAAATAGTCAATCCTTGACCCATTGACCGAATAGGTCAACTTTTGACGAAAAAGTCAATGTTGATCAAATTAGTCAGTTTTAGACCTAATGACCACCCATTGGCCAAATAAGTCAACTTTTGACCAAAAACTCAACTTGGGTCAAAATGGACAATTTTTGACCCAATGACAAACACATTGACCTAATAGCTCAACTTCCGACCAAAAAGTCATCTCCGGCCAAATGGTTAACTCTTAACCCAATTACCAACTCATCGACCAAATAGACAACCTTTGACCAAAATGTCAACTTTGGTCAAAATGGTCAAGTTCGACCAAGTGACCACCCCATTGACCTAATGGGTTAACTTTCGACAAAAACTTAATTTTAGTCAAAATAGTCAATTTTCGATCTAATGACCAATTATCTAATCTAATAAGCCAATCTTCGACCAAAAATTCAACATTGGTCACAATGGTCTATCCTCGACCCAATGACCAACCCATCGACAAAATAGGTCAACTTTTCGACCAAAAGATCAACTTTGGTCAAAAAGATAAAACATCGACCTAATGACCAATCCATCGGCCTAATAGGTCTACTTTCGACCAAAAAGTCAACTTCGTCAAAATAATCAATTTTCGAATTAATGACCAATTGATGACCCAATAAGTCAACTCGACCATAAAGTCAACTTTGGTCAAAATGGTCAATACTCGATCTAATGACAAACTCATCGACCTTACAGTCAACTTTCGACCAAAAGTCAATTTTGGTCAAAATACCAATTTTCGAGCTAATGACCTCCCATCAATCCAACAGTCAACTTTCACCAAAAAGTTAACTTTGTTCAAAATGGTCAATTTTTAACCTAATGACCCACCCATCAATCTAATAGGTTAACTTTCGACTAAAAAGTCCTCTTTGGTCAATAAGGTTAATTCTTAACACAATTATCAACTCATTAACCAAATAGGTCAACTTTTCGACCAATAAGTTAACTTTGGTCAAAATGATCGATCTCTCGACCTAATGACAACCCCGTTCACCCACTGGGTTAACTTTCAACAAAAAATTCAATTTTGGTCAAAATAGTCATTTTCGACCGAATGACCAATTATCGACCCAAAAGTCAATCTTCGACCAAAAAGTCAACTTTGATCAAAATGGTCAATCTTCGACACATCGACAAAATCGTTGACCGAATAAGTCAATTATCGACCAAATAATCAATGTTCATCAAAATACATAGCTAATCTAATAACCACCCAATGGCCTCAACAGTCAACTTTCGACCAAAAACTCAACTTCGCCAAAATGGACAATTTTCAACCCAATAACAAACCCATCGACCAAATAGATCAACATTCGACCAAAAAGTCATCTTCAAATAAAATGGTTAATTCTAACCCAATTACCAACTCATCGAACAAATAGTCAACTTTCGACCAAAAGTCAACTTTCGTCAAAATGGTCAATTTCTCGACCAAATGACCACCCCATCAATCTAATGGGTCAACTTTCGACAAAAACTTAATTTTAGTCAAAATAAGTAAATTTGATCTAATGACCAATTATCGAATCCAAAGAAGCTTAATCTTCGACTAAAAAGTCAACTTTGGTCAAAATGGTTTATCCTCGACCCAATGATCAACCCATCGACAAAATAAATCAACTTTCGACCAAAAGGTTAACTTTGGTCAAAATGATCAATCATCGACCCAATGACCAAACCATCGAGCTTAATAAGTCAACTTTCGACCAAAAAGTCAACTTTAGTCAAAATAGGAATTTTCGAATTAATGACCAATTAATGACCCAAAGAAGACAATCTCCGACCACAAAGTCAACTTTGTTCAAAATGGTCAATACTCAACCTAATGACAAACCCATCGACCCCACAAGTCAACTTTCGACCAAAAGTCTATTTTGGTCAACGTAGTCAAATTTCGAGCTAATGACAACTCATCAATCTAACAAGTCAACTTTCGACCAAAAAGTCAACATTGGTCAAAATGTTAAATTTTCGACGCAATGACTCACCCATGGACCCAATACGTTAACTTTCGACTAAAAAGTCATCTTTGGTCAAAATGGTCAATTCTTAACACAATTATCAACTCATTAACCAACAGGCTAACTTTCGACCAAAAAGTTAACTTTGGTCAAAATGATCAATTTCTGACCCAATGACTTAAATGTCAACTTTGATGAAAATGGTCAATCCTTGATCCAATGGCTAACCAGTTGACCCAATCTGTCGACTTTTGAATAAAAAGTCATCTTTGGCCAAAATTGATAATCATTTACCCAAGGACCAACCCATTGACCGAATAGGTCAACTTTGGACAAAAAAGTAAATTTTTCTCAAAATTGTCAATTTTTGACATAATGATCGCCTCATTGACCTAAATAGGTTAACTTTTGACCAAAAAGGCAACTTTGGTCAAAATGGTCAATCCTTGACCCAAAGACCAACCCATTGACCCAATTGGTCAACTTTCGACCAAAAATTCAATTTTGGTCAAAATAGTCAATTTTTGACCTAATGACAAATTATTGACCTAGTAAGCAAATCTCTAACAAAAAAGTCAACTTTGGTCAAATTGGTCCATCCTTGACCCAATAACCAACCCATTGACCCAATAGGTCAACTTTTGACCAAAAAGTCATCTTTGGTTAAAATGATCAATCCTTGACCCAATGTCCAACCCACTGGCCTAATAATTCAAGTTTTGACCAAAAAGTCAGTTTTAGTTTAAAAAGTCAAGTTTTGAAATAATGACCAACTATTGACCAATAAGTCAATCACTGCCCAAAAAGTTAACTTTGGTCAAAATGGTCAATACTTGACCCAATGACAAACACATTGACCCCAGAGGTCAACTTTTAACCAAAAAGTCAATTTTGGCCAAAATAGTCAATTTTTGAGCTAATGACCACCCATCAACCTAACTTGTCAACTTTTGACCAAAAAATCAACTTTAGTCAAAATGGTCAATTTTTTACGCAATAACCCACCCATCGACCCAACAGGTTAACTTTCGACTAAAACGTCATCTTTGGTCAAAATGGTCAATTCTTAACACAATTACCAACTCATTAACCAAATATGTCAACTTTTGAAAGCAAAAAATTAACTTTGGTCAAAATGGTTAATTCTCGACCCAATCGACCACCCCGTTCACTCCAACAGGATAACTTTTAACAAAAAATCAATTTTGGTCAAAATAGCCATTTTTCGACCTAATTACCAATTATCGACCCGATAAGTCAATCTCTAACCAAAAAGTCTACTTTGGTCAAAATGGTCAATCCTTAACCCATCGACAAACCCATCGACCTAACAGTCAACTTTCGACCAAAAAGTTAATGTTGGTCAAAGTAGTCGATTTTCGACCTAATGACCACCCATTGTCCCAATAGGTCAACTTTTGACCAAAAACTCAACTTTGTTCAAAATGGTTAATTTTTGACCCAATGACCAACCCATTGATCCAACAGATTAACTTTTGACCAAAAAGTCATCTTCGGTCAAAATGGTCAATTCTTAACCCAATTACCAACTCATTGACCAAATAGGTCAACCTTTGACCAAAAAGTCAACTTTGGACAAATGGTCAATTTCTGACTAAATGACAACCCCGTTGACCCATTGGGTCAACTTTTGACAAAAACTTAATTGTAGTCAAAATAATCAATTTTTTTCTAATGACCAATTATTGACCCAATAAACCAATCTCTGACCAAAAAGTCAACATTGGTCAAAATGGTCAATCCCTGACCGATGGACCATGCCATTGACCAAAAAGGTCAACTTTTGACCAGAAGGTCAACTTTGGTCAAAATGATCAATCATTGACCCAATGACTAATCCATTGGCCTAATAGGTCAACTTTTGACCAAAAAGTCAACTTTGGTCAAAATAGTCAATTTTTGAATTAATGACCAATTAATGACCCAATAAGTTAATCTCTGATCACAAAGTTTGCTTTGGTCAAAATGATCAATACTTGACCCAATGACAAACCCATTGACTTACTGCGTGAACTTTTCATTAAAAGTAAATTTTGGTCAAAATTGTCAATTTTCGAGCTAATGACCACCCATTAACCCAATGAGTCAACTTTTCACCAAAAAGTCAACTTTGGTCAAAATGGTCATTTTTCGATGCAATGACCCACCCATCGACTCCAACAGGTTACTTTTAACTAAAAAGTCATGTTTGGTCAAAATGGTCAATTCTTAACATAATTATCAACTAATTCACCAAATAGGTCAACTTTTGACTACCAAGTTAACTTTGGTCAAAATGGTCAATTTCTGACCGAATGACCACCCCGCTCACCCAATGGGTTAACTTTTATCAAAAAATTC
Source organism: Papilionanthe hookeriana x Papilionanthe teres (assembly GCA_022702705.1). Taxonomy (NCBI): domain Eukaryota; kingdom Viridiplantae; phylum Streptophyta; class Magnoliopsida; order Asparagales; family Orchidaceae; genus Papilionanthe; species Papilionanthe hookeriana x Papilionanthe teres. Next base: position 69,042,023 of record CM040434.1, on the reverse strand, counting down.
AATTTTTGGTCCAATTAGTCATTTTTTGATCTAATGACTAATTATCGACCCAATAAGTCAATGTCTCGACCAAAAAGTCAACTTTGGTCAAAATAGTCAATCCTTGACCCATTGACCGAATAGGTCAACTTTTGACGAAAAAGTCAATGTTGATCAAATTAGTCAGTTTTAGACCTAATGACCACCCAATGGCCAAATAAGCCAACTTTTGACCAAAAACTCAACTTGGGTCAAAATGGACAATTTTTGACCCAATGACAAACACATTGACCTAATAGTTCAACTTCTGACTCAAAAAGTCATCTCCGTCAAAATGGTTAATTCTTAACCCAATTACCAACTCATTGACCAAATAGGTCAACCTTTGACCAAAATGTCAACTTTGGTCAAAATGGTCAAGTTCTGACCAAGTGACCACCCCGTTGACCCAATGGGTTAACTTTTGACAAAAAACTTAATTTTAGTCAAAATAGTCAATTTTTGATCTAATGACCAATTATTGACCTAGTAAGCCAATCTTTCACCAAAAAGTCAAATTTGGTCACAATGGTCTATCCTTGACCCAATGACCAACCCATCGACAAAATAGTCAACTTCGACCAAAAGATCAACTTTGGTCAAAAAGATAAAACATCGACCCAATGACCAATCCATCGGCCTAATAGGTCTACTTTCGACCAAAAAGTCAACTTTGGTCAAAATATCAATTTTTAATTAATGACCAATTGATGACCCAATAAGTCAACTCGACCATAAAGTTAACTTTGGTCAAAATGGTCAATACTTGACCCAATGACAAACTCATTGACCCACTAGGTCAACTTTTGACCAAAAGTCAATTTTGGTCAAAATAGTCAATTTTTGAGCTAATGACCTCCCATTGACCCAACAGGTCAACTTTTGACCAAAAAGTTAACTTTGTTCAAAATGGTCAATTTTTGACCTAATGACCCACCCATTGACCCAATAGGTTAACTTTTGACTAAAAAGTCCTCTTTGGTCAATAAGGTCAATTCTTAACACAATTATCAACTCATTAACCAAATAGGTCAACTTTTGACCAATAAGTTAACTTTGGTCAAAATGATCGATTTCTGACCCAATGACAACCCCATTCACCCAATGGGTTAACTTTGAACAAAAAATTCAATTTTGGTCAAAATAGTCATTTTTGACCGAATGACCAATTATTGACCCAAAAAGTCAATCTCTGACCAAAAAGTCAACTTTGATCAAAATGGTCAATCTTTGACACATTGACAAAATCGTTGACCGAATAGGTCAATTATTGACCAAATAATCAATGTTCATCAAAATAGACAGTTTTTGACCTAATAACCACCCAATGGCCCAATAGGTCAACTTTTGACCAAAAACTCAACTTTGGCCAAAATGGACAATTTTGAACCCAATAACAAACCCATTGACCAAATAGATCAACATTTGACCAAAAAGTCATCTTCAGTCAAAATGGTTAATTCTTAACCCAATTACCAACTCATCGAACAAATAGGTCAACTTTTGACCAAAAAGTCAACTTTGGTCAAAATGGTCAATTTCTGACCAAATGACCACCCCGTCAATCTACCAGTCAACTTTTCGACAAAAAACTTAATTTTAGTCAAAATAGTAAATTCGATCTAATGACCAATTATCGACCCAAGTAAGTCTAATCTTCGACTAAAAAGTCAACTTTGGTCAAAATGGTCTATCCTCGACCCAATGATCAACCCATCGACAAAATAAATCAACTTTCGACCAAAAGGTTAACTTTGGTCAAAATGATCAATCATCAATCTAATGACCAAACCATTGGCTTAATATGTCAACTTTTGACCAAAAAGTCAACTTTGGTCAAAATAGTCAATTTTTGAATTAATGACCAATTAATGACCCAGAAAGACAATCACTGACCACAAAGTTAACTTTGTTCAAAATGGTCAATACTTGACCCAATGACAAACCCATTGACCCCACAGGTCAACTTTTGACCAAAAGTCAATTTTGGTCCACGTAGTCAAATTTTGAGCTAATGACAACTCATTGACCCAACAGGTCAACTTTTGACCAAAAAGTGAACATTGGTCAAAATGTTAAATTTTCACGCAATGACTCACCCATTAGACCCAATACGCTAACTTTCGACTAAAAAGTCATCTTTGGTCAAAATGGTCAATTCTTAACACAATTATCAACTCATTAACCAAATAGCCAACTTTCGACCAAAAAGTTAACTTCTGGTCAAAATGATCAATTTCTGACCCAATGACTTAAATGTCAACTTTGATGAAAATGGTCAATCCTTGATCCAATGGCTAACCAGTTGACCCAATCTGTCGAGCTTTTGAATAAAAAGTCATCTTTGGCCAAAATTGATAATCATTTACCCAAGGACCAACCCATTGACCGAATAGGTCAACTTTCGACCAAAAAGTCAATTTTTCTCAAAATTGTCAATTCTTTGACATAATGATCGCCTCATCGATCTAAACAAAGTTAACTTTCGACCAAAAAGGCAACTTTGGTCAAAATGGTCAATCCTCGACCTAAAGACCAACCCATCAATCTAATCGTCAACTTTCGACCAAAATTCAATTTTGGTCAAAATAGTCAATTTTTGACCTAATGACAAATTATTGACCTAGTAAGCAAATCTCTAACAAAAAAGTCAACTTTGGTCAAATTGGTCCATCCTTGACCCAATAACCAACCCATTGACCCAATAGGTCAACTTTTGACCAAAAAGTCATCTTTGGTTAAAATGATCAATCCTTGACCCAATGTCCAACCCACTGGCCTAATAATTCAAGTTTTCACCAAAAGCCGATTTTAGTTTAAAAAGTCAAGTTTTCAAATAATGACCAATTATCGACCAATAAGTCAAACATCGACCAAAAGTTAACTTTGGTCAAAATGGTCAATACTTGACCTAATGACAAACACATTGACCCTGCAGGTCAACTTTTAACTAAAAAGTCAATTTTGCCAAAATAATCAATTTTCGAGCTAATGACCACCCATCGACCTAACTTGTCAACTTTCGACCAAAAAGTCAACTTTAGTCAAAATGGTCAATTTTTTACGCAATAACCCACCCATTGACCCAATAGGTTAACTTTTGACTAAAAAGTCATCTTTGGTCAAAATGGTCAATTCTTAACACAATTACCAACTCATTAACCAAATACGTCAACTTTTGAGCAAAAAATTAACTTTGGTCAAAATGGTTAATTTCTGACCCACTGACCACCCCGTTCACCCAATGGGATAACTTTTAACAAAAAATTGAATTTTGGTCAAAATATTCATTTTTTTTGACTTAATGACCAATTATTGTCCCAGAAAGCCAATCTCAAACCAAAAAGTCAACTTTGGTCAAAATGGTCAATCCTTAACCCATTGACAAACCCATTGACCTGATCGGTCAACTTTTGACCAGAAAGTCAATGTTGGTCGAAGTAGTCGATTCTTGACCTAATGACCACCCATTGTCCCAATAGTCAACTTTTGACCAAAAACTCAACTTTGTTCAAAATGGTTAATTTTTGACCCAATGACCAACCCATTGATCCAATAGATTAACTTTTGACCAAAAAGTCATCTTCGGTCAAAATGGTCAATTCTTAACCCAATTACCAACTCATTGACCAAATAGTCAACCTTTGACCAAAAAGTCAACTTTGGACAAATGGTCAATTTCTGACTAAATGACAACCCCGTTGACCCATTGGGTCAACTTTTGACAAAAACTTAATTGTAGTCAAAATAATCAATTTTTTTCTAATGACCAATTATTGACCCAATAAACCAATCTCTGACCAAAAAGTCAACTTTGGTCAAAATGGTCAATCCCTGACCGATGGACCATGCCATTGACCAAAAAGGTCAACTTTTGACCAGAAGGTCAACTTTGGTCAAAATGATCAATCATTGACCCAATGACTAATCCATTGGCCTAATAGGTCAACTTTTGACCAAAAAGTCAACTTTGGTCAAAATAATCAATTTTTGAATTAATGACCAATTAATGACCAAATAAGTTAATCTCTGATCACAAAGTTTGCTTTGGTCAAAATGATCAATACTTGACCCAATGACAAACCCATTGACCCCACAGGTGAACTTTTGACTAAAAGTAAATTTTGGTCAAAATTGTCAATTTTTGAGCTAATGACCACCCATTGACCCAACAGGTCAACTTTTGACCAAAAAGTCAACTTTGGTCAAAATGGTCATTTTTTGACGCAATGACCCACCCATTGACCCAATAGGTTAGCTTTTAACTAAAAAGTCATGTTTGGTCAAAATGGTCAATTCTTAACATAATTATCAACTAATTCACCAAATAGGTCAACTTTTGACTACCAAGTTAACTTTGGTCAAAATGGTCAATTTCGATCGAATCGACTAATCCGCTCAATCCAATGGGTTAACTTTTATCAAAAAATTCAATTTTTGGTCCAATTAGTCATTTTTTGATCTAATGACCAATTATCGACCTAATAAGTCAATCTCTCGACCAAAAAGTCAACTTTGGTCAAAATAATCAATCTCGACCCATTGACCGAATAGGTCAACTTTCGACCGAAAAAGTCAATGTTGATCAAATTAGTCAGTTTTAGACTTAATGACCACCCATTGGCCAAATAAGTCAACTTTTGACCAAAAACTCAACTTGGGTCAAAATGGACAATTTTTGACCCAATGACAAACACATTGACCTAATAGTTCAACTTCTGACCAAAAAGTCATCTCCGGTCAAAATGGTTAATTCTTAACCCAATTACCAACTCATTGACCAAATAGGTCAACCTTTGACCAAAATGTCAACTTTGGTCAAAATGGTCAAGTTCTGACCAAGTGACCACCCCGTTGACCCAATGGGTTAACTTTTGACAAAAAACTTAATTTTAGTCAAAATAGTCAATTTTTGATCTAATGACCAATTATTGACCTAGTAAGCCAATCTTTGACCAAAAATTCAACATTGGTCACAATGGTCTATCCTCGACCCAATGACCAACCCATCGACAAAATAAGTCAACTTTTGACCAAAAGATTAACTTTGGTCAAAAAGATAAAACATTGACCCAATGACCAATCCATTGGCCTAATAGGTCTACTTTTGACCAAAAAGTCAACTTTGGTCAAAATAGTCAATTTTTGAATTAATGACCAATTGATGACCCAATAAGTCAACTCTGACCATAAAGTCAACTTTGGTCAAAATGGTCAATACTCAATCTAATGACAAACTCATCGACCCCACAGTCAACTTTCGACCAAAAGTCAATTTCGGTCAAAATAGCCAATTTTCGAGCTAATGACCTCCCATCAATCTAACAGTCAACTTTTCACCAAAAAGTTAACTTTGTTCAAAATGGTCAATTTTTGACCTAATGACCCACCCATCAATCTAATAAGTTAACTTTTGACTAAAAAGTCCTCTTCGTCAATAAGGTCAATTCTTAACACAATTATCAACTCATTAACCAAATAGGTCAACTTTTGACCAATAAGTTAACTTTGGTCAAAATGATCAATTTCTGACCCAATGACAACCCCGTTCACCCAATGGGTTAACTTTGAACAAAAAATTCAATTTTGGTCAAAATAGTCATTTTTGACCGAATGACCAATTATTGACCCAAAAAGTCAATCTCTGACCAAAAAGTCAACTTTGATCAAAATGGTCAATCCTTGACACATTGACAAAATCGTTGACCGAATAGGTCAATTATTGACCAAATAATCAATGTTCATCAAAATAGTGCGAATTTCCTAATAACCACCCAATGGCCCAATAGGTCAACTTTTGACCAAAAACTCAACTTTGGCCAAAATGGACAATTTTTTACCCAATAACAAACCCATTGACCAAATAGATCAACATTTGACCAAAAAGTCATCTTCAGTCAAAATGGTTAATTCTTAACCCAATTACCAACTCATCGAACAAATAGGTCAACTTTTGACCAAAAAGTCAACTTTTGTCAAAATGGTCAATTTCTGACCAAATGACCACCCCGTTGACCCAATGGGTCAACTTTTGACAAAAAACTTAATTTTAGTCAAAATAGTAAATTTTTGATCTAATGACCAATTATTGACCCAGTAAGCTAATCTTTGACTAAAAAGTCAACTTTGGTCAAAATGGTCTATCCTTGACCCAATGATCAACCCATTGACAAAATAAATCAACTTTTGACCAAAAGGTTAACTTTGGTCAAAATGATCAATCATTGACCCAATGACCAAACCATTGGCTTAATAGGTCAACTTTTGACCAAAAAGTCAACTTTGGTCAAAATAGTAAATTTTTGAAATAATGACCAAGTAAGACAATCTCTGACCACAAAGTCAACTTTGTTCAAAATGGTCAATATCGAATCTAATGACAAACCCATCTACCCCACAAGTCAACTTTCGACCAAAAGTCAATTTTGGTCAACGTAGTCAATTTTCGACCTAATGACAACTCATCGATCCAACATGTCAACTTTCGACCAAAAGTCAACATTGGTCAAAATGTTAAATTTTCGACGCCAATGACTCACCCATCAATCTAACACGTTAACTTTTGATCAAAAAGTCATCTTTGGTCAAAATGGTCAATTCTTAACACAATTATCAACTCATTAACCAATAGCCAACTTTTGACCAAAAGTTAACTTTGGTCAAAATGATCAATTTCTGACCCAATGACTTAAATGTCAACTTTGATGAAAATGGTCAATCCTTGATCCAATGGCTAACCAGTTGACCCAATCTGTCGACTTTTGAATAAAAAGTCATCTTTGGACAAAATTGATAATCATTTACCCAAGGACCAACCTATCGACCGAATAGTCAACTTTCGACCAAAAAGTCAATTTTTCTCAAAATTGTCAATTTTTGACATAATGATCACCTATCGACCTAAATAGAGTTAACTTTCGACCAAAAAGGCAACTTTGGTCAAAATGGTCAATCCTCTGACCCAAAGACCAACCCATCGATCCAATCGGTCAACTTTCGACCAAAAATTCAATTTTGATCAAAATAACTAATTTTCGACCTAATGACAAATTATCGACCTAGTAAGCAAATCTCTAACAAAAAAGTCAACTTTGGTCAAATTGGTCCATCCTCGACCTAATAACCAACCCATTGACCCAATAGAGTCAACTTTCGACCAAAAAGTCATCTTTGTTAAAATGATCAACTTCGACCCAATGTCCAACCCACTGGCCTAATAATTCAAGTTTTGACCAAAAAGTCAGTTTTAGTTTAAAAAGTCAAGTTTTGAAATAATGACCAATTATAGACCAAAAAGTCAATCTCTGACCAAAAAGTGAAGTTTGATCAAAATGGTCAATTGACCTAAATATGTCAACTTTTGTCCAAAAAAGACAACTTTGGTCAAAATGGTCAATTCTTGACCCAATGACCAACCCATTGACCCAATAGGTCAACTTTCGACCAAAAAGTCAATTTTGGTCAAAAATAGTCAATTTTTGATCTAATGACCAATTATTGACCCAGTAAGTAAATCTTTGACCGAAAAGTTAACTTTGATCAAAATGGTCAATCCTTGACCCAATGTCCAACCCATTGGCCTAATAGGTCAACTTTTGACCAAAAGTTCAATCTTTGTCAAAATAGTCAATATTTGACCTAATGACCAATTATTGACCCAATAAGTGAAGCTCTGACAAAAAAGTCAACTTTGGTCAAAATAGTCAATCCTAGACCCAATGACAAACCCATTGATTGAATTGGTCAACTTTTGACCAAAAAGTCAAATCTGGTCAAAATCGTCAATTTTTTGACCTAATGACCACCCATTAACCCAGTAGATCAGCTTTTGACCAAAAAGTCAACTTTGGTCAAAATGGTCAATTTTTGACACAATGACCATCCCATTGACCCAAAAAATAAAGTTTTAACCAAAAAGTCATCTTCGATCAAAATGGTCAATTTTTGACCCAATCACCAACTCTTTGACCAAATAGTTTAACTTTTGACCATAAAGTCAACTTTGGTCAAAATGGTCAATTTCTGACCTAATGACCACCCCGTCGACAAAATGGGTCAACTTTTGACCAAAAATTTAATTTTGGTCAAAATAATCAATTTTTGACCTAATGACCAATTATTGACCCAATAAGTCATTCTCAGACTAAAAAATCAACTTTGGTTTAAAATGTTCAATCCTTGACTCAATGACCACCCTTTGACCCAATAGGTCAACTTTTGACCAAAAACTCAACTTTGGTCGAAATGGTCAAGTTTTGACCCAGTGACCAACACACTGACCCAATAGATCAAATTTTGACCAAAAAGTCATTTTCGATCAAAATGGTCAATTCTTGAACCAATTACTAATTCATTGAGCAAATAGTTTAACTTTTGACCAAATAGTTTAACTTTTGACCAAAAAGTAAACTTTGGTCAAAATGGTCAATTTCTGAACCAATGACCCCCCATGTTGACCCAATGAGTTAACTTTTGACCAAAAATGTAATTTTGGTCAAAATAATTAATTTTTTACCTAATGACCAATTATTGACCCAATAGGTCAACTTTTGACCAAAAAGTCAACTTTGGTCAAAATGGTTAATCTTTGACCTAATGACCAACCCACTAACCCAATAGGTCACTTTTGACCAAAAAGTCAACTTTGGTCAAAATGGTCAATCTTTGACCCAACGACCAACCCATTGACCCAATGGATCAACTTTTGACCAAAAAGTTAATTTTGGTCAAAATTGTTAATTTTCTACCTAATGACCACCCCATTAACCCAATAGGTCAACTTTTCGACCAAAAAATCATGTTTTCGTCAAAATGGTTAATTTCGACCTAATGACCAACCCACTCGACCCAATAGTGTAACATTCGACCAAAAAGTTAACTTTAGTCAAAATGGTCAATCCTGACCCAATGACCAACCCATGACCTAACAGTCAACTTTCGACCAAAAAGTTAATTTTGATCAAAATAGTCAATCCTCGACCTAATGACCAACCCATAGATCCAATGACTAACTTTTGACCAAAATACCAAATTTCGACAAAATAACCAATTATCGACCTAATAAGTCAATCTCGATCAAAAGTCAACTTTGGTCAAATGGTCAATTCTCGACCCAACGACCAACCCATTGACCCAATCAGTCAACTTTCGACTCAAAATCGAACTTTAGTCAAAATACTCAATCTCGAGACAATGATCAACCCATCGATCAATAAAGTCAACTTTCGACTAAAATGTCAATTTTGGTCAATATATCAATCTTCGACCTAATGACCAACTCTATCGACCCAATCAATCAACCTTCGACTAAAAATCAAATTTGGTCAAAATCGTCAATTTCTGACCCAATGACCTCCCCATTGACCTAATGGATCAAGTTTTGACCAAAAGTTCAATTTTCGTCAAAATACTAAATTTCTAACCAAATGACCAATTATTGACCAAATAAGTCAATCTCTGACCAAAAAGTCAACTTTGGTCAAAATAGTCAATCCTTGACCCAATGACCATCCCATTGACCCAATAGCTCAATTTTTGACAAAACAGTCAACTTTGATCAAAATGGTCAATCCATAACCCAATGACCCAATATGTCAACTTTTGACCAAAATGCAATTTTGGTCAAAATAGTCAATTTCTTACCTAATGACAAACCATTCGACCTAATAGATCAACTTTCGACCAAAAAGTTAAATTTGGTCAAAATGGTCAATTTCTGACCCAATGACCAACCCATTCACCCAATAATTCAACTTTTGACTAAAAAATCAACTTTGGTGAATATGGCCAATTCTTGACCCAATGACCCACCCATTCACCTAATAGGTCAACTTTTGACCAAAAAGTCAATTTTGGTTAAAATTGTCAATTTTTTACTTAATAACCAATTATTGTCCCACAAAGTCAATCTCTTACCAAAAAGTCAACTCTGGTCAAAATGGTCAATCCTTGACCCAACGATCGACCAACCCATTGACACTATAGGTCAACTTTTGACCAAAAATTCAAATTTGGTCAAAATAGTAAATTTTTGACTTTATGACCACCCATTGACCTAATAGGTAAACTTTTGACCAAAATGTCAACTTTGGTCAAAATGATCATTTTTTTGACCCAATGACCAACCCATCGACTCTAATGATCAACTTTCGACCAAAAAGTCATCTTCGATCAAAATGGTCAATTTCTCGAACGATCACTAACTCATCGACCAAATAGGTCAACTTTCGACCAAAAAGTCAATCTGTGGTCAAAATGGTCAATTTCCGACTTAATGACTCGTCGTCCTAAGTTAACCTCAATTGGTCAACTTTGGTCAAAATGGTAATTTTCGACTAAATTACCAACCTATCGATCTAATAAAGCTAATTTTCGACCAAAAGTCAACTTTGGTCAAAAATGATCAATCATCGATCCAACGACAAACCCATCGGCCTAATAAAGTCAACTTTTAGCCAAAAGTCAATTTTGTCAAAATATTCAATTTTTGAATTCAATGACCAATTATCAATCCAATTAGTCAATCTTCGACCACAAAGTCAACTTTAGTCAAAATAATCAATTCTCGACCCAATGACAAACCTATTGACCCAATATGTCAACTTTTGATCAAATAGATAATTTTGGTCAAAATAGTCAATTTTTGACTTAATGACCACCCATTGACCCAATAGGTCAACTTTTGACCAAAAAATCAACTTTGGTCAAAATAGTCAATTCTTGACCCAACGACCATCCCATTAACCGAATAGGTTAACTTTTGACGAAAAAGTCATCTTTGGTAAAATAGTCAATTCTTGAGCAAATTACCAACTCATTGATCAAATAGGTCAACATTTGACCAAAAAGACAACTTTAGTCAAAATGGTCAATTTTCGACCTAATCGACCACATCGTTGACCAATCTAGTTAACTTCGACCAAAAAGTCAACTTTCGGTCAAAATTGGTCAATCTCTAAACCTAATGACAATCCCATCGACCCAACAGGTTAACTTTCGACCAGAAAGTCAATTTTGGTCAAAATAGTCAACTTTGACTAACGACCACCTATCAATCCAATAGGTCAACTTTTAACCAAAAAGTGAACTTTGGTCAAAATGATCAATTTTTGACCCAATGACCAACCCAATGACCCAATATATCAACTTTTGACCAAAAAGTCATCTTCGGTCAAAATCGACAATTACCGACCCAATTTTCAACTCATTGACCAAATAAGTCAACTTTTGACCAAAAAGTCTACTTTGGTCAAAATGGTCAATTTCTAACCCAATGACCACCATGTTGACCCAATGGGTCAACTTTTGACAAAAAATTTAACTTTGGTTAAAATAATCAATTTTTCACCTAATGACCAATTATTGACCCCATTAGTCAATCTCATATCAAAAAGTCAACATTGGTCAAAATGGTCAATCCTTGACCAAATGACCAACCCATTGACCCAATATGTCAAGTTTTGATCAAAAGTCAACTTCAGTCAAAATGGACAATCCTTGACCCAATGAACAACCAATTGACCCAATAGGTCAACTTTTGACCAAAAAATCAATTTTGGTCAAAATGGTCAAAAATATTTTGGTTAAAATCGTCAATTTTTGACCTAATGAACAATTATTGACCCAGTAAGCCAATCTCTGACCAAAAAGTCAACTTTGGTCAAGATGGTTTATCCTTGACCCATTAACCAACCAACTGACCAAATAGGTCAACTTTTGACCAAAAAGTCAATTTCGGTCAAAATGATCAATCCTTGATCTAATGACCAATCTATTGGCCTAATAGGTCAACTTTTGATCAAAAGGTCAATTTTGGTCAAAATAGTCAATTTTTGAATTGATGACCAATTACTGATCAAATAATTCATTCTCTGACCGAAAAGTCAACTTTGGTCAAAACGGTTAATCCTCAGCCCAATGAAAAACCCCTTGACCCAATAGGTCATCTTTTGACCAAATAGTCAATTTTGGTCAAAACAGACAATTTTTTACTTAATGACCACTCTTTGACCCAATCGGTCAACTTTTGTCTCAAAAGTCAACTTTGGTCAAAATGGTAAATTTTTTACCCTATAACCACCCCGTTCACCCAATGGGTTAACTTTTGACCAAAAATTCCATTTTCGTCAAAATTGTCAATTTTTGACCTTTTGACCAATTATCGTCCCAATAAGTCAATCTCTGACCAAAACATCAACTGTGGTCAAAACGGTCAATCTTTGACCCAATGCCAAACCCATTGATCCAATAGGTCAACATTTGACCAAAGAGTCAATTTTTGACAGAATGACCACCCACTGATCCAATAGGTCAGCTTTTGACACCAAATAGTCAACTTTGGAGAAAATGGCCAATTTTTGACCCAATGACCAACCTATTGACCCAATAGATCAACTTTTGACCAAAAAGTCAACTTTGGTCAAAATGGTTAATTCTTGACCTAATTACAAACTCATTGACCAAATAGGTCAAAATTTGACCTAAAAGTTAAATTTAGTCAAAATGGTCAATTTCTGACCAATTGACCACCCCGTTGACCCAATGGGTCAACTTTTGACCAAAAATTTAATTTTGGTCAAAATAATTAATATTTGACCTAATGACCAAAATAGTCAATTTTTGAATTAATCCATTATTGACCCAATAAGTCAATCTCTGACCAAAAAATCAACTTTGGTCAAAATGGTCAATTCTTGACCAAATGACAAACCCATTGCCCAAGAAGTCAACTTCTGACCAAAAAGATAATTTTGGTCATAATAGTAAATTTTTGACCTAAAGAACACCTATTGACCTAATAGGTCCACTTTTGACCAAATAGTGAACGTTGGTCAAAATGGTCAATTTTTTACCCATTGACCAACTCATTGAACTAATAGATCACCTTTTGACCAAAAAGTATTCTTCGGTCAAAATGGTCAATTCTTGACACAATTACCAACTCATTGACCAAATAGGTCAACTTTTGACCAAAAAGTCAACTTTGGTGAAAATAGTCAATTTCTGACCCAATGACCACCTTGTTGACCTAAAGGGTCAACTTTTGACCAAAAATTTAATTTTGATCAAAATAATCAATTTTTGACCTAATGACCAATTATTGACCCAATAAGTCAATCACTGACCAAAAAGTCAACTACTGTCAAAATGGTCGAGCCTTGACCCAATGACCAACCCATTGACCAAATAAGTCAACTTTTGACCAAAAAGTTAACTTTGGTCAAAATGGTCAATCCTTGACCCAATTACCAACCCATTGACCCAAGTCATCTTTTGACAAAAAAGCTAATTTTGGTCAAAATAGTCAATTTTTGACCTAATCACCAATAATTGACCCAATAAGCCATTCTCCGACCAAAAAGTTAACTTTATTCAAAATGGTCAATCCTTGACCCATTGATCAACCCATTGACCCAATAGGTCAACTGTTGACCAAAAAGTTTATTTTGGTCAAAATAGTCAATTTTTGACCAAATGACCAATTATTGAACAAGTAAGCAAATCTCTGACCAAAAAGTCAACTTTGGTCAAAATGGTTAATCCTTGACCTAATGACCAACCCATTGACCCAATAGGTCAACATTTGACCAAAAAGTCAACTTTGGTCAAAATGATCAATCCTTGACCCAATGTCCAACCCAATGGCCTAATAGGTCAACTTTTGACCAAAAATTCAATCTTTGTCAAAATAGTCAATTTTTGACCTAATGACCAATTGTTGACCCAATAAGTCAATCTCTGACAATAAAGTTAACTTTGGTCAAAATGGTCAATCCTTGACCCAATGATAAACCCCAATTTGTCAACGTTTGACCAAAAAGTCAAATCTGGTCAAAATTGTTAATTTTTGACCTAATGACCACCCATTAACCCAATAGGTCAACTTTTGACAAAAAAGTTAACTTTGGTCATAATGGTCAATTTTTTACCCAATGACCAACCCATTGACCTAAAAAATAATGTTTTGACCAAAAAGTCATCTTCGGTCAAAATGGTCAATTCTTGACCCAATTACCAACTCATTGGCCAAATAGTTTAACTTTTGACCATAAAGTCAACTTTGGTCAAAATGGTCAATTTCTGACCCAATTACCTCGCTGACTGATGAGCGTCAACTTTTGACAAAAAACTTAATTTTGGTCAAAATAATCAATTTTTGACCTAATGACCAATTATTGACCCAATAAGTCAATCTCAGACAAAAAAATCAACTTTGGTTTAAAATGTTCAATCCTTGACCCAACGACCAACCCATTGACCCAATAGGTCAACTTTTGACCAAAAAGTCAACTTTGGTAAAAATGGTCAATTTTTGACCCAATGACCAACCCATTGACCCAATAGATCAAATTTTGACCAAAAAGTCATTTTCGATCAAATTGGTCAATTCTTGAACCAATTACTAACATATTGACCAAATAGTTTAACTTTTAACCTAAAAGTCAATGTTGGTCAAAATGGTCAATTTCTGACCCAATGACCCCCCCAATTCCAGCCAAAATAATAATTTTTTTACCTAATGACCAATTATTTACCCAATAAGTCAATCTCGGCCAAAGTCGACTTTAGTTGAAATGGTCGATCTCCAACTCAATGACCAGCATCGACCCGATGGGTCGACTCTCGACCAAAAGTCAACTTTGGTTAAAATGGTCAATCTTTGACCCAATGACCAACCCATTGACCCAATAGTTCAACTTTTAACCAAAAAGTTAATTTTGGTCAAAATTGTCAATTTTTGACCCAATGAAAAACCATTTGACCGAAAAAGTCAACTTTTGACCCAAAAGTCAATTTTTGACCTAATGACCAATTATTGACCCAATATGTGAATCTCTGACAAAAAAGTCAACTTTGGTCAAAATGGTCAATCCTTGACCAAATGACCAACCCATAGACACAATAGATCAACTTTTGACCAAAATAGTCAATTTTTGACAAAATGACCAATTATTGACTCAATTAGTTAATCTCTGACCAAAAAGTCAATTTTGGTCAAATGGTCAATCCTTGACCCAATGACCAACCCATTGACCCAATAGGTCAATTTTTAACCAAAAAGTGAACTTTAGTGAAAATACTCAATCTTTGAGACAATGACTAACCCATTGACACAATATGTCAACTTTTGACTAAAATGTCAATTTTGGTCAATATAGTCAATTTTTGACCTAATGAACACTATTGATCCAATTCGTCAACTTTTGAACAAAAAGTTAACTTTGGGCGAAATGGTCAATTTCTGACCCAATGACCACCCCATTGACCTAATGGGTCGACTTTTGACCAAAGTTCAATTTTGGTCAAAATATATCTGCATTCGACCTAATGACCAATTATTGACCAAATAAGTTAATCTCTGACCAAAAAGTCAACTTTGGTCAAAATGGTCAATCCTTGACCCAATGACCAACCCATTGAACTAATAGCTCAACTTTTGATAAAAAAGTCAACTTTGATCAAAATGGTCAACCTATAACCCAATGACCCAATATGTCAACTTTTGACCAAAAAGCAATTTTGGTAAAAATAGTCAATTTTTTACCTAATGACAACCCATTTGACCTAATAGGTCAATTTTTAACCAAAAAGTTAAATTTGGTCAAAATGGTCAATTTCTTACCCAATGACCAACCCATTGACCCAATAATTCAACTTTTGACCAAAAAGTCAACTTTGGTGAATATGGTCAACTCTTGACCCGATAACCCACCCATTGACCCAATAGGTCAACTTTTGACCAAAAAGTTAATTTTTATCACAATAGTCAATTTTCGACCTAATGACAAATTCGTGTGACCAATAAGTCAATCTCTTACTAAAAAATCAGCTGCTGTGACTCGAATGGTCGATCACTCGATCTAAAGATCAACTAACCCATTGACCCTAGAGGTCAACTTTTGACCAAGAAGTCAAATTTGGTCAAAAACAATTTTTGATCTAATGACCCCCCATTGACCAAATAGGTCAACTTTTGACCAAAATGTCAACTTTGGTTAAAATGGTGAATTTTTGACCCAATGACCAATCAATTGACTCAGTAGACTAACTTTTGACCAAAAAGTCATCTTCGGTCAAAATGGTCAATTCTTGACACAATTACCAACTCATTGACCAAGTAGGTCAAATTTTGACGAAAAAGGCAACTTTTGTCAAAATGGTCAATTTCTGACCTAATGACCTCCCCGTTGACCCAATGGGTCAACTTTTGACAAAAATTTAATTTTGGTGAAAATAATCAATTCTTGACCTAATGACCAATTAATGACCTAATAAGTCAATCTCTGACCAAAAAGTCAACTTTGGTCAAAATGGTCAATCCTTGACCCAATGACCAACCCATTGACCCAATAAGTCAACTTTTGACCAAAATGTCAACTTTGGTCAAAATGGTAAATCCTTGACCCAGTGACTAACCCATTGACACAATAGGTTATTTTTTTGACAAAAAAATCAATTTTGGTCAAAATTGTCAATTTTTTACCTAATAACCAATTATTGACCCAGTAAGCTAATCTCTGACCAAAAAGTCAACTTATGTCAAAATGTTATATCCATGACCCAATGACCAACCCATTGACACAATTGGCCAATTTTTGACCAAAAGGTTAGCTTTGGTCAAAATGATCAATCATTGGACGACAACTGAACCTATTGACTGTCAATCATTTTTGACCAAAAGTCATTTGGTCAAAATAATCGATTTTTAGTTAATGACCAATTATTGATCGAGTTAGTCAATCTCTAACCATAAAGTCAACTTTAGTTAAAATGGTCAATCCTAAACCCAATGACAAACCTATTGACACAATATGTCAACTTTTGATCAATAAACAATTTTGGTCAAAATAGTCAATTTTTGACTTAATGACCACCCATCGATCTAATAGTCAACTTTCGACTCCAAAATCAACTTTCAGTCAAAATGGTCAATTTTTTGACCCAACGATCACCCTATTGATCGAATAGGTTAACTTTGACCAAAAAGTCATGTTTGGTCAAAATGGTCAATCCTTGACCAAATTATCAACTCATCGACCAACAAGTCAACATTCGACAAAAAGCCAACTTTAATCAAAATGGTCAATTTCTGACCCAATGACCACCTCGTTGACCCAATGGGTTAACTTTTGACAAAAAAATCAATTTTGGTCAAACTAGTCAATTTTTGAATTAATAACCAATTATTGACCCAATAAGTCAATCTCTGACCAAAAAGTCAACTTTGGTCAAAATGATCAATCCTTAACCTAATGACAAACCCATTGACCCAATAGGTCAACTTTTGACCAGAAAGTTAATTTTATTCAAAATAATCAATTTTGACCTAATGACCATTTATTGACCCAATTGGTCAACTTTTGACCAAAAAGTGAACTTTGGTCAAAATGGTTTATTTTTGACCAAATGACCAACCCATTGATCCAATATATCAACTTTTGACCAAAAAGTCAACTTCGGTCAAAATGGACAATCTTCAACCAATTCAACTCATTGACCAAATAAGTCAACTTTTGACCAAAAAAGTGAACTTTAGTCAAAATTGTCAATTTCTGATCCAAGGACCACCTTGTTAACCCAATGGGTCAACTTTTGAGAAAAATTTAATTTTAGTTAAAATAATCAATTTTTGACCTAATGACCAATTATTGACACAATTAGTCTATCTCTAACCAAAAAGTCAACATTGGTGAAAATGGTTAATCCTTGACCAAATGACCAACCCATTGTCCCAATAGGTCAACTTTTGACCAAAATGTCAACTTCGATCAAAATGAGTCAATCTTTGACCTAACGACAACCCATCAATCTAATAGGTCAACTTTCGACCAAAAATTAATTTTGGTCAAAATAGTCAATTTTCAATCTAATCACCAATTATCGACCTACAGTAATCCAATCTCTCGACCAAAAAGTCAACTTCGTCAAAATGGTCAATCCTCAACCCAATGACCAACCCATTGACCCAATAGGTCAACTTTTGACCAAAAAGTCAACTTTGGTCAAAATGATCAATCCTTGACCCAATGACCAACCCATTGGCCTAATAGGTCAACTTTTGATAAAGAAAGTCAATTTTGGTCAAAATAGTCAATTTTTGAATTAATGACCAATTATTGACCTAATGAGTTAATCTCTGACGGAAAAGTCAACTTTGGTCAAAATGGTCAATCCTCGGCCCAATGACAAACCCATTGACCCAATAGGTCAACTTTTGACCAAATAGTCAATTTTGGTCAAAATAATCAATTTTTGACTTGATGACCACCCATTGACCCAATCGGTTAACTTTTTACCCAAAACTCAACTTTGGTCAAAATGGTCAATTTTTGACCCAACGACCACCCCGTTGACACATTGGTTTAATTTTCGACCAAAAATTCAATTTTAGTCAAAATTGTCAATTTTTGACCTAATGATCCAATTATCAATCCAATAAGTCAATCTCTCGACCAAAAAGTCAACTGTCAGTCAAATTCGTCAACTTTAATCAAATAATCAATTTTGGTCAAAATAACGATTTGATCGAACTAGCCCCATTGATCCAATAGGTCAGCTTTTTGGAAAAATGTCAATTTATTCAACTAATGACCAACCCATCGACTCAATAGATCAACTTTTGACTAAAAAGTCATCTTTGGTGAAAATGGTCATTTCTTGACCCAATTACAAACTCATTGACCAATTAGGTTAACTTTTGAACTAAAAGTTAAATTTGGTCAAACTGGTCAATTTCTGACCCAATGACCACCTTTGGTCAACTTTTGACCAAAAATTTAATTTTGGTCAAAATAATTAATATTTGACCTAATGATCAAAATAGTTAATTTTTGAATTAATTATCAATTATTGACCCAATAAGTCAATCTCTGGCTAAAAAGTCAACTTTGGTCAAAATGGTCAATCTTTGACAAAATGATAAACTCATTGCCCAAAAACTCAACTTTTGACCAAAAAGTGAACTTTGGTTAAAATGGTCAATTTTTTACCCAATGAGCAACTCATTGATCAATAGATCAACTTTTGACCAAAAAGCCATCTTCGGTCAAAATTGTCAATTTTTGACCCAATTACCAACTCATTGACCAAATAGGTTAACTTTTGACCAAAAAGAAAACTTTGGTCAAAATGGTCAATTTCTGACCCAATGACCACGTATTGACCCAATAGGTCAACTTTTAACCAAAAAGTCAACTTTAGTCAAAATGGTCAAAATAGTCGATTTTTGACTGAATGGCCCCCCGTTGATCCAATAGGTCAGCTTTTGGAAAAAATGGAAAATTTTTGACCGAATGACCAACCCATTGACCCAATAGATTTTGACCAAAAAGTCAATTTTGGTCAAAATACTAAAATTTTGACCTAATGCCAATCTTTGACCTATAAGTCGTCTTTGGTCAAAATTATCAATCCTTGAACCAATGACCATACCATTGACCGAATTGGTAAACTTTTGACCAAAAAGTCAACATTGGTCAAAATGATCAATCCTTGACCCAATGACCACCCCGTAGACCCAATGGGTTAAGTTTTCACCAAAAATTCAATTTTGGTCAAAATAATCAATTTTTGAATTAATGACCAATTATTGACCCCAAAAGTCAATATCTGACCTAAAAGTTAACTTTTGTCAAATTGGTCAATCCTTGACCCAATGACAAACCCATTGACCTAATATGTCAACTTTTCATGAAAATGTCAATTTTGGTCAAAATAGTCAGTTTTTAACCTAATGACTTCCCATTGACCCAGTAGGTCAACCTTTAACCAAAAAGTTAACCTTGGTCAAAATGGTCAATTTTGACCCAATGACCAACCCATTGACCCAAAAGATAAATTTTTGACCAAAAAGTCATCTTCGATCAAATTGGTCAATTCTTGACCCAATTACCAACTCATTGACCAAATTGGTCAACATTTAACCAAAAAAATCAACTTTGGTCAAAAAGGTAAATTTATGACCCAATGACAAACACGTTGACCCACTGGGTCAACATTTAACAAAAAAATCAATTTTGGTCAAAATAATCAATTTTTGACCTAATGACCAATTATTGACCCAATAAGTCAATCTCTGACCAAAAAGTCAACTTTGGTCAAAATGGTCAATCCTTCACACAATGACCAACCCATTGACCCAATAGGTCAACTTTTGACCAAAAAGTCAACTTTGGTCAAAATAGACAATTTTTGACCTAATGAGTATATATTAACCTAGTAAGCTAATCTCTGACGAAAAAGTCAACTTTGGTTAAAATGGTTGATCTTTGACCTAATGACAAACCCATTGACCCAATTGGTCAACTTTTGACCAAAAGGTCAACTTTGCTCAAAATGATCGTTCATTGACACAATGACCAACCCAATGGTCTAATAGGTTAACTTTTGACCAAAAAGCCAATTTTGGTCAAAATAGTCAAATTTTCAATTAATGACAAATTAATGACCCTATTTGTCAATCTCTTACCACAAAGTCATCTTTGGTCAAAATGATCAATCCTAGACCCAATGTCAAACCCTTTGACCCAATAGGTCAACTTTTGACCAAATTGTCAACTTTGGTCAAAATGGTCAATTTTTGACCCAATAGGTTAACTTTTGACCAAAAAGTCATCCTTGGTCAAAATGGTCAATTCTTGACCAAATTACCAACTCATTGACCAAATAGGTCAACTTTTGACCAAAAAGTCTACTTTGGTCAAAATGGTCACTTTCTGACCAATTGATCACCCATTGACCCAATGAGTTAACTTTTGACCAAAAATTCAATTTTAGCCAAAATAGTCAATTTTTTAAATAATGACCAATTATTGACCCAATAAGTTAATCTCTGACCAAAAAGTCAACTTTCGTTAAAATGGTCAATCCTTGACCCTATGACAAACCCATTGACCCAAAAGGTCAACATTTGACCAAAAAGTCAATTTTGGTCAAAATAATCAATTTTTGACCCAATGACCACCCATTATCCCAATAGGTCAACTTTTGACCAAAAAGTCAAATTTAGTCAAAATGGTCAATTTTTTACCCAATGACCAATCCATTGACCCAATAGATCAGCTTTTGTCCAAAAAGTCATCTTTGGTCAAAATGGTCAATTCTTGGCCCAATTATGAACTCATTGACCAAATAGATCAACTTTTGACCAAAAAGTCAACTTTGGTCAAAATGATCATATTCTGTCCCAATGCCCACCCCGTTAACCAAATGGGTCAACTTTTGACAAAAAATTTAATTTTGGTTAAAATAATCAAATTTCGATCACATCTAATTATCGATCCAATAAGTCGACTCGACTAAATAGTCAACTTTGTCAAAATGATCAATCTTAACCTAATGACAAACCCATCAATCTAATAGTCAACTTTTGACCAAAAAGTCAACATTGGTCAAAATGGTCAATCCTTGACCTAATGACCAACCCATTGACCCAATAGGTTATCTTTTGACCAAAAAATCAATTTTGGTCATAATAGTCAATGTTTTACCTAATGACTAATATTGACCCGTAAGCCAATCTCTAACCAAAAAGTCACTTTGGTTAAATTGGTCTATCCTTGACTCAATGACCAACCCATTGACCGAATAACTCAACTTTTGACAAAAAAGTCAACTTTGGTCAAAATGATCAATCATTGACTCTATGACCAACCCACTGGCTTAATAGGTTAACTTTTGACCAAAAAGTCAATTTTGGTAAAAAATAGTTAATTTTTGAATTAATGATTAATAATTGACCCAATAAGTCAATCTCTGACCAAAAAATCAACGTTGGTCAAAATGGTCAATCTCGAATCCAATGACAAACCCATCAATCTAATAGGTCAACTTTCACCAAAAGTCAATTTTGGTCAAAATGTTCGATTTTTGACCTAATGACCACCCATTGACCCAATAGGTCAACTTTTGACCAAAAAGTTAATTTTGGTCAAAATGGTCAATTTTAGAGCCAATCACAAACCCATTGACCCAATAAGTCAATTTTTGACTAAAAAGTCATCTTTGGTCAAAATGAGCAATTCTTAACTCAATTACAACCTCATTGACCAAATAGGCCAACTTTTGACCAAAAAGTCAACTTTAGTCAAAATGGTCAATTTCGACGCAATGACCACCAAGTTGACCCAATGGGTTAACTTTTGACCAAAAATTCATTTTTGGTCAAAATAGTCAATTTTTTACCTAATAACCAATTATTGACCCAATAAGTCAATCTCTGACCAAAAAGTAAACTTTGATCAAAATGGTCAATCCTTGATCCAATGATTAACCCATTGACCCAATAGGACAACTTTTGACCAAAAAGTCAATTTTGGTCAAAATGGTTAATTTCTGACCCAATGACCAACCCATTGACACAATAAGTCATCTTTTGACCAAAAGTTAACTTTGGTCGAAATGGTCAATCCTTGACCCAAGGACCAACTCATTGACCAAAAAGGATAACTTTTAACCAAAAAGTCATCTTTGGCCAAAATGGTCAATTTTCGACCTAAGTGACTAACCTCATCGACTCAAATAAGGTCAACTTTTCGCCAAA
Organism: Papilionanthe hookeriana x Papilionanthe teres; assembly: GCA_022702705.1. Taxonomy (NCBI): domain Eukaryota; kingdom Viridiplantae; phylum Streptophyta; class Magnoliopsida; order Asparagales; family Orchidaceae; genus Papilionanthe; species Papilionanthe hookeriana x Papilionanthe teres. Next base: position 69,019,465 of record CM040434.1, on the reverse strand, counting down.
AAGTCAACTTCGGTCAAAATGGTTAATTTCTCGACATAATGACACTAAATGTTAATTTGGGTTAAAATGGTCAATCCGTGATCCAATGATCGAACCCATCGAAGTCAATCTTTTCACTAGAAAGTCAACTTAAGGCCAAAATGGTTAATCCTTGACCCAAATGACTAACACATCGACCCAATAGGTCAACTTTTGACGAAAAAGTCAATTTTGCTCAAAATCATCAATTTTTGACCTAATGACCGCCTCATTGACCTAAATAGGTCAACTTTTGACCAAAAAGACAACTTTGGTCAAAATGGTCAATCCTTGACCTAATGACCAACCCATTGATCCAATAGGCAAAGTTTTGCCCAAAAAGTCAATTTTGGATAAAATACTAAATTTTTGACCTAATGCCAATCTTTGAACCAATGACCATACCATTGACCGAATTGGTAAACTTTTAACCAAAAAGTCAACTTTGGTCAAAATGATCAATCCTTGACCCAATGACCACCCCGTTGACCCAATGGGTTAAATTTTCACCAAAAATTCAATTTTGGTCAAAATGGTCAATTTTAGAATTAATGACCAATTATTGACCCAAAAAGTCAATCTCTGACCTAAAAGTCAACTTTGGTCAAATTGGTCAATCCTTGACCCAATGACAAACCCATTGACCTAATATGTCAACTTTTCATGAAAATGTCAATTTTGGTCAAAATAGTCAGTTTTTGACCTAATGACTACCCATTGACCCAATAGGTCAACTTTTAACCAAAAAGTAAACTTTGGTCAAAATGGTCAATTTTTGACCCAATGACCAACCCATTGACCGAAAAGATAAATTTTTGACCAAAAAGTCATCTTCAATCAAATTGGTGAATTCTTGACTCAATTACCAACTCATTGACCAAATTGGTCAACTTTTGACCAAAAAGTCAAATTTGGTCAAAAAGGTCAATTTATGATCCAATGACCACCCCGTTGACCCAGTGGGTCAACATTTAACAAAAAAATTAATTTTGGTCAAAATAATCAATTTTTGACCTAATGACCAATTATTGACCCAATAAGTTAATCTCTGACCAAAAAAGTCAACTTTGGTCAAACTGGTCAATCCTTGACACAATGACCAACCCAATGACCAAATAGGTCAACTTTTGACCAAAAAGTCAACTTCGGTCAAAATAGACAATTTTTGACCTAATGACTATATATTGACCAGTAAGCTAATCTCTGACCAAAAAGTCAACTTTGGTTAAAATGGTTGATCTTTGACCCAATGACAAACCCATTAACCCAATCGGTCAAATTTTAACTAAAAGGTCAACTTTGGTCAAAATGATCGTTCATTGACACAATGACCAACCCATTGGTCTAATAGGTAAACTTTTGACCAAAAATTCAATTTTGGTCAAAAAAGTCAATTTTTGAATTAATGAAAAATTAATGACCCTATTTGTCAATCTCTTACCACAAAGTCAACTTTGGTCAAAATGGTCAATCCTAGACCCAATGACAAACCCTTCAATCTAATAAAGTCAACTTTTCGACCAAATGGTCAACTTCGGTCAAAATGGTCAATTTTCAACTCTAACGACCAACCCATCGAACCAAGAGGTTAACTTTTCACCAAAAAGTCATCCTTGGTCAAAATGGTCAATTCTTAACCAAATTACCAACTCATCGACCAACAGTCAACTTTCAACCAAAAAGTCTACTTCGGTCAAAATGGTCACTTTCAGACCAATTGATCACCCATTAACCCAATGAGTTAACTTTTGACCAAAAATTCAATTTTTACCAAAATAGTCAATTTTTTAAATAATGACCAATTATTGACTCAATAAGTCAATCTCTGACCAAAAAGTCAACTTTCGTCAAAATGGACAATCCTTGACCCTATGACAAACCCATTGACCCAATAGGTCAACATTTGACCAAAAAGTCAATTTTGGTCAAGTAATCAATTTTTGACCCAATGACCACCCATTAACCCAATAGGTCAACTTTTGACCAAAAAGTCAAATTTAGTCAAAATGGTCAATTTTTGACCCAATGACCAATCCATTGACCCAATAGATCAACTTTTGTCCAAAAAGTCATCTTTGGTCAAAATGGCCAATTCTTGGCCCAATTCTGAACTCATTGACCAAATAGATCAACTTTTGACCAAAAAGTCAACTTTAGTCAAAATGGTCAATTTCTGACCCAATGCCCACCCCGTTAACCTAATAGGTCAACTTTTGACCAAAAAATTAATTTTGGTTAAAATAATCAATTTTTGACCTAATGACCAATTATTGGCCCAATAAGTCAATCTCTGACTAAAAATTTAACTTTGGTCAAAAATGTCCATCCTCGACCCAATGACCAACCCATTGACCCAATAGGTCAAGTTTTGACCAAAAAGTCAACTTTGGTCAAAATGGTCAATCCTTGACCTAATGACCAACCCATTTACCCAATAGGTTAACTTTTGACCAAAAAAATAATTTTGGTCAAAATAGTCAATTTTTGACCTAATGACTCATATTGACCCAGTAAGCCAATCTCTAACCCAAAAGTCACTTTCGTTAAAATGGTCTATCCTTGACCCATTGACCAACCCATAGACCCAATAACTCAACTTTTGACAAAAAGGTCAACTTTGGTCAAAATGATCAATCATTGACCCAATGACCAACCCACTGGCTTAATAGGTTAACTTTTGACCAAAAAGTCAATTTTGGTAAAAATAGTTTATTTTTGAATTAATGATTAATAATTGACCCAATAAGTCAATCTATGACCAAAAAGTCAACGTTGGTCAAAATGGTCAATCCTTGACCCAATGACAAACCCATTGACCCAATAGGTCAACTTTTGACCAAAAGTCAATTTTGGTCAAAATAGTCAATTTTTGACCTAATGACCACCCAAATGGTGAATTTTAGACCCAACCACAAATCCATTGACTCAATATGTTAATTTTTGACTAAAAAGTCATCTTTGGTCAAAATTGGCAATTATTAACCCAATTACCAACTCATTGACCAAATAGGTCAACTTTTGACCAAAAAGTCAACTTTAGTCAAAATGGACAATTTCTGACCCAATGACCACCACGTTGACCCAATGGGTTAACTTTTGACCAAAAATTCTTTTTTGGTCAAAATAGTCAATTTTGACCTAATAACCAATTATTGACACAATAAGTCAATTCTGACCAAAAAGTAAACTTTGATCGAAATGGTCAATCCTTGATCGATGATAATCCCATTGGCCCAATAGGTTAACTTTTGACCAAAAAGTTAATTTTGGTCAAAATAGTCAATTTTTAACATAATGATTACCAATTGACCCAATAGGTCAACTTTTGACCAAAATGTCAACTTTTGACCAAAATGTCAACTTTGGTCGAAATGGACAATTTTTGACATAGTGACCAACCCATTACCCAATAGACCAACTTTTGACCAAAAAGTCATCTTCGGTCAAAATAGTCAATTCTTGACACAATTACTAACTCATTGACCAAATAGGTCAACTATTGACTAAAAAGTCAACTTTGGTAAAAAATGGTCAATTTCTGACCTAATGACCACCCTGTTAACCCAATGGGTTAACTTTTGACAAAATTTAATTTTAGTCAGAATAAAAAATTTTTGACCTAATGACCAATTATTGACCCAACAAGTCAATCTCTGATCAAAAAGTCAACTATGGTCAAAATGGTCAATCATTGACCCAATGACCAACCCATTGACCCTATAAGTCAACTTTCGACTCAAAAAGTCAACTTTGGTCAAAATGGTCAATCTTTGATCTAATGAACAACCTATCGACTAAACAGTCAACTTTGATCAAAAAGTCAATTTCGTCGAAATAACTAATTTTTGACCTATGACCAATTATTGGCTCCAGTAAGCCAATCTCTGACCAAAAAGTCAACTTAGGTCAAAATGGTCTATCCATGACCCAATGACCAACCCATTGACCCAATAGGCCAACTTTTGACCAAAAGGTCAACTTTGGTCAAAATGATTAATCATTGACCCAATGACCAACCCATTGGCCTAATAGTTCAACTTTTGACCAAAAAGTCAATTTTATTCAAAATAGTCTATTTTTTAATTAATGACCAATTATTGACCCAATTATTCATTCTCTGACCACAAAGTCAACTATGGTCAAAATGGTCAATCGTAAACCCAATGACCCAATATGTCAACTTTTGACCAAATACAAAATTTTGGTCAAAATAGTCAATTTTTGACTTAATGATCACCCATTGACCCAATAGGTCAACTTTTGACCAAAAAGTCAACTTTGGTCAAAATGGTCAATTTTTGACAAAATTGCCAACTCATCGACCTAGGCCAACATTTGACCAAAAGTCAGCTTTGGTCAAAATGGCTCGACTTCAGACCTAATGACCACCTCGTTGACCCAATGGGTTAACTTTTGACCAAAAATTTAATTTTGGTCAAAATAGTCAATTTTTGAATTAATGACCAATTATTGACCCATTAAGTCAATCTCTGACCAAAAAGTCAACTTTGGTCAAAATGGTCAATCCTTAATCTAACGACAAACGCATTGATCCAATAGGTCAACTTTTGACCAGAAAGTCAATTTTGGTCAAAATAGTCAATTTTTGACCTAATGATCACCCATTGACCAAATATGTCAACTTTTGACCAAAAAGTCAACTTTGGTCAAAATGGACAATTTTTGACCCAATGACCAACCAATTGACCCAATATATCAATTTTAACCAAAAAGTCATCTTAGTTTAAAATGGACAATTCTTGTCCCAACTTCCAACTCATTCACCAAATAGGTCAACTTTTGACCAAAAGGTCAACTTTAGTCAAAATGGTCAATTTCTGACCCATTGACCACCGTGTTGACCCAATGGGTCAACTTTTGATGAAAAAGTCATTGTTGGTCAAAATGGTTAATCCATGACCCAATGACTAACTCATTGACCCAGACAGACTACTTTTGACTAAAAAGTCAATTTTGGTCAAAATTGTCAATTTTTGACCTTATGACCGCCCATTGACCGAACTCGGTCAACTTTTAACCAAAAAGGCAACTTTGATCAATGTGGTTAATCATTGACCCAATGACCAACCCATTGACCCAATTAGTCAACTTTTGACCAACTCAATTTTTGGTCAAAATAGTCAATTTTTGACCTAATGACCAATTTATGACTAAGCCAATCTCTGAAAAGTCAACTTTGGTCAAAATGGTCAATCCTTGACCCAATGACCTACCCATTGACCCAATAGGTTAAATTTTGACCAAAAAGTCAACTTTGGTCGAAATGATCAATCCTTGACCCAATGAGTAACTTTATTACCTAATAATCAACTTTCGACCAAAAAGTTAATTTTGCTCATAATAGTCAATTAAATAATGACCAATTATCGAATTCCAATAAGTCATTCTCTAACGAAAAGTCAACTTTGGTCAACGATCAATCGCCGAACAAATGAAAAACCCATTGAACCAATAGGTCAACTTTTGATCAAATAGTTAATTTTGGTCAAAATAAATCAATTTTCGCGATAATGGCTACCTATCGACCTTATAGTCAACTTTCAATAAAAGAGTTAGCTTCGTCAAAATGATCAATTTTTGACCTAAAAGATTAACTCGACCTAAAAGTGATCTTCGATCAAAATGGTCAATTTCGACCCATTTACCAACTCATCGATCGATTGCAACTTTGCCGACACCGGCAAAAGTTAACTTTAGTCAAAATAGTCAATCATTAATCTAATGACTAACCCATTGACTCCAGGTCAACTTTTGACCAAAGTCAACTTTAGTCAATAGTTGATCTTCACCAATGACAAACCCATCGAACTAATAGGTCAACTTTTGACCCGAAAGTTAACTTTGGTCAAAATGGTGAATTTCCGACCTAATAGATCAACTTTTGACCAAAAAGTCAAGTTTGGGTCGAGATTGGTCAAACCTCGACCTAATGACCAACCCATTGACATGCTAGGTCAACTTTTGACCAAAAAGTCAATTTTAGTAAAAATAGTTAAATTTTGACCTAATGACCACCAATTGACCAAATAAGTTAACTTTTGACCAAAAAGTCAACTTTAGTCAAAATGATCAATTTTTGACCCAATGACCAACCCATAGACCCAATAGGTCAATCTTTGAGCAAAAAGTCTTCTTTGGTCAAAATAGTCAATTCTTGACCCATTGACCAATGCATTGACCCAATAAGTCAACTTTTGAACTAAAAGTCAATTTTGGTCAAACAATTTTTGACCTAATGACCAATTTGGGTCATAAAGGTCAATCCTTGCGTTAAAGACAAACCCATTGACCCGATAGGTCAACTTCTGACCAAAAAGTCTACTTTAGTCAAAATGTTCATTCATTGGCCCAATGACCAATCCACTGACCCAATAGATGAACTTTTAACCAAAAAGTCAATTTAGTTTAAAATAGTAAATTTTTTACTTAATGACCAATTATTGACCCAATAAGTTAACTTTTGACAAAAAAGTTAACTTTAGTTAAAATGGTCAATCCTTGACCCAATGACAAACCCATTGACCCAATAGGTAAACTTTTGACCAAAAAGTCAACTTTGGTCAAAATGGTCAATCCTTGACCCAATTACCAACACATAGACCAAAAAGGACAAATTTTGACCAAAAAGTCAATTTTGATCAAAATTGACAATTTTTGACCTAATGACCACCTCATTGACCTAAAAGGTCAACTTTTGACCAAAAAGACAAATTTAGTCAAAATTGTCAATTTCTAACATAATGACCTAAATGTCAATTTTGGTTAAAATGGTTAATCCTTGATCCAATGACCAACCCATTGACCCAATTTGTCAACTTTTAACTAAAAAGTCAACTTTCGCCAAAATAGTTAATCCTTGACCCAATGACCAACACATTGACCCAATAGGTCAACTTTTAACGAAAAAGTCAATTTTGCTCAAAATTGTTAATTTTTGACCTCATGACCGCCTCATTGACCTAAATTGGTCAACTTTTGACCAAAAAGATAACTTTGGTCAAAATGGTCAATCCATGACACAAAGACCAACCCATTGATCCAATAGGTCAACTTTTGACCAAAAAGTCAGTTTTGGTCAAAATAGTAAATTTTTTACCTAATGCCAAATTTTGACCAAAAAGTATTCTTTGGTCAAAATGGTCAATCCTTGACCCAATGACCAACCCATTGACCCAATTGGTTAACTTTTGACCAAAAAGTCAACTTTGGTCAAAATGATCAATAATCGACCTAATGACCAACCCATTGGCCTAATAGGTCAACTTTTAACCAAAACATAAATTTTGGTCAAAATAGTTAATTTTTGAATTAATGATAAATTATTAACCCAATAAGTCAATCTGTGACCAAAAAGTTAACTCTGGTCAAAATGGTCAAACCTTGACCAAATGACAAACCCATTATCCCAATAAGTTAACTTTTGACCAAAAAATCAATTTTGGTCAAAATAGTCAATTTTTGATCGAATGACCAATTATTGACCCAATAAGTCAATCTCTGACCAAAAAAGTCAACTTTGGTCAAAATGGTCAATCCTTGGCCCAATGACAAACCCATTAATCGAATAGTTCAACTTTTGATCAAAAGTTAATTTTGGTCAACATAGTTAATTTTTGACTTAATGAACACCCATCGACCCAATATGTCAACTTTTGACCAAAAGTCAATTTTGGTCAAAATAGTCAATTTTTGACCTAATGACCAATTATTGACCCACTAAGCCAATCTTTTACCAAAAAGTCAACTTTGGTCAAAATGGTTAATCCTTGACCCCCCAATGACCAACCCATTGATCCAATAGGTCAACTTCTGACAAAAAAGTTAACTTTGGTCAAAATATTCAATCCTTGACCCAATGACTAACTCATTGACCCTAAAGGACAACTTTTGACCAAAAAGTCAATTTTGGATAAAATTGTTAATTTTTGACCTAATGACCACCTCATTGAGCCAAAATGTCAACTTTTGACCAAAAAGCTAAATTTATTCAAAATGTTCAATTTCTGACACAATGACCTAACTGTCCACTTTGTTGAAAATGGTCAATCCTTGAACCAATGACACACCCATTGATCCAATTTTCCAACTTTTGACTAAAAAGTCAACTTTAGCAAAAATGGTTAATCCTTGACTCAATTACCAACCATTGACCCAATATGTCAACTTTTGATCAAAAAGTCAATTTTGGTCAAAACTGTCAATTTTTGACCTAATGACCACCCCATTAACCCAATAGGTCAACTTTAACCAAAAAGTCATGTTTTGTTAAAATGGACATTTTCTGACCCAATGACTAACCCATTGACCCAATAGGTCAACATTTGACCAAAAAGTAACCTTTAGTCAAAATGGTCAATCCTTGTCCCAATGACAATCCATAGACCCAATAGATCAACTTTTGACCAAAATAGTCAATTTTGGACATAATGACCAATTATTGACCCAATAAGTCAATCTCTGACCAAAAAGTCAACTTTTGTCAAATGGTCAATCCTTGACCCAATGACCAACTTATTGACCCAATAGGTCAATTTTTGACCAAAAAGTGTAATTTAGTCAAAATTGTCAATCCTTTAGAGAATGACCAACCCATTGACACAATAGGTCAACTTTTGACCAAAATGTCAATTTTGGTCAATATAGTCAATTTTTGACCTAATGAACACTCCATTGACCCAATTGGTCAACTTTTGACAACAAAGTCAACTTTCGTCGGAATGGTCAATTTCTGACCCAATGACCTCCCCATTGACCTAATGTGTCAACTTTTGACCAAAAGTTCAATTTTGGTCAAAATAGTCAATTTCTGACATAATCACCAATTATTGACCAAATAAGTCAATCTCTGACCAAAAAGTCAACTTGGTCAAAATGGTCAATCCTTGACCCAATGACCAACCCATTGACCCAATAGCTCAACTTTTGACAAAAAATTCAACTTTGGTCAAAATGGTCAATCCATGACCTAATGACCCAATATGTCAACTTTTAACCGAAAAGTAATTTTGGTCAAAATAGTCAATTTTTCTACCTAATGACAAACCATTTGATCTAATACGTTAACTTTTGACGAAAAAGTTAAATTTGGTCAAAATGGTCAATTTCTGACCCAATGACCAACCTATAGACCCAACAATTCAACTTTTGACCAAAAAGTCAACTTTGGTCAATATGGTCAATTCTTGACCCAATGACCCACCCATTGACCTAATAGGTCAATTTTTGACCAAAAAGTCAATTTTGGTCAAAATAGTCAATTTTTGACCTGCTAACCAATTATTGATACAATAAGTCAATCTCTTACCAAAAAATCAACGTTGGTCAAAATGGTCAATCCTTGACCCAATGGCCAACAAACCCATTGACCCTGTAGGTCAACTTTTGACCAAAAAGTCAATTTTGGTCAAAATAGTCAATTTTTGACATAATGACAACCCTTAGACCCAATAGGTCAACTTTTGACCAAAATGTCAACTTTGGTCAAAATGGTCAATTTTTGACCTAATGACAAACCCATTGACCCAATAGACCATCATTTGACCAAAAAAGTCATATTCAGTCAAAATGGTCAATTCTTGACACAATTACCAACTCATTGACCAAATATGTCAACTCTGACCAAAGTCACACTTTGGTGAAATGATCAATTGCGATCTATGACAACCCTTAGACCCCAACAGGTCGACTTTTGACCAAAATGTCAACTTTGAATGAAATGGTACCGATTTTGACCAATAATAAACCCATTGACCCAATAGACCATCATTTGACCAAAAAAGTCATATTCAGTCAAAATGGTCAATTCTTGACACAATTACCAACTCATTGACCAAATATGTCAACTTTTGACCAAAAAGTCAAATGGTCAATCCTTGACCTGATCAACCCGACTTATTGACACAATGGAGATTGACTCGAAAAAATGTAATTTAGTCAAATTGTCGATCACTTTGAGAATGACCAACCCGATTGACATAATAGGTCGACTTTTGACCGAAATGTCGATTTTGACCGATATAGTCGATTTTGACCTAATGAACACTCCATTGACCCAATTGGTCGACTTTTGAATACAAAATCGACTTTGGTCGGAATGGTCGATTTCGACCCAATGACCTCCCCATTGACTGAATGTGTCGACTTTTGACCGAAAGTTCGATTTTAGATCGAAATAATCGATTCGACATAATGACCCGAATTATTGATCGAAATAAGTCGATCTCGACCAAAAGTCAACTTGGTCAAAATGGTCATTCCTTGACCCGAATGACCCGACCCATTGACCCGATAGCTCGACTTTTGACAAGGAATTCAACTTTGGTCAAAATGGTCGATCCATGACCTATTGACTCCAATATGTCGACTTTCAACGAAAAGTAATTTTGGTCAAAATAGTCGATTTTCTACCTAATGACAAACCATTTGATCATAATACGTCAACTTTTCGACCGAAAAGATAAATTTGGTCAAAATAGTCAATTTCCGACCCAATGACCAACCTATATCGACCCAATGATTCAACTTTCGACGCAAATTTGACGAATGGCCAATTCTCGACCCAATGACCCACCCATCGACCTAATAAGTCAATTTTCGACAAAAAAAGTCAATTTTGGTCAAAATAGTCAATTTTTGACCTGCTAACCAATTATTGATACAATAAGTCAATCTCTTACCAAAAAATCAACGTTGGTCAAACTGGTCAATCCTTGACCCAATGGCCAACAAACCCATCGACCTTAGAGTCAACTTTTGACCAAAAAGTCAATTTCGGTCAAAATAGCTCAATTTCGACATAATGACAACCCTTGACCTAATAGGTCAACTTTTGACCAAAATGTCAACTTTGGTCAAAATGGTCAATTTTACGACCCAATGACCAACCCATCGACTCCAATAGACCATCATTTCGACCAAAAAGTCATATCTCGTCAAAATGGTCAATTCTCGACACAATTACCAACTCATCGAACTAAATATGTCAACTTTCGACTCAAAAGTCAACTTTGGTCAAAATGATCAATTTCGAACTCAATGACCTCCTGTCGTATTCAATGGGCCAACTTTCGACAAAATATTAATTTTGGTTCAATTAATCAATTTTCGACTACAACGACCAATTATCGAACCCAATAAGTCAATCTTCGACCAAAAAGTCAACTTTGATCAAAATGGTCAACTTCGACTCATGCATTCAACCCATCGAATCTAATAAGTCATCTTTTGATCAAAAAGTCAAATTTGGTCAAAATGGTAAATCCTTAACTCAATGACCAACCCATTGACACAATAGGTCAACTTTTGACCAAAAAATCAATTTTGGTCAAAATAGTCAATTTTTGACCTAATGACCAATTATTGACCCAGTAAGTCAATCTCTGACCAAAAAGTCAACTTAGGTCAAAATGGTCTATCCATGACCCAATGACCAACCCATTGACCCAATAAGCCAATTTTTGACCAAAAGGTCAACTTTGGTCAAAATGATCAATCATTGACCCAATGACCAACCCATTGGCCTAATAGTCAATCTCACCAAAAAGTCAATTTTGGTCAAAATAATCAATTTTCAATTAATGACAAATTATCGATCTAATTACGTCAATCTCTTATCACAAAGTCAACTTTGGTTAAAATGGTCAACCCTAAACCCAATGACAAACACATTGACACAATAGGTCAACTTTTGACCAAATAGAAAATTTTGGTCAAAACAGTCAATTTTTTACTTAATGACCACCCATTGACCCAATATATCAACTATTGACCAAAAAGTCAATCTCTGACCAAAAAGTCAAATTTGGTCAAAATGATCAATTTCTGACACAATGACCTAAATGTTACATGTGGTGAAAATGGTCAATCCTTGATCCAATGAGCAACCCATTGACCATATTTGTCAACTTTTGACTAAAAAGTCATCTTTGGCCAAAATGGTTAATGCTTGACCCACTAACCTACCCATTGACCCATAGGTCAACTTTTGACCAAAAAGTCAATTTTGCTCAAAATTATCAATTTTTGACCTAATGACCGCCTCATTGACCTAAATAGGTCAACTTTTGACCAAAAAGACAACTTCTGGTCAAAATTGATCAATCCTTGATCCCAATGACCAACCCATTGATCCAATGAGTCAACTTCGACCAAAAGTTAATTTTGGTCAAAATAACCAATATTCGACCTAATGACCAATTATCTAATCCGAAGTAAATCTCCTCGACCAAAAAGTCAACTTTGGTCAAAATGGTCAACTCTCGACCCAATGACCAACCCATTGACCTAATCAGTCAACTTTTAACCAAAAGTTAACTTTTGTCAAAATGATCAATTCTTGACCTAATGTCCAACCCATCGACCTAATAGTCAACTTTCGACCAAAAATTCAATCTTGGTCAAAATAACCAACTTTTCGACCTAATGACCAATTATCGACCCAATAAGTCAATCTTCGATCAAAAAGTCAACTTGGTCAAAATGCTCAATCTTCGACCCAATGACGAACCCATTGACCCAATAGGTCAACTTTCGACCAAAAAGTCAAATTTTGTCAAAATAGTCAATTTTTGACCTAATGACCACCCATCGACCTAATAAGTCAACTTTCGACTAAAAAGTCAACTTTGGTCAAAAATGGTCAATTTTTACCCAATGACCAACCCATCGACCCAAAAGATAAACTTTTGACAAAAAGTCATCTTCGGTCAAAATGGTCAATTCTCGATCCCAATTACCAACTCATCGACCAAATAAGTCAACTTTCGACCAAAAAGTCAACTTCTGGTCAAAATGGTCAATTTCTCGACCTAATGACCAACCATCGTTGACCCAATGGGTCAACTTTCGACCAAAAACTTAATTTTGGTCAAAATAATCAATTTTCGACCTAATGACCAATCTATCGACCCAATAAGTCAATCTTCGACCAAAAAGTCAACTTCTGGTTCAAAATGGTCAATCCTTGATCTAATGACCAATCCATCGACCCAATATGTCAACTTTTGACCAAAAAGTCAACTTTGGTCAAAATGGTCAATTTTTCAATCTAATGACCAACCCATTGACCCAATAGATTAACTTTCGACCAAAAAGTCAATTTTCGATCAAAATGATCAATTCTTAACCTAATTACCAACTCATCGACCATAATAGTTTAACTTTCGACCAAAAAGTCAACTTTGATCAAAATGGTCAATCCTTCGACCCAATGACCAACCCATCGACTCAATAGTCAACTTTCGACCAAAAAGTCAATTTTGGTCAAAATAATCAATTTTCACCTAATGACCAATTATCGACTCAATAAGTCAATCTCTCACCAAAAGTCAACTTTGGCCAAAATGGTCAATCTTTCGACCCAATGCACCCATCGAATAAGATCAACTTTTCGACCAAAAAGTCAACTTTGGTCAAAATGGTCAATCCTTCGACCCAATGACCAACCCATCGACCCAATAGGTTAACTTTTGATCAAAAACTTAACTTTGGTCAAAATTGTCAATTTTCGACATCAATGACCACCCCATTAACCTAATAAGTCAACTTTTCGACCAAAAAGTCATGTTTTGTTAAAATGGTAAATTCTCGACCCAATGACTAACCCATCGACCTAATAAGTCAACATTCGACCAAAAAGTCAATTTTGGTCAAAATAGTCAATCTTCGACCTAATGACCAACACATCGACCCAATAGGTCAACTTTTGACCAAAAATAATTCCAAATTATTAACATCAATGACCAATTATCGACCCAATAAGTCAATCTCCGACCAAAAAGTCAACTTTGGTCAAAATGGTCAACTCTCGATCTAATGACCAACCCATTCGATCTCAATCGATCAATTTTCGACTAAAAAGTGAATTTTAGTCAAAATAATCAATCTTCGAACTTAATGACCAACCCATTCGACACAATAGGTCAACTTTTCGACCAAAATGTCAATTTTCGCCAATATAGTCAATTTTTGACCTAATGACCACCCCATCGATCCAATAGTCAACTTTCGACCAAAAGTTAACTGTGGTCAAAATGGTCAATCTCGACCCAATGACCAACTCATCGAATCTAATGTGTCAACTTTCGACCAAGAGTTCAATTTGGTCAAAATAGTCAATTTTGACCTAATGACCAATTATTGACCAAATTAGTCAATCTATGACCAAAAAGTCAACTTTGGTCAGAATGGACAATCCTTGACCCAATGACCAAACCAGTGACACAATAGCTTAACTTTTGACAATAAAAGTCAACTTTGGTCAAAATGGTCAATCCATGACCCAATGTTCAACCCATTGACACAATATGTCAACTTTTGACTAAAAGTCAATTGGTCAAATTTAACTAATCCATCATCGACCCATTATGTCAAATTTTGACCAAAAAACAATTTTGGTCAAAATAGTCAATTTTTACCTAATGACAACCCATTTGACATAATAGGTCAACTTTTGACCAAAAAGTTAAATTTGGTCAAAATGGTCAATTTCTGACCCAATGAGCAACTCATCGACCCAATAATTCAACTTTCGACCAAAAAGTCAACTTTGGTCAATATGGTCAATTTCGACCTAATGACCCACCCATCAACCTAATAGGTCAACTTTCGACCAAAAAGTCAATTTTTGTCAAAATAGTCAATTTTCGACCTAATGACCAATTATCGATCTAATAAGTCAATCTCTTACCAAAAAGTCAACTTTGGTCAAAATGGTCAATCTTCGACCTAACGATCAACCAACTCATCGACCTATAAGTTAACTTTCGACCAAAAAGTCAATTTTGGTCAAAATAATCAATTTTCGACATAATGACCACCCATTGACCCAATAGGTCAACTTTTGACCAAAATGTCAACTTGGTTTAAATGGTCAATTTTTGACCCAATGACCAACCCATTGACCTAATAGACCAACTTTTGACCAAAAAGTCATGTTCGGTCAAAATGGTCAATACTTGACACAATTACCAACTCATTGACCAAATAGGTCAACTTTTGACCAAAAATTCAACTTGGTCAAAATGGTCAATTTTCGACCTGATGATCCTCCTCGTTGATCTACTCAGTCAACTTCATTAAAAATTTAATTTTGGTGAAAATAATCAATTCTTGACGTAATGACCAATTAATGACCTAATAAGTCAATCTCTGACCAAAAAGTCAACTTCAGTCAAAATGGTCAATCCTTGACCCAATGACCAACCCATTGACCCAATTGGTCAACTTTTGACCAAAAAATCAACTTTGGTCAAAATGATAAATACTTGACCCAATGACCAACCCATTGACACATTAGGTCAATTTTTTGACCAAAATATCAATTTTGGTCAAAATTGTCAAATTTTGACCTAATAACCAATTATTGACCCAGTAAGCCAATCTCTGACCAAAAAGTCGACTTATGTCAAAATAGTCTATCCATGACCCAATGACCAACCCATTGACCCAATTGGCCAATTTTTGACCAAAAGGTCAACTTTGGTCAAAATGATCAATCATTGACCCAATAACCAACCCATTGGCCTAATAGGTCAACTTT